>CM062817.1:1994464411-1994925104 GCA_031772625.1 Pinus tabuliformis
TACGTACCTCTCCATATCAGGCATCCATTTCACAGTCATCTTGCAAATTGGAGGTATAAGCCTCTTGTGGACAACTGATGATTGTATTTCTCTTTTCTTTCATGTGATTTAATAAGAAAGGCCTCACCATTGTTGAGCTGGGCCCAAAGACGTAGTCCGAATTGGACAAACTCCGTTATCAAGCCTTAGTGTCTTCTTTTTGTGCCTTGTATGTGTTTACTTCTTCCTTCATCATGTGCACATTGGTGTGTTAAGCTGCAATTTTACATGTGATTCTTTTCTATACATCTATAAGCAAAAACATCCTAGATCAAGTGGTATCAAAGCAGGGATTTTTAGATGTGAATTGCATGTTTGTATGCTAACAAGAGGCAGGCTTCAAAGAGGCAAAGGGAATTTAGAACCTTTCGATCCAAATGTAGGACATGCACCTCGGAGAAGAAACATGGCTAAAGAGGAAGCTCGTATTGAAGAAGAGCACAATTTCAGAAAAACTTTCTATTCAATGGTAGAGAATATCAGTTAGTTGGTTATAAGATTGGAAAAAGCATAAGAGAGGAACCCAGAAAGACAAGGTTCAACACATGGGAATGATGGAGAAGAACCCCCTCCTTCTCCTTCTGGTGGTGAAGGTTCTTCTTCCCCTCGCCACCATAACTAGAGAAATCCAAAGGATGCATCTAAGAAACCTTTTTTTTAAATTAGATGTTAAATTTGATCTTCCTGTGTTTAATGGTGAAAGTAACACAGAAAATCTTAACAATTGGATCAGGCAGATTGAGGTTTACTGCAGGGTTCAGCAAATCGTAGAGGATGAGGCGAAAATCCAGCTGGCCTCTCTACGGCTGGGCAACATAGCTCTCGTTTGGTGGGAGAGAAAATTGCGGAGCAGTAAAAATGTGGGTAAGCTCTTTTCCTCATGGTCTAATTTTACTTCTGCATTAAAAGAACAGTTTTATCCCTTAGGATACAAGCAAAAAGCATTAATGAATTGGCAATACTTAAGGCAAGGTAAAGGGCAGGATATTCAGAATTTTATAGAAGAATTTAGGAAGCAAGCACTGAATCTAGGTATTGCACTTGATACACTAGAAGTTGTAACAAAGTACATTGGCTCACTGCATAGTTATATTAGACATTCATTGTTGTTGTTTGAACCAACCACTATTGATTCGGCCAGCGTAAAGGCAATCCATATTGAGAATAGGGGTAGCAATGAAAGAGATGACCACTCAAAGAGAACTGGGGCAGCCAAAAGAAGGGGAGCAAAGCCCTATTGCACACATTGTGAGAAAGAGGGCCATGACGAGGAGAATTGTTGGAGGCTGCACCCTGAGCTAAGACCTAAGAGGAATGACAGAAAGGGAAAGTAGAAGGTTGTCGCCACCATGCAGCAAAGCCAAGATTCCGAGTTAGAGGAAGACAAGAAGGTCATAGCTACAGGATTTGCATGGAGTAGGCCCGTTGACTTGGGGTCTGATTTTGGCGATGAGATGAAGTTTACAGCCCTTGGGATTGCGGCAGAGGGACCCATAGATTTGGGGTCTGATTCTGGCACTGAATCACGAATTTCCACCAACATAATGAAAGGGGCACTCACCGCAGCAGGACTCCCAGAACTTAAGGAGATCAACCACCGCCTCCAAGCAGAAAACGCAGAGCTAAGGAGGCTTTTACAGGAGGCAAGGGAAGAGACAAATATTATTACGCCAGTTGCAGGCCAAGGACAAGGCCTTGGGAAAGCTGCAACATAGCTATTTGGAGGTAAGAGGCGCTTCTCCAGATTCACATGATTTTCATGATGAAGAGTTTGCTACTTTTGAAAAGCATACTACAGGGATTGGCTCCAAGCTATTGAAGAAAATGGGGTATCAAGGAAAAGGCCTCGGCATCAAAGGCCAAGGCATCATAAACCCCATTGAAGTCAAGGAGTTGCCGCATCATGCAGGGCTCGGATACACCACAAAGGAGCTGGGGGAAAGCTCCAATATAGTCAGTCACCAGCCAACAACTGATGATGAGGCTCCTCCATCACAGTCCAGCGATAGCGAAGGCTCCATGAATACCTATCGAAGGAACACCAGGAGAAAATGCCCCAAGGCAGTCCCAAAAGTCTGGAGGAGAAAGAACCATTGTAGTCATTGCAACCAGGAGGGGCACCAACAAACCTTGTGTCTGATACTCCACGCTCTGGAAACATCGCTAGAGGAGCCCACAGGTGAACATGTTCAACAGATCACTCCACCCCATTCATGGTGGTCTGCTCTATTAAGTTGGTTTTTTTAAGAGTAGTAGCTTGTTAGGGCCACCATTGTAAATCATACGTTGCAAGTAAATGTAAAAATGATGATGTGTTTTCCATCATTTTGAAGATGCAACGATGATATTTTGGCCTTTCCTTATTAGTATTTGAGGCATTAACTACTTTTTATGTAATCCTTGGCCAATGAGTGTGCTATGAACTCTTGGCAAGGAGGGGTTGTTGAGTTATGTGTGGTGTGCAAAGAATGTACCAGTTTCACGTGCTAAGTGTAAATGCTTTTGGAGTCCAAAAACTTTTTAGTGGGGAGGATTGATCCAGGTGGATCTTTAGATACAATGGCATGGAAAAAGCTCAGAAAACAAAGTGCTCAGAATGAAGTCAACTCAGGATCAGAGCATAGATCTCGTCATCTTGATTCCAACAGCGTGAACAACACTTCAATTCGAGTCCGGATGATGAAGTTATCACATAAGGAAGGATGCTTTAATCCTTAAGAAAATGAGGATTTTCCTTTGAAAATGGGTCTTAAGCCTTTAAGGCCAAATCGCAATCAGAGGTTGCATAGAGGTGGACTTAAGGGGGGTGGATTAGAACCCCAATTTCTGATCTCTGATAAAATCGGATCAGCGATCAGAGGGTAATTGCGTCGACGGAGTTAAAATCAGTGATCAGAGGGGTCATATGTAAATATATCGGTGCCCAGGCAGAGCGATCGGTGATCAAACAGTCAGTGGGATCGGGCGATATGTGAGCGGGATGTCGATGCGATCGGCCGATGCCGATATTGGCGATCAGCGGTCGGTCATCCCCGATTGACAAACCATGTGCTCCCTAATATGCCGATTGCGATATCGGGCCTGGACCCGATAATGATATACACCCGATTTGATAAAATATGAAGTCCGGGTAAAAGGTTTTTTTACGAGATTTTAGTGATTTTTCGGGGTTTTCTTGTATTATTGGTGCAACGATAAAAGGATCATTTTAAGAGGCGGTTACACCAGCCAATCCATCCACGATACCGGCCTTCATTATGAGCCAGACAAGTTTGATTTGAATGGGATTCTGTCCAAAGAATCCATTATAAAGCCACGATAATTAGAAAGAGGGGGGGGGGCATTTTGGCAGCACGTTGTTTCGTGGGCAGGAGGCTGAGAGCGCATACTTGTCTGTTTGGACAATTTTTACATGACTCCAACCACTTTTATTGCTACGGATGCATCGGTGTTGCGTACCTCTCCATATCAGGTATCCATTTCACAACCATCTTGCAGATTGGAGGTATAAGCCTCTTGTGGACAACTGATGATTGTAATTCTCTTTTCTTTCATGCGATTTAATAAGAAAGGCCTCCCCATTGTTGAGTTGGACCCGGAGACGTAGCCCGAATTGGATGAACTCCGTTATCAAGCCTTGGTGTCTTCTTTTTGTGCCTTGTATTTGTTTACTTCTTCCTTCATCATGTGCACATTGGTGTGTTAAGCTGCAATTTTACATGTAATTCTTTTCTATACATCTATAAGAGAAAACATCCTGGATCACTTATTTTATTGCAAGATTCAATTCGGTGGTCAAATGATAATCGATTCAGGTCCTCATACCCGTTGTTCTCTGTGTAGGTACATACTCCTGTGTTTCAAACTCTTCTTGCGGCATGGCTTTTTGGGTGGGCGCCAGTGTTCCAAACTAAGCTTCTCATTTTTCTAGGTGGGTTGGACTCAGAATCTCCCCTTTAGTTCGAGCTCTTTAGAGACAGACCTCCATGAACAAAGAGTTTTAGAAATGTAATTAAACATGAGATTAGGCCTTGCGGCCGGAATAATTCTACTGTTAGGGTTATATTTATTTAATTTTAACGGGTCAGCCTTTGCATTACCACTATGATAGCTTAGCTAGCGGCTTGGTTCCAAGAGTTTCTATGAGAAGTCGGACTGTACATTTTGGCATACAGAGTATAAGTTAAATGTTGTGTATAAATTGCCATGATAAATCGGATTCTGGTGTGTGTGTGTGTGTGTCTATATATATATATATATATATATATATATTGCGGTTGAATTTAATTTCGTACTGGCTTAATCCCGTGAATTGAGCATTTTTGGTTTTTAAGTGAATGATTCAAATGTTAATATGAATATGGTCGTCATTACTTTGTTTCTATATATCAACGTTTCAAACTTGCTCGAAAATAGCCTATGGTTTAATAACTCAAGGGTCTTAGGGTTTTTAATAGAGTTTGGGTACTTGGCTCATGGTGGGTTCTCTCCAGAACTCGACCAAGAGCCGATAAACCCTAACTCCTCAGTTATTTACAATCCCAAGTCGTAATAAGGTTTGGGTCGACTATCTTGCATAGATTTCTTTCTCATAAATAGATGGTAGATAACAATGAAAATTCTGGGAACTGATAATTTGTATATTGCAAATATTTTTCAACAGACAGTGTAAAGTCCAGTGATATAATAGGTATAGAAGGTCCAGGACAGAATATTAAATCTTTGAATTAAGTCCTTCACTGCTATGCTTAAAATGTTAGCTCTTGTATGCTCTCGTTACATATATACCTCTGATAGCAATGCAATATATTAAAAGATTGTATTTTTGTTTCCTTTCAATGAACGAATAATGTTGACACAATATCCTAGCCTGCTAACTTAATTTCTATTGTAACAGTAAACAATATATTCCTTCCTAATAATAATTTGCTAACACAATAATATTACTTATTTGTTTCTCTGTATGAGTGTGATTTATGCACGTAACTCTTTTATTTGGGAAGGTCTCTCCACCCAGCCTCGGATCTGGATCTGGATCTGGCAATTATGTCGAGAATCCCCCTCCGAGCTCTTCCACTTCTGTCAATGATAAACAATCGGGTACCTTAGGCATTAGGAACATGTCTAGCCTCAAGTCGCGTACCCACAGCTGTTATCACAATTTCTTTCCCACTGGCTAACCTGCTCAGCTCTAGGAAGAAAATAATCACAGCAGCTCTAGGAAGAAAATAATCACAGTACAGTTTTTTCCTGCTTTTTTCTCCAACTCCTCCAAGATTCTCTCCTTTTTCCTTTTCAAGGGAGAGGGTGAAAGAACTGTTTGTAACTGTTTTTCAGAAGTTAATTTAATTGATTCTCTAGTTCTTTTACAAACTGATTCAAAATCTTTCAATTAATATTTAACAACCTTTGTTCATATTTAACAACCTTTGTTCTGACTTTTCAGCGTAAATGTTTTAACAATTCAGATTATAAACTAAATAAAATCAACAGTGATAAATAAAACTTGGTAAAAACAATTATTGGTGTATCACTGGGTGTTACAATAAATCTAATAGTTTTTCATTTTCATTAAAATTATAATATAAATTTAAAAAACTTTTAAATCTAAAAAAATCAAATTATATCAAAATAATTTCTTTTGAAATTTATCTTTAATTAAGCAAAATATACTAAATTATTAGCATTAATTTAAATCAAACTTAAATTTAATACAATCAAATATCTCCATTTTAAATGCAAACAATTTTAAAAATACAACCAAAAAAAAATTGAAGTGAAGAATCCCTTTTCAAATTGATGCATTTTAATAACAAATATGGCTTTCTTTTAAGTTTTATCAATAAAAATTATCTATATTATTTTAATGATTTTAAACTAATTATCATCTAAATAGAACTGGGTTTAAAGTTAACTTGTAATTATTTTTTAAATTGTAATAAAATAATTACAATTTATTTTTTTATTTAAATATAACTTTATTTAAATTTAAATAATAATTAATTTAAAATCATTAAATTATAATAAAATATTTATTTATAAAATTTTAAATCTATAAAAATACCAATTAAAAATGTCAAATAAATTAATAACCAAAAACTTCTTCTTAGTAGCTTCATATTATTTAAATAACATTAACAAATCACTGCAGCTAATCATAACCATCCTGAACACTAAATTATAAAGGATTTTACTAGCTTTTCAATTAAAAATTACACACATTCGAAGATTGATAAAAATTTATTACACAGATTTCAAGATTGATAAAATTTGAAAATGATGTTTTTTTTGGGAAAGTAACTGCATCGGAAATGACATTTATTTGGCCTGTGTTTAATAATAGGGGAGTTCCAACAGATCTTGTCTGAGTTTTTTTTCTGGAAAGTAAATATATTTTTATTAGAAAATAAAAAATAATATTAATTATAATAAAAATAAAAAAGATTATATATATTTGATTAATTTTAATTAAAAATATTATAAAACATCAATATTTTTATTTGAAAAGAAACTTTTCTTTTTTATATAAATATTTGAAAGAACTTTTCTTTTTTGATTTTATATGTTTTCAAGAGTATGTTATAATTGCCTATCATTAGACAAAGTCCTTGAGTTTATGAGGTCTAATTTTTCTTTGGATTCTTATAGTTGTGGATTGAACTTACTAAAGCATATTCTTCCTCAACTTTCAAGTGGGCTAACCAATATCTCCAAATTTGATATATGAATGTTGGTTGGACTATATAAGAACTTTGCCTAGATTTTTCCACAAGTTATTGAGCAAGACACAACTACATACATTCCTAGTATTTTCTATTTGTTATTTACTTGTTTATATGAATGAAGGTGGTTTTCAATTGGGTTAGATAATTACTAATGAGATGTCCTACCAAATTTGAAATTTTACTCGAATTAAAAGGTTCTTCGTGACCTCTTATCTTGTTTCTACCTTGAGGAACATAGCCAAATAGACTCACAACGGTGGCACTGAATTTTCTTTTTGAGAAGAGAGTATATTCATATGAAGAGGAATTCAAATATAGTAGACTGTTTGGTTTTAAGGGGAAGCTTTTCCGCTCCTTTTTGTTTAACAAAATTTTTGTTATTGAATTGTGTACATAGTATAAATTATGGTCTTCTTTCTTTGATGAGAAAAGAAAGTGGAAATTTATTTCCTTACCTTTTGAAATTTCTAACATTTTAGCTAAAAGTTTATTTTACTTGTTCGAGATGGATGAACATTTTAATCCATTCCACATGAAAGAGGTTGAGGCATGTAAAGGTGTTGATCCAAAATGTATTTTCATGGCACATCTAGTTTTGATTGGTTACAATACTTTTTTCACTAGAGTCTTAGAGATTACAAAAGGAGTATATGAAAATGAGAGCACACATGAAGGTACAAGATTGGTCCCAATCACTAGTGAATTTATTTCTAAGACAAAGAAGCAGTTATACCATGATTACACGAACGCATTAGATAGCCCAAACACTCCTCCAAAGAAGGTTTCCCTTTGATAGGGCGATAATCAGTCTAAACACAAGAAAAAGGGTAAATCTGCAATTATCACGAATGTTGGTTCTACCCATCAACCACACAAGAGTTCCTTTTCTATCCATATTCATGAAACTATTGTAGAAAGAAGAGAGAATGATGAAGGATGTGTGGGGGGTGGAGCTGATTAGGACCCCTCTCATTTTCATTTGGAAAATCACATACACTCATACCTATAAAAAGGTAAAGAAGCACAAGGGAAAGGATTATTCAAGACTCTTAAAGATTGGAAGACAATAGGCGGACATGACAGTGGACAATGCTAATGAAATTCCTACTTGAGCAGTAATGCAAATTGTCAAGATCCAATTAATTATAGAAGAGTTGGCCCTTGATTGGATAACTATTTTTCAATAAGGATATATAGCAGTACATCATGATACATATAAAAAATAGGAAGGGAAGTACAAATTGAGAGATTCAATGTAAAGGACAACAAGGTTGTTCAGAAATCAAGTTGAGAAATTGAAGTTAAAGGAATAAAACCCTCTGAAATTCTCAAATTTTGACAAGCTAATAGGGATGCATTGTATCATTCAATAACTAAACAAGAATTAGAGAATGTGAAGTTGAAGAAAAGAAAAAGTGAGTGTGAGGATGTTTTAAGTCCTAGGCCACTATTTGCAAATTCTTTGTCCATAATCACTCTAAATGACCTCCCTAAAGAGACATTCAATTCAAGAAAGGTTAAAAAGGCTTCAAACTATTGATTGGCATTAGAATGCATGTGGCTAAGAATATAAATAAATGGCTTAACACAATTCTTGAATATTGGAAAGTCATTAGAAATTCAATTAGCATGGAAAAATGATTTGTTCTTTTATGGAATCGCTTCATAAGTAATTAGAAAATCATGAACATTTTAAAAAAAATGTAGTAAGAACTTTTGTAACAATGTAGCAATGGTATCAAATATCAAATGTCCCTTTTCTCACATTACTCACTTATCTAGAATACACTTAGCCTATTTTCCCAAATTCACATTGTTAACCATGTAGAGAAGTGGAGTTTGACCCATTCCCTCATGTCCCATTTGCTTCACCTATCACATAGCGCATTATGCATCCCAATTTCATGTCCTTCAAAATGTGTAGTTTTCGTTCGCAAGGTACTTTATGGAACATCTATTGTGCACATTACATAATGTGAGTATAGTTTTTGTTAATAAATGAACATAACTCCAATAGTTTCTTATAAATAATTCAAACACAAACATAAATTACTATTAATGGATTGCATGCATCACAAGGTAAGTTGTATAAAGAAAAGTGAATGTTGATTGAATATTATTAATGATTTTCTAGTCGCCCATAGGAAAAAAAAGTATTGATTTATACCAGTAATTATCATACATAACAAAGCTTATTAAAAGTAAGAGATGGGGAACAAGAAAAGGAGAAAGCCATTATGTTGACATACAACGAACTATATAGCTCACCAAAGTAGATAATTATAGTGTTCCATAATTTATAATTTATAAATGACATTCTAACTCACTTCAAAAGAGAATCTTTCCAATAAAATCTGAATATTTGGCGTAGCTAAATTTGGTTGCATGTCTAGTGTATTTGATTTTACAGAACCATCTACTAGTATATTTGATTATGAGTATAGACTGATTGAAGTAAAGGGAAGTTGAAGGAAATTTTCTCCCTTGACTCCACACTCTGCAAGAGGATGTTATAACTACCTATCATTAGAAAAATTCTTTTGACTCTATGAAGTATAATTTTTTTTGGATCCTTATGCTTGTGGAATGAATTTACTGAAGGATATTCTTCCTCAACTTTCAAGTGGGCCAACCAATATCTCCAAAGTTGAAGTATGCATGTTGGTTGGACTATATAAGACTTTGCCTGGATTTTTCCACAAGCTATTGAGCAAGACACAACTACATACATTCCTAGTATTTTCTATTTGTTATTCACTTGTTTATATGGATGAAGGTGGTTTTCAATTGGGCCAGATAATTAGTAATGAGATGTCTTACCAACTTTGAAATTTTACTCAAATTAAGAGGTTCTTCGTGACCTCTTATCTTGTTTCTTTCTTGGTTTACTACAATATGTTGAATATTTTACTCTAAGGGGTAGTGTTACTTTTAATGATGACCCACTTTAGTTTTGGTGCCCTAAGTTGTGGAAACATAAGGAACTATTTAACTTCTATCATATTCATTACTTCTTTGTCAAATAATTTAGAAGCATGCTTGATCCAGGTGGCTCCAGAGATACACACATAACAAAGAGGACTCAGGAAAGCTCAAAAATCAAAGTTCTTGGATTATTCTCGAACCAGAACGAAAGTGTACATTTCGTCGTCCCGATAATGGCGATGCGAATGGTTCGTCAAACCGAGTCTGTATGTGAAAGTTAGAAGCAATCAAAGTTGGGTTGACTTTTCGCTGACTCGGCAGGCTTAACGAGACCACAATTTGGACAGAAATCGGCGAACCTGGGCCAGATTCTGGGTGAATTTCTGGCCTCATTAAAAAGACTCCTTCCACTTAAAAACCGAATTTTCAAAATTTGCATCTTGTTTTATATTAATAAAAAAAAATATATAAAAATGGTAGGGGTAGGGGCCACCAACCCCGCCACTCCCCAACCTTCGTAACCATATATATATTAAATTCAGTGGAGGGGTGGGCCACGACCCTCGGCCTCCTCACATGGAACCACCAACACAACGGAACCCCAAACAATGATGGCACCGTTACATGGAGGTGGGTCGGCGCTTAGGGCGCGGACCCAACGCTCCACCCCAACCAGCCCACTGTGTAGCCGACGGAGGAAGGTATGGGGACGGGCCACCCAAGGCAGGCCCAACCAACCCTGAAATTTTTAAAACAAAATTTTTGTGCAAAAAAAGGAGGAGGCGGGGTTTGACTACCCGACCTCCTCCCTATTAAACCGGATCTCGACCAACGCACCAAACAGCCTCAATGAGAAATCCACCCGGAATTTTTTATTTAAACGCAGTTTTTCAGTGCGCTCAGGCATGGAGGAACCAAGAGCAAGCACAGATTTCAAGGTGGAGGAGGCAGTGCATGTAGTTCGAGGCAACATTTTGCAGGAGCGTCGAATTCTCACTTTGTCAGATTTTGACAAATTTTGTATGGTTTCAACACTTCTCGATGCCACGAATGCAATGGCGTTGTCCGTTTCTCCATCAGAATTCTACATTTTTTAGCCATTTTTCAGTGTGTAGGTGGAACCATGACTGCTACAGAAATAGGGAGCGGAACCATGATCCTTGAAATTTTCCCGAGGAGGTAATTTTTCTCCATGTCTGAATATAGTCAAGTTTACAGTGGTTTTTCATGGTTGCGAAGTCAGATTTACCTTTGGAATTGCAGATTTCCAGTCCACCTATGGAGCCGAATCTTTGAGGAATCTAGGGGGAATTCAAAAGATTCCTTGAGCCCCAGATTCTCAATTTATTAGAATTCAGAAATTGGACAATCGATTTTGCAATATTCAACGCCACAAATATGATGGTGTGTTCAAATTTTTCATTTGCTCATTCTATTCTTTAGCCACTTTTCTAAGTAGAATGTAGGTGTCAACATTTATGTGCGAGCAACAATTTCCATGCGATTGATGCCGTGAGGTCGATGACACGAAAAGATTCAGGAGTTTGACATCCGCTTCTTCAGATGGCCCCTAGTTGTGAGGTATATATAGTGTATTCATGTACATTTTTTGCTATGCATTGTGCTGCACAGATCCCTGTTGATGCTTGATGTGGGATCTTGTTTATTACTTGTTTTCATGATTCCTGATTGATGTGACGCAGAATCGTCTATGTGATGAACTTGTTGTCATGATTTTTCATGTTATGTTTTGAGATCCCTTTGTTGTATGTTGATGGGATACTCATGTTGTCGTCATGCAGGTTTGCATTGAGATCCGTTTTATGCCATGTTGGCGGGATCCTCATCATGCATGAGTTTATGTCATATTGATAGGAGTCTTTTGACTGAGAGTTCCTGTAGCAGAACATCTCTTAGAGCCACTCTTGCGTGAGGGAATTTTCCTTGTATGAAAATGACATCACTTCTATGTACGTCATCACTATTGACAACACTTAATGCAGTAGCCTACACCATCTTGACACCAGGGCCCGGAGACGTAGTCCCTCCTGAACGAACTCCGTTATCAAGGTCTTATGTTTTCATGTGTTGATGCTTTTCATGTTCCTCTTCTTTACAACATGCAGATGTATTCATTTATGTTATTTTAAAAATGCAATTTAACACATTACGAAAGTAAAAGATCTTGGAAGGGTCCTTCGTCACACCCGGACCTAGATCAAGTGGTATCGAAACGGTCTTTGTGTGGATGTGAATTGCAACGTGAACAATGGAACATGCAGCGATAGAGGAAGAAAAAGCGATGTACGATACCATGCTCAACATTTCCAAAAGGGTAGAGATAATGGATGAAACTCTATAGTAAGAGACATAGGAAAAGGAGCGATTGCAGCTTTAATTGCAAGCTACAGAAGAGGCCATGGAATAACTGAAACAAAACAAACATAATCTTCAAACAGAGAATGATGAATTGAAGATGTGTCTATAAGAAGAGAAAGAAGAAAAAAAAGTTTTCTACGGCAGCTGCAAGCTAAGGACGAGGCCTTGGAAAAGCTGCAGTGTGACCCATGTGAGGTAAAAAGTAGTTCTCTGAATTCATGTATGTGTCCTAATGATGATTTCGTTGTTTTTTAAAATCATACCATACGAATTGGCTCCAAACTGTTGAAGAGAATGGGGTATGAAGGAAGAGGCTTGGGTGTTAATGGCCAAGCCATTGTCATCCCCATCAAAGTAGAAGAATTACCCCCTCAGGCAGGACTTGGGTATGTTAGAAAGGAAGTTGGGGAATGTGCCGAGACAACTAGCGAATCGCCAACAACAGATGATGAGAAACCATTAATAGTTCTTTCCAAATCGATAGAAGAGGTAAAATATGTTGATATCCTTTCAGTTTCATTGTCACATAGTATGATTTCTATTGGAGATTTGGAGATCCCAATTACAGGGACAAACATGAGGCTCCTTACAAGGACAAGGCACGAGAATGAAAAAGAACTTGGTGTCAATAACCAAGACATAACTCAATCATTGGAGGTTGTGCAGAGACCTCAATTTTCAGGCTCGAGATACACTAAAGGAGAATGCTCGAAGGTGTCAGATTCGTTCGAGATATCGCCGAAATGGTCGAGGAAAGAGAATGATGGGAAAACATGCCCATCATCCCATGGTAGTTTCCATTGCAAGGAAAGAGCTGAGGCAAGCTCTCATCATCATAATGACATCAGAGACAGCAAGGGAAGGTATAACCACTTTTATCTTCGAATGTTCATTTCGATCATAATCATGTTTTTAATGATGAGTGTAAAACATGGCATCCAAAAACATGTACCTTTTGTGGATTACATAATCATACATTTTCTAAATGTTGGAAAAGAATTACAGCACACAAAAGGATGAGGCGTGAAAGACCCTCACAACAGCAGGTAAAGAAATAGGTTAAATAGATTTGAAGGAAGAAAACCTATTACAGTCATTGTGACAGAAGTGGCCATCAAAGAGCCACTTGTTGGAGGCTCCATCCAGAGCAGCGCCGTAAAGACAAAGCATCAGTGCGTGAACCAGGTGAAACGATTGTTCGACAAGCCAAGCCACCACAAGGAGGCGACCCATTCACATTGATAAGTGAAAAATGGTTTCTAGACATGTTGTCATTTCATGGTCATACTTTTGTAAATCATTTGTTGCATTTTAAAATGTAAAAGTGATGACGTGTTTTCCATCACTTGTTCAGCAACAATGGTGTTTGGTCTTATTTTGTGTTGCATGATAAATTGTGAAAGTGATGTTGTGTTTCCATCACTTGTCAAAGAAAAAATAGTGTTTGGTCGTATTGTTGTAAATCATGTGTTGAAATGATGATGAGTTTTCCATCACTTTGAAGCAACAATGATATGTTGGCCTTGTGTTCATAGCTGGGGTATTACGTCCATCTTGAGGTAAACTTGACCATCAAGTATGTGTTATAAACTTGTGGCAAGTAGGGGATTCTTGGGTCATTTGTTGGTCATGAAAGTCAAGCATGTAATTTGTGAAACAATGTACTACAAGTTGCAGAGCTTGTAGGTGTCGGCTCATCGCTTAAGGCTCCGAAGAACAAAGGTGAAGGAGATGGAAGCGAGGCCTTTCAGGACGCTTGTGATGCAGACAAGGTACATAGAAGTTGTTGATTATCTTTCATGCTTTTGGAGGACCAAAAGTTCCTCAGTGAGGAGGATTGATCCAAGTGGCTCCAGAGACACACACAGAACAAAGAGGACTCAAGAAAGCTCAAAAATCAAAGTTCTTGGATTATTCTCGAACCAAAACCACAGTGTAGATCTCGTCATCCTAATCACGGCGATGCAAACGGTTCATCAAACTGAGTCTGTATGCGAAAGTTAGAAGTAGTCAAAGTTGGGTTGATGTTTTGCTGACTGGGCATGCTTAAGGAGACCACAATTTGGATAGAACCTAGCCACCGGATTCCTACCAACCTGGGCCGGATTTTGGGTGAATTTGTGGCCTCGTTAAAAAGACTCCTTCAGCTTAAAAACTGAATTTTCAAAATTTGCATCTTGTTTTATATTAATAAAAAAAATATAAAAAAGGGGGGGGGGGGGGGGGGGGGCCACCAACCTTCATAACCGTATATATACTAGAAATTGTCCCAAAAGGTACAAAGAGAGGCCTATAGGATTATTAAATTGGAATCGTTGAATTTTTCTAGAAGAGTTAATTGGTTTGTGGAAAACCTTGTTTTCTTGGACTGGATCATTGTGCAATTACTTTTCTTTAGATGTTTTGTTTATATCTATATTACAAGGAACACATTGAATGTCTTATTTCATTTTAAAGTTAATTACCCAAAATCAAGAAACCTCTATAGATGGCCAAGCATATACAAAGCTTGCTAGTGACCAAGGCAATAACCACCATGACTATCCCCTACCAATATATTTCATTGAAAACCATAATTGTATATTGCATTTAGAAAGTCAAAACATAGTATTAGAAAACATGTTGATATATTGCTATTAAAAAGTTAATTCCATTAGAAACCATGATATTATTATTATATTTTATAAAGAATAATATACATATATAGAATGATACTACATTGAAAACCATAATTGTATAGTGAGATTAGAAAGTCAAAATATAATATTCGAAACCATGCTAAATATGACATCACTGTTCTTTATTAAATTTGGTTTGTGATAGTGTATTCATTTGAGCATAATGCTCATAAGCATAAGCTAAATAAAATTAGGTAACGAGGATGCACATAAGCATAATGCCAAAGCCTATCATGTGAATTCTTTAAAACTCTATGGGTTTGGCCTAGCAACCCCAAGACACCTACACTTCTATTTGGGGTCTGAGCAAATGGACAGATATTTGCAAAGCAAATCCGAGCGCTAAGCATAGGCAATTTCAGAAATGTGAGGTTGATTTCGAGCAGTCGATGTAGCATCTAGCCTCTTAGCAAACAACTAACATATTAACTATTTACAACATAGCACATTGATGAAATTGCAACATGGCACATTAATGGAGCGCTCCATCACCCAGACCCATCTTAGCTTTCAATGAGACTGCCTGATATAGCTTTACATTAGACCGCCTGAGAGAGAAAGAAAACTAATAAGCTACTAGAGTCAAGATATCCCTGTTTAACCTGCTCTATAAATAGAAAAACCATTTTTTTTTAGATCGCCCCATATATCTCAAGAATGAATTACAAAAAACAAACAAATTAAGGAAACAGAAAATTACCAAACAGATTGTTTATGAGCCATCAATGTCCATAAGTGATTAAATTGTTGAATCACAGTGTCCCAGAGTTTATGTGGGATCAGTAAGCCCATGACGACCATCGACTGGGCTGATCGAATGAACCGGGCGGCCTCCTGGGAATCTCCTATAATATATACAAGTCAAAATTACTTCAAGATGCACCAGATACTGTCCCTAGAAAAATCCAGGCAGGAAATTACAAAGGTGACACAGATCTGATACCCTGATCAAGCTTATGCCAAAGTTAACCAAAGTTAACTATAGGAAACTTTTAGAACTTTAATTTACCTGTCCCCTCTCATCTTGAGATCTTTCATACTTTTAAACAGCAAAATTAAAATTAAATGATTAAATCTACTGATCTTTCCAAAATTGCAAGAAGATACTTTAAAATTCTTATAAAATAATGCAAAGTCCAAATGCATTGAATTTAGCTTGCCTACGTGCATTTGTAATCAGAAAGACATCACATACCATAAATAATCTTTTTTCTTAGGCCAAATCAACGCTTCTCGAAGATCCGCATGTGTTTCACATAAACAGTGTTTCAAAATCAGACAAAATTCTGTAAATTGCCAACAGTATCTGACGGTCACTAAAATACTCACAACGCACACCTCTGCTGAAATTTAAGGGCTAAAGATGATGTTGTCTGCAACAACAAAAACAAAAATACAACACTTCTTTGTGGCACATTCCACCACCGACAGCTGGCATTAAAGCATTTCGTTCCTTCTTTTGCAAATTCTTATAAAATAATGCAAAGTCCAGATGCATTGAATTTAGCTTGCCTCCGTGCATTCATAATTAGAAAGACATCACATACCATAAATAATCTTTTTTCTTAGGCCAAATCAATGTCTCTGGAAGATCTGCATGTGTTTCACACAAACAACCTTTCAAAATCAGACAAATTTCTGTAAATTTCCAATAGTATCTGACAGTCACTAAAATACTCGCAACACGCACCTCGACTGAACTTTAAGGGCTAAAGATGTTGTCTGCAACAACAAAGAAAAAAACACAACACTTCTTTGTGGCACATTCCACCATCAGCAGCTGGCATTAAAGCATTTCGTTCCTTCTTTTGCAGCTTTCCCCGTTGGAATGAGCACAGCTAAAGAGTTGGCCGCAGGTAGTTTTAATTGGTGTATGGGGTATATAATTTAATACTAATCAGTGCTTGCCAAAAGCCAGGGAAGAAGAACAGCAACAACAACTGGCAGACCAAAGAAACGATTAACTCTGAGGCCAAGAGTGACATAAAAGAATGGGAAAAAGCAGTAAAAATATCTTCAAGAGTGACATAAAAGAATGGGAAAAAGCAGTAAAAATATCTTGCCATGCCACAGAGCGCACAACAGAACTCGGAGGTGAAAAGAAGGCAACTCAACCGATATTTGGAAAAAGCAGTCACACTTCAAATCAATGGTTGAAAGTGTCTCACCTGATCGAACGGAGCAGGGTAAAAGTGTTGACGATTGTTGATGCATATGAAGGCCTATCAGCCTAATTAAATTTGGTGGAGGGGTGGGCCACAACCCTCGACCCCCTCCCATGGAACCACCAACACGGCGGAACCCCAAACAATGATGACACCGTTACATGGAGGTGGGCCATCCCTTGGGGCGCGGACCCAACATTCCACCCCAACCAGCCAACTGCGTAACCAATGGAGGAAGGTACAAGGGTGGGCCACCCAAGGCGAGCCCAGCCAACCCTGAAATTTTTAAAACAAAATTTTTGTGTAAAAAGAGGAGGAGGCGGGGTTTGACCGCCCGACCTCCTCCCTATTAAACGAAATCTCAACCAACGCACCAAACGGCCTCATTGAGAAATACGCCCAGAATTTTTTTATTTAAATGTAGTTTTTTAGTGCGCTCAGGCATCGAGGAACCAGGAGCGGGCACGAATTTTGAGGCGGAGGAGGCAGTGCATGCAGTTCGAGGCAACATTTTGTAGGAGGGCCGAATTTTCACTTTGTCAGATTTTGACAAATTTTATATGGTTTCAACACTTCTCGATGCCACGAACACAATGGCACTGTCCATTTCTCCATCAGAGTTCTGCATTTTTCGGCCATTTTTCAGCATGCAGGTGGAACCATGATTGCTGTAGAAACAGGGAGCGGGACCATGATCCTTGAAATTTTCCCAAGGAGGTAATTTTTCTCCATGTTGGAATATAGTCAAGTTTATAGTCTTTTTTCATGGTTGCAAAGTCAAATTCACCTTTGGAATTGCAGATTTCCAGTCCACTTATGGAGCAGAACCTTTGAGGAATCTAGGGGGAATCTAAAAGATTCCTTGAGCCCCAGATTATCAATTTCTCAGAATTCAGAAATTGGACAGTCGATTTTGCACTATTCGATGCCAAAAATATGATGGCGTGTTCAAAATTTTCATTTTCTTATTCTATTCTTCAGCTACTTTTCTAAGTAGAATGTAGGTGTCAGCATTTATGTGTGAGAAACCATTTCCATGCGATTGATGCCGTGAGGTCGATGGCATGAAAAGATTCAGCAGTTTGACATCCGCTTCTTCAGATGGCCCCCGGTTATGAGGTATATATAGTGTATTCATGTACTTCTTTTGCTATGCATTGTGCTGCACAGATCCCTATTGATGCTTGATGTGGGATCTTGTTTATTACTTGTTTTCATGATTCCTGCTTGATGTGACATGGAATCATCTATGTGATGAAATTGTTGTCATGATTTGTCATGTTATGTTTTGAGATCCCTTTGTTGTATGTTGATGGGATACTCATGTTGTCATCATGCATGTTTGCATTGAGATCCCTTTTATGCCATGTTGGTGGGATCCTCATCATGCATGAGTTTATGTCATACTAATAGGAGTCTTTTGATTGAGAGTTCCTGTAGCGGAACATCTCTTAGAGCCACTCCTGCGTGAGGGCATTTTCCTTGTATGACAACGACATCACCTCTATGTAAATCATCACTATTGACAACACTTAACGCAGCGGCCTACAGTATCTTGACACCGGGGCCTGGAGACGTAGTCCCTCCTGGACGAACTTCGTTATCAACGTCTTATGTTTTCATGTGCTGATGATTGTCATGTTCCTCTTCTTTACAACGTGCAGATGTATTCATTTATGTTCTTTTAAAAATGCAATTTGACACATCACGAAAGTAAAAGGTATTGGAAGGGTCCTTCATCACACCCAGACCTAGATCAATGCTTATAGGAACATAGCCAAATAGACTCACAGAGGTCGCACTAAATTTTCTTTTCGAGAAAAGAATATATTCATATGAAGAGGAATTCACATATATCAACCTTTGATTTTAAGGGGAAGCCCTTCCTCACCTTTTTTTTTAACAAACTTTTCATTATTGAATTGTGTACATAGTATAGATTATGGTATTCTTTCTTTGATGAGAAAACAAAGTGGAAAGTTATTTCCTTACCTTTTGAGATTTCTAACATTTTAGTTAAAAGTTTATTTTACTTGTACGATATGGATGAATATTTTAATCCATTCCAAATGAAAGAGGTTGAGGCATGCAAAGGTGTTGATCCAAAAGGAATTTTCATGGCACAACTAATTTTGATTGGTTAGAATACTTCTTTCACTAGAGCATTAGAGATTACAAAAGGAGTATATGACAATGTGAGCACATATGAAGATACAAGATTGGTCCCAATCACTAGTGAAGTTATTTCAAAGACAAAGAATAAGTTATACCATGATTACACGAACACATTAGATAGTTCAAACACTCCTCCAAAGAAGGTTTCCCTTTCAAAGGGAGATAATCAATCTAAACAAAAGAAAAAAGGGTAAAACTACAACTAGCAATGATGTTGGTTCTACCCATCAACCACACATGAGTTCCTTTTCTATCCATATTCATGAAACTATTGTAGAAAGAAGAGAGAGTGATGAAGGGTGTGTGGGGGGATGGAGATGATTAGCACCCTTGTCATTTTCAATTGGAAAATCACGTACACTCATGCCTACAAAAAGGTAAAGAATCACAAAGGAAATTACTATTCAAGAGTCTGAAAGATTGGAAGACAACATGGCAGACACGACAATGGACAATGTTAATGAAATTCCTATTTGGGCAGTAATGTAAATTGTCAAGATCTAATTAATTACAGAAGAGTTGGCCCATGATTGGATAACTATTTTTTAATAAGGATATATAACACTACCTCATGATACATATAATAAATAGGAAGGGAAGTACAAATTGAGAGATTCAATGTAAAGGACAACATGGTTGTTCGGAAATCAAGTTGATAAATTGAAGTTAAGGGAATAAGACCCTCTGAAATTCTCAAATTTTGACAAGCTATTAGGGATGCATTGTACCATTCAATAACTAAACAGGAATTGGAGAATGTGAAGTTGAATAAAAGAATAAGTGAGCATAAGGATGCTTTAAACCCTAGGCCACTACATGTAGATTCTTTGTCTATAATCACTCCAAATGAACTCCCTAAAGAGACATTGAATTCAAGCAAGGTTAGAAAGGCTTCAAACTATTGATTGGCATTAAAATGCATGTGGCTTAGAATATAAATAAATGTCTTAACATAATTCTTGAATCTTGGGAAGTCATTAGAAATTCATTAGCATAGAAAATACGATTTGTTCTTTTATGGAATCTCTTCGTAAGTAATTAGAAAATGATGAACATTTAAAAAAAAAAATTAGTAAGAACTTTTGTAACAATGGTATCAAATATCATAAAGAAGGATCAAGATCTCCCTTGTAAAAATAGGTTGAAGCAAACATAGTCTGGTTGGATTAGAAAGATAGATGTCCTTCGTAAATTGATAGTTAACCATGAGAATCTAGAAGGAAGGAAAAGTTGATTGTTTCTAAAAGTTTATGTTCTAGTGAAAGAACTCAAGGGCCTCATCTTTGATAAGTCAAAGACATGGAGAGAAGCCATGAGTGTTCAAAGACATTCCAAACAAATGGCTCCACTGGGTTAGCTTGTTATATTCCCTCCTGCACCAATTGTTGATAGGTGGAAAAATTCCTCCTTTAATAAGAGAAAACTATCTGATGCCCACTCTGAATTAGTGTGACTTTTGTTTGGTGTCGTAGTTTTCAACTAATATGTGGGCTTAGGGAGACACTAAGAAAATGAAATTACATATAAGTTTCACAACTAAAACAACTCTATTTCAATGTACACCTAAAGTCTACAACTAATTTATAATCTAGATATTTTCAATATTATTTATCCTAACAGCAAGAGCATAAAACTGCTTCAAATCAAGTAAAGGGATAGAAAGATAATTTATCAAGAAATTAGAAAGAATTCATGATACTTAATAACTTTTGAAACACATATACACAACCAATTAAACCAATAAGGAATTGTTTTGTTAACAAAAATATGCATCTTGATATCTAATTCATTAACAATCGATAAATCCAACAAAATGGAATGGAATCACTCATAAAACTGAATAAATAAGAATGCATAGAACATATAAAGGTTATTATATATTCCTTAATTATCCAGGATGAAATTCACCAAATGCTAATAAGGCATCAAAATTATATTCAACCAATAATAGTACACAACTTGCAATATAGAATGTTTTCCTCTTGAGGTGACCTGTTATCAATCAAAACTCTACTATAGTGTGTGGGATTTTATCTTCCTCCACCCTAGGTATTCAATTATTTTCCTCTCTTTGATCAAAATGCCTAAATTTAAATCCTTGAATTTCCAACCCCAAACTCTAAAGCAATGACTATGTTTATAATAAAATAAAATGTTTTACTTAATCTTTCTCTTCGTCACCCAAAAATGAATTGGAAACTCAATGAATTAATTTGAAAGAACCACCTATGTTTATAATAAAATAAAGTGTTTTCGTCAATCCTTCTCTTTATCACCCAAAAATGAATTGAATACTCATTAAATTAATTTAAGAAAACCACATTATAACAGACAAAATACAATTTTAAATCATCAAATTATCAATATTTTATTATTTTCAAAATAATAAAATTTTCAAAATAAAAGTAATTTTATTATTTAGAAATACAAAATAATTAACAAAATACAATAGTTAATCAATCACTAACTAATATAAAAAGTAAAACGTAAAACAAGAAAATAACGAAGAATATATCATTTCAGTTTTTATTTTATAAAAGTAACTAAAAAATATAACTCCTTGAAATTTGACATCTTTTCAAAATAAAAGTATATTCATTTATTGTAATTAAAAATAATTACCAAAATACTATAATTAAACTATAACTAATTAATATAAAATTAAAATATATTATTATTCTTGTGATTCTTTTTTTAATAGTTTAGCTTTTATTTTTTGAAAGTTATTAAAAATATATTTTTTATAACAAATAAAGTATATTTTAAAGATTTACAAAATCTTTTATTTTTTTGGAAAGATGGTCAAAATCTTAATATTTGGAATAAATCTTTATATATATAATTGTAAAATGGCAAACTTCGTAATGTGGGATAGAAAGAAGTTCCTCTTAGAAACGTTAGTCACTCTGGTTATCTTATATGGATGTGAGGTTTGGGGTTGTAGCATCTCTAGAGAATCCTGGAGAAAGATTGAGCAAATCCAGAAGTGTTTTATAACATATAACCTCAAAATTAAAAGCAACACACCCTATCCTATTCTCCTTATAGAAGTGGGTCTTTCCCCTATCAAGAGCCTAGCTATGACTAGGCTTCTGTTGTACAAGCACAAACTCAATAACATAGGAGACCATAGACTTCCTAAGCTAGGTTTAAATTCTAGCCAAAACCACCTAAGGCTCAAACGAGGTTGGTATAAAGACACCAGGGCCCGGTTAAACCATTGGGAGATCAACGAGAATGTTGCATTGCAAAACATTAATAACATTAAAAATATTGTTACTTCGAAGTTCAAAGAAAAATTGTGGTGTGAGAAAGAATTAGCAGCTAAAAGAAAATTAAGATATTATAAGGAGGTCATCAATGCCACCCTAGAAGATCAAAAGTATCTCTCTGTTTTAACTAGCTCAAAAAAGAAAATTAATATAGCCAAGCTAAAAGAAAATTAAGATATTATAAGGAGGTCATCAACGCCACCCTAGAAGATCAAAAGTATCTCTTTGTTTTAACTAGCTAAAAAAAGAAAATTAATATAGCCAAGATTAGAACGAACTCTCATGAGCTCCATAGTGAAAGGGGTGGTTGGACAGTTCCTAAAACACCATGGATGGAAAGGTTCTTCCATCTCTGTGAGAATACGAACATCGAGGATGAAAATCACTTCCTCTTAGAGTGTCCCTCGTACAACCACATTAGATCTCAGTTTCAAAATATTTGTTGCAGTACTAACCTTCCTAGCCTTTTACGATGTCAAAATTACAGTAAGCTCGGGAAGCTTCTCTTCAAGCTTTTTGAGCATAGGAATAAAATCTTAAATCAAACTAAATAATTCATTTCTTTATGTCTGATAAACCAAAATTTAGTCTCAGTGGACGTTTACCATCAGCATCATCATCATAAAAACAAAATATCTAAATAATAAATACAATTATGAAATACTAATTTTTTTTTGCATTTATAAAATTATTTACAAAATTAAAAATAAAAATATCTGACCATTAATATTTTATAGATTTCATCAATATGATAAATATAATTCACACTTTATCAACTTTTTGTCACTTAAAATGAGTTATGATTAGGAAAAGCAAAAGCAAAGTATTTAAAAAAAAATCAAATCCATCAAAAAGAAAATTAGTGCAACAAAATCAAATAATCATTTTTTAATGAAAGTGACAACTTTGTAAAGAATGATGTTTGCCTTAAATTGAATTTCATGGACTTGTCTTTAATATTTTAGATATATACCTTTAAGGCTCATAATGACTTGCGTATGTGTAAAACCATAATTGAATTGCTTTAAATCTAAAAATTGAAGATTTGTAAAAAAACTGCACTATATAGATTAAAATTGTTGTTAATGATGAGGACTTTCAGGGAAGTGTGTGTTTCGACTTTCAGGGAAGTGTGTGTTTCGATCTTTGTTAGGTTCGGGTGAACTTTTTATCCATCTCTAGGGGCTTTCAACTCATTCTTACTCTTTAACATGTACTTTTTTAATATGTAGATTTATTTGTTTAAGATTTAATTTTTAATTAAATTATTTTAATTTGCTAAAATGTTAAATTAAATTATTTTTTTTTGCTAAAGTAAGCATAGGTTTTTCTGTTCCAATTAAAAGAAAAGTTACATAATGTACATAAAGAGGAGCATTGCCCAAGCACAAGTTGAGCCTTACAAAGCCTCGGTCCGTGGGTCCACAAACCGAGATTCGGGCCCAAACCACCTTTCCACGTTACCAACTAAGACCCTCCGAACAACATAACTGTTCGATCAAGCCTCGAAGATCTAACGGTCTAGGTGATATATCGGGTTTCCTTCAAGTTCACTCAATAACAACAAAAACGAACCCAAAAAGAAAATTGAACTACCAATAGAAACCATTTCGGGTCCGAATGGGAAGATAACCTTTGTGTAGTTTAGCCACTCGAAATTCAACATATGCATGCAATCTCAAAAGGCTTGTCTAACAATCGCAGAACTTAACTGCGTCTTCGGACCCGAAGCCAAGTAGAGACATCACCTAATCTCATTTCGGTTCCGTTTGGAAGGTTAACCACCTATCTGCTTGCTGCGCGAAATACATTGTATTTCTGCGATTTTGCTGACCTCCCCACTCTTTAATGAAGTTCTCGGCTCCAAACATTAAAAGGCTACATTTAACGTTTTCCTGATACCTTTGAAGACTTGTTCTATAATTAGTTTCCCACTCGAGAAACTTAGGAATATAGAGTTTCGTGTCCAATTTTCTGCTTGATAACCAAAGTAAAACTCTGGATCCGTCCTTGACCTCCTGCTCAAACTTCTTCCTCATGTCGACCAAAGTCCTCTGTTCTTGAAGAACGCCCTACTCATACTTTATCCTGATTATTTCCTCTGTTATGGCAGATCTCCTTGTTTAAGGTTGCCTGTTTGTGGCACTCATCCCGCAATCGACCTTGAGGAGTCTCTGACCATTCATATATTTTATTGCTTTTTACACAGAGAATGCCTTCATTAGCCATAATATCCGCTAACCTATTGGCAGTTCTTTGCACATGAATGAAACTGAGGGTTCTCATGGTGCATAGGTGGGATTGAATAAGCTGATAAACTTGTAGTAGTCTCCAGTGTTTAGACACTCTATCTGGCATTCAACAGTTGCATATTTTCTTGACTGAATTGATTATCAGTTCAGAATCAGCTTCAATTATGGTATTATGTAAGTTTGAGTCCCTTAAGGTTTCTAGGCATTGCTCAAGGGCCATGAGCTATGCCATATTATTAGTGGCTCTACCCAAATGACTGTGAAATAAGGATTTTATTAAACCTTTGTCATCTCATATTACTCCTTCATAACCAACAATGCCATGGTTTCCTTTTGAGGCCCCATCTATATTGCACTTCATAAATCCATGGGGGGGTGGGGGGCGTGGGGGGTGGGGGGGGTTTGCCAGAAATCCTTTTCAGTTGTTATATGACTTATATTCTTGGTTATTCCCTGGGGGAAGAGCCCTTGAAGGCCCAAATGCAGAAGTATTTGCATATCCTAATCATGAGGTTGGTTCTTAGGGGGGGATTTTATAAGGCTTCTTACATTCTCTTTGAGCTATCCTATGATCTGATCCATAATGCTCTGGGCAGAACCAATCATGTTCTTGAAGTTTCTATTGTTGCGTTCTTTCTAGACATCCCAAATTAGAAATCCAGGAACTAGCTCCCAAGCTTTGTTGATTATTTCATTTGCAGAGAAATTTCTCCTCCAATTCCTCAATGTGTTGTTGATGCTGCCAATGTCCCTGTCAGACTGTCTGAAGATTGAAGCCACCCAATTCCATAAGGTGGACGTGAATGGGCATAGGTTGAGAAGGTGTTCCATAGTTTCTTCTTGTAATTTGCAAAGCTGACATCTTGAAGGACCAATTACACCTCTCTTCTGCAAGTTTTCCCAAGTTAGAATCTTTTTATGCTGCACCAACCACATGAACAGTTTGATTTACATCCAGTTTTGATTCTACCATAGGTCCTTCCATATCGTGTCAGGGTTTGGAAAGTCAAGCCCAAGGGCTATTGGCTTGGCCTCTTTAAGGTCAAAGTTACCTTCATTGTTTTTGCCCCATCTCAATTGGTATGAAGATGTTGAAATCATAATCTTTCTCTGTTCTAAGATAACTGTGAGAGCTTCTGCCTGTGCCTTCAACGGAGAGTCCTCATTGTAAATCAGGTTCTTCCATACTCCCCATTTTCATTCGTTTCTATCCTGCTCCCAGAAATCATTTACCCTGTGTAACCCTTTGTCATCGGTATCCTTCTTAAGATTTTCAAAATCTTCTCTTAGCAGTTTTGGTTGCTGTTGCCAATTATCTTCCCAAAACCAAGCAAGGTTTCCATCTCTGATTTCCCAGAAACTGTGTTTTTGAACAATAGCTATATTCTCCCAAGCTTTGTTCCATATGTGGGAGCCTTCGATTATTACATACATTCTGATGTGCTTCCTTTCTTTCCAATTGTTTGCATATTTCTGTTTCCATACCTTGGCCCAAGGTGCATCTGATTCCTTTAGCCATCTCCACCATAGTTTTGCCCCCAAAACTTTGTTTAGGGTTTCAGGGTCATCAAGTCCCAATCCTCCATGTGTCTTAGGTTTACGGATCTTTTCCTAGGCTACCAATGCCCATTTCTTTTTCTCTTCCCCTTTGCCCCAAAGAAAATCTCTTTGGATATTTCTAATGTGTTGCATAACTTCGTTAGGAGCTGGGAGTGCTGAAAACATGAAAATAGGAACAGTTTGAAGGATGGCTTTTGTAAGCACTAGTCTTCCCGCCAAATTCAAATACCTATTTGTCCATTTCCGGATTTTTTCCTGGAGTCTATTAATAAAAAGCTCCCAAACTATCTTGCTTAGAGGCTTGTCTGTTAGTGGAACTCCAAAATATTTGTAGGGTAGCATTTCTCTTTGAAAACCTAGAATTCTGGTGAGGTTTCTATGTATAGCAATATCAGTATTAAAAAAGAAAATCTTTGATTTGGTAAGGCTTACCTCAGTACCTGCAGCCATAGCAAAGTCTTTCAGAATTTGTTTGAAGGCATGAGATTATTTAACCATAAGTGTGCCTTGTAGCATGGTGTCATCCAAAAATTGTTGATGAGTCAAAGCATCCCCATTCAGGGTGAATTTGAGCCCTTGAATTTTTCCTTCTACTTTGGCAGCCTTAATCGCATTGCCTAGCCCTTCCATCATGAGAATAAAGAGGAAGCGTGAGAGTGGATCTCCTTGTCTGAGTCCTCTTGAAGGCTTAAAGGTTTTGGATGGTGAGCCATTCAACAGTATTGAAAAGCTTGAGGTGGTAACAAGGGCCATTGCCCATCTTATCCAGTTATGGTCAAAGCCACATGCTTTTAGAACTTCCCTGATGTATGCCCAACAAAGCTTGTCATAAGCCTTTTCTAGATCAAGTTGTATGATCATCCCTGTCTGCTTATTAATTTTCAGTGAGTGGACCACTTCATGAGCTTGAATGATATTGTTTAGAATTTGTCTACCTTCCACATACCCGGTTTGCTCCTCAGACACAAGAGTTGAAAGAAGGGGCTTGAGCCTGTTTGCAATTATTTTGGAAATAATTTTGTACACCACATTGCATAATGCTATGGGTCTAAATCTGTCTGGTGTCATCACATTTTACTGCTTTCGAATCAAGGATATGAAAGAGGTGTTGAACGCCTTCAAAATAGTTTTGTTTTTCCTTGAGTCCTCCACCACCTCCAGAATATCTTTCTTGACTATGTTCCAACATGCTTTGAAGAAGTCAAAATTGAAACCATTTGGGCCTGAAGCTTTTCCATTTTGCATCTCTTTGATGACTTCACTGACCTCCTGTTCATTCACTGGCATGTTAAGATTATAATTATCTTCTCTTGCCACAAGCTTAAGAATGTGCTTAGTGAAGTCATTGATGAATTGTGATCTGTCTATGAGAGGCTCCTCTGCTATGCCTTGGAAATGTTGGACCAGAGCAGATTCTATTTCTTTGTGGGTATTGAGCAGATTTCCTTGCATATCTTTAAGTTTTAAAATATTGTTATGAGACCGATGATCCATGGTGGACTTGTGAAAAAACTGTGTATTCCTGTCTCCTTCCTTTAACCATTGAACTCTCGACTTTTGTTTCCAGGAGATTTCCTCTTGCTTTCATAAGCCTTCCCAGTCCTGTTGAGGTGAGTCAGCTTGTTTCTTACCCTCCTAGGTGAATCCCTTTGAGACGAGTTCCTGGTTAATTTCCTGTAGCTTTCCCTCAATTACTTTTTTGGCTTCGAAGATATTTCCAATCTCATTCTTATTCCAATATTTAAGCATGCGTTTGATGTGTTTCAGCCTCTACTGTAGAAGGAACATTTTAGTACCCTGAACATTCAAATCTTCTGTCCACCATCTTTCAATATTGTTGTTGAAGTCAGGATGGGTAAGCCAAATGTTTTCAAACCTGAAAGGTCTATTTCTTGGCGTTCCTATAAAGGATGCTTCTATTTGAATAGGCCAGTGATCCGAGCCTCCAAAAGGGAGGATCATAGCTGACAAGTCAAGGCCTGAGAGGATAAGGTCCTCAGAGATGATGAATCTATCTAGTTTAGAGGCGAATTGAGCAGCCTCTCCCCTTTTATTATTCTAGGTGAAGATACCATTGTAGGTCTCTGTATCTACTAGCCTCATGTTGGTAATGAAGTTTTGAAAACCTATGGAATCTCTGCCTAGAGATCTAGTCCCACCTTTTTTTTTTTTTTTTCCGAGAGAGGTATGATCATATTAAAATCCCTCCCCAAAATCCATGGGATGCCTGGATGTCTTTCTCTTAGCTCCTCTAGAGAGGTTAGAAGCCTGAATTTATCTTCAAGCTTTTGCGGATCGTAGACATTTGTGATAAGATAAACTTCCTTGTCCCCCAAAGGTTGGATGACCACTAATAGGTAGTTCCTGGATGCTTCAGCATCTAGGATTCCAAGTTTATGAGGGTTCCACAGTGTAAGAATTCCTCCTGCTGCGTTATCTGCTTTAACTTCTAGATATTCATACTTAATAAGCCACTTACTATGTATCTCTCTTATTTTGTTTACAAAACATTTTGTTTCCTAGATAAATACCAAATCTGGTATTTCTTCCTTCATTCTATTGCTGAGATTTCGTTGTTTCCTTTTACTTCCTAGACCCCTAATATTCCAAGTTGTAAGCTTCATTAAGAAAGATTTGTAAGTGAGTAACTAGTTAGGTCTTTCATCTTACTTGAGTTGATCATGAGTTTTCCACATTTAATCAGTAGCTCATTTTTTCTTTTTCTTCCTCTTTTTCTTCCTAGGTTCTTGGGAGCTTGTCCGTCTGTTGCCTCCATAGTTTTGACCCCTCCGTTATCCTGACTATCATGGTTTCTTTTCACTAGAACCCTTTGCTTGAGTTCTCTAGAGGAAGAGTTATTGTACTCTGTTAAATTCTTATTGAGGTAGCGAGTCCACTCCTCTGGTAGTTCCTTCCTCCAGGAACTTTTCTAGATCGAGATGCTCCCTTTCCAGTATGTCCTGCAGTTCATGCTCCTCCATTCCCACTTCACTTGAGGTCATCTCTTAGTCCCTATCAAGTTCCATCGTGCTGGGCTAATCCTCCTTTTGTTGGCTTTTGTCAGGTTTATCATCCATGCTATCATCCTTTTCCTTCTCTACTGGATTGTCCTTCAATACTTGCTCCGCTCTTTCATTCCCCTCTTCTTCTTATAATATTTTGAACCTATTATGACTAGGCTGCTTTTCCTCATAGATTTCTTTTGGTTCTTTCTCCCTCCTTTTCCTTTGCCTCCCACTTTGGTAAAACTTTCAATGTCTTTACCTGAGGTTGCCTTGAAACTGCTCTGCATTTTATTTAAAGGGAAGTCTCTGAAGAGGTGCCAGTGTTCATGGCATTTGCGACATCTGAAGGGCATATGCTCGTAGTCCACCGCTTGCACCTAATCTTCATCATATACTTCTAGAATTATTTCATCCAGCAAAGCCCCAGAAAGGTGCATTTCCATGCATATTCTAGCAAGGGAGGTATATTTTCTATGCAGTGTGGCCTTTGATATTTTTATGAAATGCCCTAGTTTATTACCTATGGCTTTTAGTGATTCCGACAACCAATAATCTAGAGGTAGGGAATAAAGTCTTATCCATACTGGCACCAATGTAAATGTTTCTCGCTCCGGAACGAAGTTCATCACCCATGGTCGCATATAGAGACCTGCAACAACATAGAAGTAAGGTCCTCCTTCAAATATCTTGTTCTTATCCTTTAGGTTTGTAAACACAACTGTGAAAAAACCCTTGGATCCAAGGTGCAGATCTATATCTCCATTAGGTTTCCAATGGTTCTTTATCCATGCGTGTAGTCCGTTGGCCATAATCCCATGAATTTGCATATCACTGCATAACTCGCCATGTGCTCCCTATGCGCCTGTAGTGCTGGGTCACTTAACACCACTCAGGGTGTGATGGAAGCCCTTGGTTTACATGGTCCTGTCTGAATTCTGGGGTCAGCTTTCTGATTGTCTACTCCTGTATGTTTCTCTCTTCCGACTTCCTCTTGCGTTTCTACCTGCCTTTGTGCTCTGTTGTTTCCCTGTTTTCCTCTTTCTGTACACCTGGTTTCTACTTCCATGGGCTTCTTGAAACGATTAGAGACTACATGACTGTAGGAGGGAGTAGAACTCCCCCCTTCTCGCTCCTCCATGGTACCCAACACCGAGATCCTGCTAAAAACCCTAGTTCTGCGCTTTTTTCCTTCTCAAGGTCTGTCCGCCATCCAAGTCTCATCAAAGAACTAAAATATGCTTATATACAAAAATAAAAATAAACTAGCTCGGGCAATGGTAGCTTATCTCTGAGAAGATATGTGGCGGCTACATGTCTCTCCTAAAAAAACGGCAAATTAATTCATTATTACATTCAAATCTAAATTTTGTCAAAATTATTAAACCATTATGATAATTAAGATTTAAGAAGACATATAAACATGAAACCACTATAAATAAATCTATATAAATATTTAAATAATAATTATAAAAAAATATAGTTAAATAATATACCCATATAAAATGTGTCAAAACGACTAGTTTTCATGATGTGACAAGTTTGTTATTAAAATCATAATCATTAAACTATATATATATCTAAAAGTTTTTCATTTTCATTAGTATTATAATATAAATTAAAAAAAAAATTACTCTAAAAAAATCAAATCATATCCAGATAATTTCTTTCAAAATTTATCTTTAATTAAACAAAATATACTAAATTATTACAAAACGACTAGTTTTCATGATGTGACAAGTTTGTTATTAAAATCATAATCATTAAACTATATAATATCTAAAAGTTTTTCATTTCATTAGTATTATAATATAAATTAAAAAAAAAATTACTCTAAAAAAAATCAAATCATATCCAGATAATTTCTTTCAAAATTTATCTTTAATTAAACAAAATATACTAAATTATTACAATTAATTTAAATCAATCTTAAATTTAATACTATCAAGTATCTCCGTTTTAAAATGCAAACAATTTTAAAAATACAAAAAATAAAATTGAATTTAAGTATCAAACTATCAAGTATCTCCGTTTTAAAATGCAAACAATTTTAAAAATACAAAAATAAAATTGAATTTAAGTATCTTTTCAAATTGATGCATTTTAATATACAAATATGGCTTTCTTTTAAGTTTTATCAATAAAAATTATCTATATTATTTTAATGATTTTAAATTAATTATCATCTAAATAAATCTGGATTTAAAATTGAATTGTAATTATTTTCTAAATTATAATAAAATAATTACAATTTAACCTTTTATTTATATTCAATTTTATTTAAATTTAAATAATAATTAATTTAAAATTATTAAATTATAATAAAATATTTATTTATAAAACTCTAAATCTATGAAAATATCAATTAAAATTTTCAAATAAATTAATAACCAAAAACTTCTTCTTAGTAACTTCATTTTATTTAAATAACATTGACAAATCACTGCAGCCAATTATAACAATCTTGAACACTGAAATATAAAGGATTTATTACACACATTTCAAGATTGATAAAATTTGAAAATGATTGTTTTTTGGAAAGTAAATGCATCGTAATTGACATTTATTTGGCCTGTGTTTAACAGGGAGTTCAAACAGAACACCTCTATGAGATTTTCAGATTTTTTGAAAAGTAAATATATTTTTATTAATTTTTTAATAAAAATTAATATTAATTATAAAAAAATATATATATTTAATTAATTTAAATTAAAACCATTATAAAATATTAATAATTTTATTTAAATTATCTTTTCTCTTTTATAAATATTTGAAACATTTTGAATATTTATATTCTCTAATATATTTCTATTGAAACATTTTGAATATTTATATTCTCTAATATATTTCTATATGAAATATATATGAAACATTTTGAATATTTATATTCTCTAATATATTTATATATGAAATATATATACAAAATAAAATATATAGAGTGATAAAATATATAGAGTATTAATATTGATTAGAGTAAAATATTTTAATGCTTAATTTAATTAAAGTAAAATAATATACTTATTTTATTCAATTTTTAATATAAAATATTAACAACTATTTTATTATTGTTATTATTATGATTATGATTAAAGTTCAATTTAGAGTGGGTTTTGTTGGCTTATTGGATAGAAGAACACTGATCTACCCAGCTCCTAAGTGGTTTTATCATCAACCCTTGCTCATTAGGTTTGAACTTGTGACATACTAAACCTCATGCAAGTCAACTGATCTACACCTTATAAGTAATTATAATTAAATATTTAAAAATACAATTTAAATAATGAAAAATTAAACATGATTTATATATAGAGAAAAAGAAACCACTATAAATCCATTTTAACCACAAATTTATTGAACACTAAAAAATTATTTTTTTCATAAAATTTATATATCAAGATATTTAATTGCTCTAGACTTTTTTAATAAATTTCTGATTAAAATCTATTCTAATTTTATTTAAATAACACCAATTTTATTTATATAACATGGAAAAAATTTACATATTCATCTCAACATTCAATAACTCCATGATTAAAATAAATCTATACAAATTTTATTTAAATAACATTAACAACCCATTATCACCCGTGGTGAAACTCGAAGAACTTTTTGTTCCTCGCAAAATCTCTACTATGGCGCGTATTCACTGATTCCCCGCAACACAATGGGTCGGTATTCACTGATTCCCCGCAACACAATGGGTCGGTCCAATCATGAACAGGATTACCGATTCCATAGAGTCCAGAGTGACTCAGCAATTCCAACAATAAATGGTAACAGTGGGAGTAGGATTAGGAAACCAGTTGGAGAACATGGTAGAGCTACCAAATACTAAAATTTTAGAGGGTTGAGTTGGCGATGAAACTTACTCACAATATTTATCGTTCTATCTCTGTAGATCTACGGTAAAAATTATATGATTTTGGAAGCAAAAATTATGTATACAGCCTTTGTATTGTAGCAAATACTCTGCCACTGGATACATCTGTTGATCAAAACAAACAGTTTAAAGCCACCAAGAATTTATACATGCGTTAGCGGGTCTCCATTCTGCCAGATTGGGAGATAATGTATTGATATTGGGAGATAATGTATTGATATTTGCCTTTCTGTAATCCACCCAGTCATCAAGTACATTTCTCAGATCAATGAGCTTGGCCTTCAGGCCTTTGCAGCAGTTTGCATGCATGGTGTAAACATCATCCAAGCCAGGGCTCCTCTCGCAGAAACCCCCAAAATACTTGGTTTCCAAGAACATAAATTTCATGCCCCTTGCAGCAAATCCGGCTGTGACCTTGAGAATATTGAAGACGTCCTGCTCTTTTTGGCCCTGGAAAAAGCGTCTTGACAGATACCAATCTCTGTAAAATCTGATGGTTCGTTCATTGGAACGGATGTACATGAACCCTGTGTTAGCATCGTTCAGGACATCCAAAGGGTCACCATTGTATTTGTCACATGTCATCTGGATATCTGCATCTTCTGCCAGTCTTGCAAAGGGATTTCGCAGCCACATTATGTCAGCGTCCTGCACAACAAAATATGAGGCACAGATTAGGCAAACCTCAATATGCCATGCAAACAAAACCCCAACCCAAACTGTAATATGCCTTCAGAAGTTGCAAAGTAAAGCTAAATTCCTTAATTATAAGATGGATCGATGTTGACAAAAGTTGAAACGAATCTATTTCCCTGGTCCAACCATAAAAACATCATGTCGCCATTAATGTTGCTATAAATTGGACCCTGTGCGAAGGTAATCAATAAGGAATCTGTGCCGATGACTAGAAAATGTTAACCATGATTATCTCACTGTATTTCCATCCTATCCATTAAATTTCATATTATTCCCATCTAGTCGATAGGATTGGTTTGCCTAGCGAGTGAATTATGTAATCCAATACATATACACAATCCCATATCTATATACACCCATATATATATACACACCAATTAATTTATGTAAAGTTCAGACTTAAACAGGTTATATATATACACTGATTTGTCTAGAGTTTAGACATAACCAGGTCTCAGTTTCAAATTTCATAGAAAAACTAAAAAAGAATATATATCTATATATATATAACCACATGCTTATTGATGATTGCATCCACCATATAAATTTCCTTTTATTCTTTCTGGAAACCTTCCCATGGACACTTAGATGGGTTTGTCAGTGAAATCCCCAGAGACTCTGAGATGGCAGGTTTTGTCTTCATGAAAAGAGGACATTAAAGGCAGTTACAGAATCTCCCAAACTGGTTATTGCTCGCAGACTACAGTATTATGAAATGAATCCCGATCAGTTGATGGAGAATGCAGCTTTAACTGTAATTTAAAGCTAATTTCCACAAAGTTACTGAGATTATGGTAGTTCCGCTAACATGGGTTACATTTAGATTGAATGCTAACTCCTTACAGAAGATGCAAGAGCACTTAGGAAAATGAATTTATAGGAATTTTATTAAAATGGAGTATTCATGTTTAAGTACACGTTGAGTGCATATAATGATAAAGAACATGGGTTTTTTCTAAAAAGTTATAGGTTTAAATCCAGGAGAGCAGAGTATGGAGAGTAGAGTATATATATTTTTTGTAGATTTTGGTAGTACTAAAATTTCGTGAAGAATGATTTATTTAGATTTAACCGGAAACAGTTTTCACACTAAAATCGCTGCAAATCTTTGTCCAATAAACAAAAAGATTTTATATATCAATTTTTAAAAAAAATTTCATCTACTAATTTGGTGGATTTGGTGGTTTTGTCTGAAAAAAAAATTTCATACCCCAATTTGATGTCTGGTTTTGTCTAGCTCGTCTATAATTTTAAAATTAAATTATTGTTATTATAATCATAACCATACAAACCATCCCACTACAAACCAACCAATAAGAGCTTAAAAATAATATAAAAATAGAAAGTTAGAATCCAGTTTAACAGGAATGGTTTTTATTTCCCTTTGTAGAACAATAACTTAAAAAAGGCATGAAACCAAAAGAATTTAAATGCATTATCTTTTTTTATAGAGGTTTATGGGTCAAATTGTTTTTTATTTGAATGAACCAAAGTCAGACCTGAAACTTAACTCCCTGTTTTATAGGGACCTACATTCACACCGTAGATTGTAGATTGGGATCATTGCACAGCTGTTTGGTAGTGCAGGGTACGAATCCATTTGGCAGGCCTACCCATAGGGCGTCCACTTTTCACACAGGGACAAAATATAAGATCCCTGACAGGTAAATGAGCACCTGGACCGCCCTAAAGTCTTGATCCCTGTTATCAGGAAATGCTTTCAAGACTAAAATTCGATAGATGCTCTTGTCTTTTTTCTTATCCACAAACCCAGAAACAGAGATACAAAATTTCAGTCATTCTTTAACTACTTACCGAAAAGACGATACTGTAACCGCGTTTCAGAATTTCTCCCAAGAAGCCAAGCCTTCTCCACATCATTTTCAAGTAATCTTCACTCATGAACAACTTCTCTGCAGAGAAATCTACACCCCTTGTCTTCAAAGAGTAGCAGTGTGGATGAATTTGGAGACAGCGGTTGTAGGCCTTTGCATCCAAGGCAACCACGAGCAGATTGTTCAGTAATTCCTGTGTCCCTTCACCTACAAGGAAGCTCTCAAAGAAGAGATCAATCATGGTATTCGGCTCAGCCCACGCCCAATTCAAGGCCGTCATTATTACTGTCCTGTTTGGGTTCGCGGCTTTCGCCAAAACTAAATCTAATTCATCTCGAGGGGGAGCAGGAGGGGGAGGAGGAGGGGAAGGAGAAGGAGGGGGAGAGGGGAAGGAGGAAGGGGGAGGGGAGAGAAGGAACAGGAACAGGAGCTGGAGCTGGAGCTGGAGCAGGCGCCATTAAATTCTTCTGTGCACAAGAAACACAGAAGATGAAAAATATGAGTCATTGAATTTGATACGATACTGAATTAGCAGACAGAGAGTACCGATAAATTACCAGATGCAATATTTTTGCAGATTCCACGGAACAGTCAGAGTCTCGAGTAAGTGTGCTTGAAACGAAATGAGTGAACGCCTGAGAAATTGAATAGGCAAATGTAGCCAATCCGATGCCCCCAATGCAGAGAAGGATAATGAACACCTTCCTCACAACATTGTTGCCGGCCTTCATTTCAGAAATCAACGCGATCTTGTTTTGCTTATGCGATCACCTTCCAAATAACATTGACAAGTAGTAGTATCAGTATGCAGATATTTGCAATTATTTTCCAAGCTGAAAGAGATTCGATTCGATCTTGCAACATTCACGAAATGAATAATCTGCAATTCACGCCAGAACCTTTGATGCTTAAAACCTTGAAAAAAAGCAGGAACTTATAAATATCGGTGACCATGCTTGGATTCTATAGTAGTGGGAGTAGATGCTATTTGTACTCCTTTGAACTAGGAGAAATACAAAGAAAGAGGATAAATACAAGGAAAAAGTCATGGAAATAGATGAGTACGGAGAAATACAAAGAAATAGGATAAATACAAAGAAAAGGTCAGGTCATGGAAATAGATGGGTACCAGTCACACTTTTATATAATCGACCTTGTTCATTAGCTTCCTACATACCTAATTAAATTATTCGTTTTTGGCCCCAATCTTAGGAAAGTTGGAAAACCAAAAATACATTACAAATTTTCATAATGTTTTCAATCTTAAAACCATTTAGTATCTTTCACCCAGTGATCTTGATGTCTAATAACAACTAAGTGGAAAATGTAAAAAAACTTGTCATTATATCTTTCACTTAGCGATCTTGATGTCTAACCACAACTAAGTGGAAAATGTAAAAAGCCTGTCATTATATCTTTCACTTAGTGATCCTCATGTCTAACAACAATTAAATGGAAAATGAAAAAGGTTGAAAACTATGAATTTAACTTTCTTGCCATTTTTATGATGAGCACAATGGGACATGAAATCATTTTTATTATGGTGCTGAGAGGCGCTTGACAACTTAGTATGGAGGAGATATGTAGGTGTTAGGCATAATGAAATGATATTTTAAGGTCTGTGAGACTAAAAATAGTCTATGAGACCATTAGTTCCATGTTTTTCGCTTTTTGCAATTCAATCCTTTTCCGATTCAAATTGATGATGAGTTGGCCCAACCTTCCAACAATCCCCTCTCTAAAAAGACAATGCCAAGAAATGGATGCTAACATGTTCTCATAACTTTCTTTGAAGTCTTTGAATGCATCACATTCCAAGATGAAATGTTTTTCTGATTCCACAACCCCAGACATGCAAAATGTACACATCTGTTCTTCCCAAGCTTCTTTAGGCCTTTTCCACTGCCCTGTTTCACACCGAAGTTGATGTGTGTTGGTACTTAATTGAGAAATAAGAACCTTTTCTCTCCACGAAATGCTAGCTCCAATGAACTCTTTTTGTTGTAGATCACACGTAGGGTTGAATTCCTCAATGTAATATTTCTTCTTTCTACCCAACTCTTTTCCCCATACCTTTTTACGAAACTTCTCCATAACAAAATCCTTTAGCTCCTTGCTATTTGTGGGACAGGCATTGTGGTAGATATTCAATTTTTGCATCCATCTGTAGTTTCGCTTCATCCATGTTTTCGTTCTTAGGCCATCTACCTACTCTCATTTGCTCAATTCTTTTTAGATATCTTATGAGCCGCACCATAGCAATTGCTTCACTGGGACTTTCTCCTGTTTCACGCAACATTATCTCATAAGGTACTGAACTTTTTATTTTGAACTTACTCATGATCAAGCGTTTTTGGATTTCTCTGTATGAAAGATAGTATGTCAACATTTTTAAATGTCAGCTCACTAACATAACAAAATTAGAGCCAATTAAAAAATAAAAATATATAGTCGGTCAAAGTTAAATTACGTTTTATAAATTAGATATTGATGGAGAGTTAAAAAGGAGAGAAACCATTATATAAGTCAACCCTAATGATGGTGAATGGGCCATTATATATGTGGACCTTGATGATAAAAAATCAGTTTAGAATAATATGAATTATGCATTTGGTAGACATAATACTCAATTGTTTTATATAACTCATTGGCTGAGGGTTGGATCCTGTGAGATAAGAGTGCACTGAGTAGCAGGAGTGTGAAGTGTCACACAAAGAGTGGTTGCAGTGTGAACAGTAAGAAAATTATCCACATGTAAACGTCACTTTGTCTTTGACCCCAAAGGTACATGTTCTAGATCTGGGAGGAAGATATACCATTAATCCATAAACTAGACTCTCAAATAGGATAAATAGTTTGAAGACAATCTGTTTGTGCTACATTTTATAATTGATCTGGACTGTATACCTTTGAAGATGCTCTGGTTATCTATGAAAAAGACAATCCAATTGTTGGGAGAAGGTACTCTCCAAGGCAATGGAAAATCCCCCTCAAGAGAACAAAATTCACACTATCATATTCTAATTGAGGATTTCAAATACACTAAGGTTGGCATAATGTCTTTCCGTAACTGTGTAGGGTTCTAAAATTGGGAGAGCTTGGTACTGTTAATTTTTGGCACCTCAATGAAAAATTCGAGTCATTGGATGATATTCCTCTTTTTGAGAGGACCAATTTTGACTATTGAATCGCTCAATTTGGATAAGGGAAAGTGTATTTTTTTAATTAAAGCCCACATGTGCACAATTGACCATGTCGGCCCTAAAGCCAATTGGACACCCTTGGAAGTCTATAAATACAAGTGACCTCAACCTCATTTGGACATGATCATGGGATATTCTTCTATTCTCTTCTTTGATTTTGGCTCGCACAGGTTTGAGATTGTTTGCAAAAATTTGGTTCATACAGGTCCGAGATTACAAGGTTCGTAGCTCGCACGTGTCTAGGGTTTTTGGGTCACAACCGCAGGCATGACACATGAAATTTTCGGTCACAACCACAGGCTCACATGCTCATGCATGTGTTTAAAGGGTTTCATACGCACACACATCACATCATCTATGCGGTTGGGACCTATGGTTTGGTTTTTCAATTGACTGAAGATTTTGCAAATTGACTGCAGGGTTCAGAAATTGATTGCAGATAGTAACAGTTGATCATAGGCTTCCAAAGCATCGTTCTGATTATTAGCATTGATGGATTTATCTCATGAATATTGTTTAGTTGATGTTGTTAGATAATTGTATGGATGAAGATATGGATCATTGTACTCTCTTTTGTTGAATCATTCAATGACAATCTAATAAGAAGAAGAATTTGAAAAGGTTTTCCCCATAGTGGGTTTTACATTGGTCTTTGACCAATCCTGGTGTCTCTATGTGTGAATCTTTTTCTTCTATCTTTATGTTCTGTTGTGTTCATGATGATATTGTTATTTCTATATAGTTGCATATGTCATTGAATAATGTTGTAAATATGAATAATTTTATGATGTTGTGGCGTAAATTTAGCATGGAAATAATGAAATGCAATTATCAAAGAAAATAAGAATATAGTCCTAAGAAAATTAACATGGTATCTGATCTGGATTTATACAGGAATGCAACAAATTACAAATATAACCATAAATACAGAGATGCAGTAGAAATAATACTTCATTTTATTAATGTAAAATACTGAAATATGCTTACAAACAAAAATGGAAATAAACCAGCTAGGGCGATGGTAGCTTATCTTTGAGAAGAGATGTGGTAGCTACATGCCTCTGAACTGTGTTACAATGAGGCTCGAAGGCTTATTTATTGCTGAGAAACAATGGAAAACCCTAAACATCCAAAAACCTAACCCTAGGAGATGAAGCGCCAAACTATGGGCCCCGTTTGGGTAAATTGGTACATCAACTTCCCGGGGTGTAACTTTGGCATACGATCTCTGTTTGACGCGCACAATACCTCGTTAGAAAGATCTATCTGAAGACTACAACTTTTGAGTGTGGAACATCATTTCACAACCCATGTTGCTCCCTATTTTCCCAAAAAAAATGTTGTTTAAGGCCTCAAAATGGCTTCGGAAGTTCAGGACCCGAAAAAACTACCAATAATAGTAAATTGTGCTACAATTAAGAAAAATAAAAAACTGAAAGAGATAGTTGTGGGGGTCCAAGTGGGATAGGTGGGTGGCTACCAAAATCCACCTGGATCATTCCTCCCCACTTAGGAAGCAATGGTCCCCATTGCATTGAGTGCCTCCATGAGATGCAAAAACTTCTGCTGAACTTGGTCCCTAGTGAGCTGTTATGCAATCTCTGATGTGTCCAAGTAATGGTGGGAAGCATGGTCAAGGGAGGTCCACAATGAACATTCGGTGCAAGCCAAGGAATGGGGGAATGTTGTGCTCCAAAGCATTGTTTCCCACAACCTTGGTAATGGTGTAAGGACCATATTGGAGTGGTCTGAGCTTTCGATGGGCTCTTGTAAGGTGTTCTTTCTACAGATGCAACCAGACTTTGTCACCCACTCGAAACTTGTGTGGCACCTTATGTTGATCATGTCGCTGCTTGTACTTGGCATTTTCCACAATGGAGTGACGATATATCGACCCATTGGGTAGAGGTGCTCTGGGAGTCAGATCAAACGAATGCTTGACCTGACAGTGCAACGACACCCCTGTGGGTGAGGAGAAGATGTCCCTGTCTTCCTTCATGACCGTATCCACCTGCTTTTGTTGCGTGGAGGAACCCTTCTCGAGGGCCATGGATGTGGTTGCGATGTTCCCCTTACTTTGAGAGTGAACCAGAAAGAAAATGAATTTCCTAGTCTGGGAGATGATCTGACTACCTTTCTTAGTAGAGATCAGAGAGGTGGCGGTAGGTCGGGCTACCTCCAGAATCCTATATAATGAATTACCAAAGAAATAATAACAGTGCAAGGCCTTGACTCATACACAACATGTCACTTCCACAAGTATGGTTGGCCTAATAATACATCACAAACATTAAGAGGTGCAACATCACACAATACATCATCTTTGAAGGGCTTGATGATGTAGGGAAGGCGGAACTAATGGTGGACTCAGAGATCTCATCCTTGGTGAAGCCACCCAACGTTGTACGGTTGCGGGTGTGGTATGGTCAGTAGTCCCAATCACTTCACGACCTCTGCTAAAATGAGGTTCTTTTGGCTGCCACTATCGACAATGAATTGCAGCGGCGAACCCTTCACCCACATTTGTGAGTGGAAAAGACGCTCCCCCTCCTTTGGGTCTTCGAGCTCATTTTTCTGGATCTTAGCGATGGAAATAGTGGTGCTGGGCTCCGCGTCAATGATTTTCTTCTCTTTGTCATTCCTCTTGTAGGGTTCTGTCTCAGGGTCGGAACATGCATTTGATTCTGAAGCCTTCAGCTCGGCTACCAGTGACTGCTTTGTTTGACACTCACGTGTGTTGTGAGTGGGGCTCTTATGGAACTCACACCACTTTCTTGTGTCCTTATTTGACTTTGTGGTGTTGTTCTTTTCTTGCGGCTTCGACGGGTTATCTTGTGTCACCCCACCTTGGCTTTGTCCTTTTTTCTTCAGATTCGCAGATCCAAAGTCTCGCTTCTTTTGTTTAAACTTCTTCTCGATCTTGACAGCGTATTGGTACGCACTGCCGAGCAAGGAGATGTCCAGGAACTCCATCTTGTCCTAGATGTACCTGTCTAGGCAGCCACAGTATTTGAGTACCGAATGCAGTTCAGAATCCTTGATACCCAACTTTGTGTGAAGGGTATGGAAAATATTTGTGAACTCCATCACATCTTGGTCCCTTCCCTACCGCACCATGGTCCACTTTATGTATTTGTCCTCATAGCTCTTGACAGGATAGTACTGTTCCTTGATGGCATTCTAGAATGAATTCCAAGTGGGTGCAGCTAAAAATAGTGAGCCCGTACTTTCATCCTTCTATTCATAGTAGGTTTCCCACTAGTCTTTGACGTGGGGGGCTACTTTGAGAATTGAAAAAGTGATATTTTCTCGGCTGGAAAAATCATGAACAGAAAAATAACCATCTAGCAAATTTAACCATCTATCTACGGAATCTGTGTCTATCTGACCCTCGAATATGGGTATTTCAAAGTTAACTTGTACCTTAAAGGGTGCGGCGTTTTCAGCGTAGCTGTTGGAAGCAGATGCGTCGCCCCTGGGTAGCCACTGAAGGATCTGGGCAAAGTTTTCCATCATCGCGTTCCTTTGTCACTCGAGGACTTCTTCGAGTAAGAGTTTGATAGGATCTCCTGCCCTCTCGTCTTTCTTTTCATTTGTTATTGGAGACCGTTGGGATTTGCGAGGCTGGTCTTGGAAATTTTTGACTAGTTCAAGCCCTAACTCCTTATATCCCAACCTCGTTGAGGACATGCAAAGAAAAACAAACAAAGAGCAGACCCCTCTGATATCACTGATTCAGATTTAGATAGGAAAGCAACAAATTACAGATATAACCATAAATACAGAGATGCAGTAGAAATAATACTTCATTTCATTAATGTAAAATATTGAAATATGCTTACAAACAGAAATGGAAATAAACTAGCTAGGGTGATGGTAGCTTATCTCTGAGAAGATATGTGGCGGCTACATGCCTCTGAACTATGTTACAATAAGGCTTGAAGGTCTATTTATTGTTGAGAAACAATGGAAAACCCTAAACATCCAAAAACCTAACCCTAGGAGATGAAGTGCCAAACTATGGCCCCGTTTGGGTAAATTGGCACATCAACTTCCCGGCGTGTAACTTTGGCATACGATCTCCATTTGACACACACAATACCTCGTTAGAAATATCTATCCGAAGACTATAAGTTTTGAGTGAGAAGCATCAATTTACGACCCATGTTGCTCCCGATTTTCCCAAAAAAATGTCGTTTAGGGCCTCAAAATGACTCTGAAAGTTCAGGACCCAAAAAAACTGCCAAAAATAGTAAGTTGTGCTACAATTAAGGAAACTGAAAAACTGAAAGAGACAGTTGTGGGGGTCCAAGTTGGTGGCCACCAACATCCACTTGGATCAGTATCATAGTTGGGTTGAAGAAAAGTCATTGATATCACCCCTGAGAAGACACCTTTGATGGAAGCAAGAGAAGATGAAGGAGACCTAAAAGAATGCTAGGGTTTCAAGGAAACCCTAGGAAATATGGTTATTAGGGTTTGATGTTAGGGTTTAGAAGAAACCCTGGGAAAAGATGATGGCTAGAGTTTTGTAGTTTTGAAACGTTATCAATGTGAATATGTTCTAAGCTTGAGTTAAGGTTGACGACCATGGATTTTTATGAAGTCGATGAAAATATGGACAATGGATAGTAAGGACTCTTGTAAGCTCGCTCAAGAGGGATTTGATCTCCTCTCGTTAAGGTTAATTACCTTAAAAATTTATGTTACCTCTTTATGATTCTATTCATCTTTATGATTATTGATTTGATTATGGCTTCCTGCATGAATATTTGAGTATGTGGTTACTTCTAACCTCCTTATGAGATGTGATAAGTGGATCCTTCAAGAGGATCATCTAATGTGCAGGAAAAGAAAGCTAGTGTAGGAAGAGAAGAGCTAGTGGAAATTTGACAAAGTTCTACAATTGCCTGAGATAGATAAGTGTTACAAGCTTCAAGGTACATGAATACTACAAGGTATGTAAGCTACAATATTGGATTGAAAAGTAAGCCCTAAGGTATGACAAGAATACGAAAGTAAGTTTGGTTTATGGTACATATTCATGCTGTTGATATTTAGAAAGCATCTTTCATTTTATACATGATGGATTTCAAATGAAGGATAACACATTATTTTTTATATATGGTAGCTTGGTGTTGTTGTTAATTTGAGGTAAGGATGATGAAAGTGTGACAATAAGATTGATTCTCTTGTTGATGTTGGTAAGGTCTAGTAAATCTGACATGTGGTAGAATAGGATGCCCTGACTTGATTATCACGATACTTGAAGTATGAAGATACTCTTATATGACACTAACCCTTAATGAATATTTGATGACACGATGATGAATTGATATGATTTATGTCTAAGAACCTGATATAGGTTGTGATCTAACATCTTTCTTATAGCATGACTATATTATGATAGACATGTAGATTGTGATGATTGAAGAGAATTCTCATTTAGATGGAGAAACTCTTCATAAGATCCATACACCTATTATCATTTGCATCAAATGTATATAAGATTCTTTATTGTTAAGTAAGATTTCTGACATAAATAGACAAATATTTGATATTGTTGGTTTGCAGCAAGTTTTGATCTGAGCCAAGAAAGGTACTCTTAGTTCAAGCCCCAAACTCATTGAAGCAAGCTCATTAGTGCAGATATAGGACTCCAACCACAAAAAAGAATGCCTATGGGTGTGGTTATGCCTATAGGTCACAAAATTGAATCATTATGTAAGAAATCAAGGTTCCACATGGAGTATGTCATACCTATAGTGATGGAGAAAATGATGGAAGACTTCTATGATTAGGGAAGTTGCTAAGAAAGCATTGTATGGATAGAGACATCTACTGAATCCTGGAAGCAGTTCTGATCCATTCTTCTAAGTTGGTCCAAGGTATGCATTTGATTTTGGTTTTATATGTTGACAATCTATTCTTGATAGGTAGTGAGCCTGTGATGATCAAGCGTAAGAGGGAGCTGGTCATTGAGTTTGATATGAAATATCTTCCAGAGATATGAGTATGAATGGATACTCTAATAATTGGAAGAGCACATCGAGCACATTGTTTCCATCATGGCTAGCTATGGGGAAATTTGGTTAAGGAAGCCCTATGGGAATTTGTTTTAACATGTACTTGATATGACTGTGATATATTGCAAGAGTGTGATTCGATTGGCAAAGAATCTTGTATGTAGTTACGACAAAGATATCTTCATAGATTGAGTTGGTGCTGAGGTATGAGACAAAGCTTAGGCTTGTGGTTGTTGCCTTCGTGAGAGGGAGGATGAATAAGGTATCCTTTTTGTGACACATTTTTTCTCTAACATAATGTTTGATTTTGATGTCATGCATGAATAGGAAAATAGAGGATTGTTGCTCTTATTGATGTTTGAGGCAACTCTTCAGTGAGTTGGTTAAGTTGGTACCATAAGTGAGCACGATGATATATTTATGAGATCAACATGGATTGACAGAAGTGACCCTCATGAGTAAGGGTCTTGGTTGATCGAGGATATGGAGCCAAATCTTCCCCTCTGTCTAAGCTCCCAGTGTAAGGAATTGAGATGTAGGGATCCTAGGGTTGACGGATCTTTGACAATAGGGTAGCACCCCTATCTTTTACCCATAGGCTTGGAGATGTTTCTCCCCTATCTTGGTCTATGCAGAGTATACCTTAGTTGGCATATATCTTTCCCATTGATCTGTCCAATGGGTGTTGGCTTCTTGAGTTAGGTGCGATCCTTACTACTTATGGTAAGTGGAATCCCGCTTAAGCTAGAGATGCAAGTGTTCTACCACTGACTCTTAAAGGTCATGTTGGGAAGATCGACAGAGTTTCTTGGGTTGTAGCATTGGGTTCCTTGATGGTAGAGTTTCCCGGGTTGTAGCAATGGGCTCCCCTCTAGCAGATCTTCCTAGGTTGTAGCATTACGCTCCCCACTAGAAGAGTTTCATGGGTTGTAGCATTGCACTTCACGTTGGTAGAGTTTCCCGGGTTGTAGCATTGGGCTCCTCGCTGGAAGAGTTTCCCAGGTTGTAGCATTGGGCTCCCCGCTGGTAGAGTTTCTTAGGTCATAGTATTGTCTCCCTACAGGTAGAGTCTCCTGGGTTGTAGCATTGGGCTCCCCAATGGTAGAGTTTCCTGGATTGTAGCATTTGGATCCATATTGGTAGAGTTTCTCGAGTTGTAGAATTGGGTTCCCTGTTGGGAGAGTTTCCTGGGTTATAGCATTGGGCTCCCCATTGGCAGAGTTTCCCAGGTTGTATTATTGGGCTCCCTACTAGCAAAGTTTCTTGAGTTGTAGCATTGGACTCCTTGCTAGAAGTGTTTTGCATGTTGTACCATTTGGATCCCCGTTGGTAAATTTTCTTGGGTTGTAGCATTGGCTCCTTACTGGTAGAGTTTCCCAGGTCATAGCATTGGCTCCTCGCTGGTAGTGATTCTGAGTGGTAGCGTGGCTCCCCAATGGATAAAGGGTTGTAGATTGAGCTCCCCTCTGATGTCAAATTCTTCTTCTTTTATATTCGAAAATGTTCAACATATGAGCATAGACAAGCACGAGAGAAGTAGGGATAAACATATATGAATCGAGATGAGGAGCAATGACATTTAATAACAAGATTCTTGAGATGGATCATGATATAATGACAAGATTGGAATTTCTCCCTAGCTGAGAGGAAGTGTCAATATTTTGCAGCTTAGTGACAAATACCAATTGTGGGACGAGATTCCTCTTTTCAAAAGGACCAATTTTGACTATTGAAATGTTCAATTTGGATAAGGCAAAGCGTACTTTTGAATTAAAGCCACATGTGCACATTTGATCATGTTGGACGTAAAGACAATTGGACACCCTTGGAAGTCTATAAATACAAGTGAACTCAACCTCATTTGGACATGATCATGGGGTGTTCTTCTATTCTCTTCTTTGATTTTGGTTCACACAGGTCTAAGGTCGTTCACAGAAATTTGGGTCTGAAGCTCGCTTGTGTCTATGGTTTTTGGGTCACAATCGTAGGCATGACACAAGCAATTTTCGGTCACAATCGTAGGCTCACAGGCTCATGTGTGTGATTGGAAGGTTTTATCCATACACACAACACATCATCCGTGTGGTTGGGAACTAGGGTTTGGTTTTTCATTTGACTGCAGATTATCACACGTTGATCGCAGGGTTCGGTAGTTGACTATAGATAGTAATAGTTGATCATAGGCTTCTGAAGCATGGTTCTGGTTATTAACATTGATAGATTCATCTCATGAATATTGTTTAGTTGACATTGTTGTATAATTGTATGGATGAAGATATGGATCATTGTACACTCTTTTACTAAATCATTCAATGAAAATCTAATAACAAGAATAATTTGAAAGGGTTTTCCTCATAATGGGTTTTTCCTTGGTCTCCAATCAATCCTAGCGTCTTTATGTGTGTTTATACCTAACCATAGGGATTGGGTGAACAATTGTAAATAGTGTAAATAAATAATAAGAGAAAATGGAGAGTCATCAGGAGATGGAACTCAACAATGACTCCCTCATGTATATATCTATGAGCAACCTAAATGAAAAATATAATCTCATTTGAGGAGTTACCTCCTAGCCTGACATGGTATTAGAGCCAGCTCTATTTTTAAGCATTCCTACCCTTGTAACTCCCTTTTGTCTATTCTGCCTATTCTGCCCATGTTCTGCATTTTTGCAACCTGACACATCTGCCTTCTGCCAGCACAAATTCCTCAATCTCTCATCAAAGAACCAAACCTCTCTTAGTTAACGCTTCAGCCAGATTGTTTTTAAGACGTTTGGAGGGAATAATGGAAACTTCCTCAACAATTTTCTTGTTGGTATGGAAGTCGAGTGTAATATGAGAGAAGTACCTCTCTTTTATCTGTCGAGAGGGTTGAGAGCGCGGGGAAGCACAACAAATTGGTGGGAACGTAACCTCTGTTGCAACGTTTATCCCTGTTTGCAGCGTCCCTTGGTGCTCCCATACCAACTGAGTGTTATCGTAGGGAGGCATTGGCATTTCTCACTGCTTGATGTTGCTCATACGCTACTCCCTCACCATTAAACATACGCTGCTATCTCGATTGCTAGGCTTGTTTCGTCACCCAGAGAGTTCTTGCTGAACAAAGTCCCATTTCAATACCTGAGGTCTTTAACCAGGATTACGTGGACTCACTTTTAGTTGATAATGTGGTGTCTCCAGATGCATTAACATTTGCAGACTTGGAAGTTGTGCCCCACAAGCTAAAGGGCTATCCTATCGAATTTATTTTCCAAAAATTCTTTTTTTTACCAGAATTTCTTTTCCAGTATCGTACTGGGGGTCCATCATTTGGTGCAACCTTGGGTGAACGTATCTCTGTTGCCTCATACACAGACCTCCCTTATGCTTACCTCCAAAACTTCGTTGCGCTGCTCCTTGGTGACCAAAGTGTATCCCACGCTGTCTGCTCCCTCCAGTACATTGCTCCCTCCATACCGTATTGACCAGAACTGCAATTTTTTTACTAGAACTACATTTTTTTTTACCAGAACTGCATTTTTACCAGTAATGCATTTTTTACCAGAACTGCATTCTTGACCAGAATTGCACTCTTTTTTCCTTCAGAATATTGCTATTACAATGTAGTTTTTTCTTTAACACCAGAAGTGAAAATATTTTATATATTGGCAGCAGAAGTATATTTTTTTACAGTTCACAGTCTTTTTAAAATGCATTCATTGATATCTATTGTGGGAGTGGTTCTCACCGGCAAGGAGAACTATCCAGAATGGTCATGGAAAATAAAACACACTCTCATTTTTAATGAGCTGTGGAAAGGAGTGTGTGTTGGAGACGGAGACAAAGAACCAGAACAACCTAACTCAGACAAGGAATTTTCCATTTGGGAAAATAAGAACAACAAGAATTATGCCTTGATTGAGCCATCAGTAAATGAAGAGGTGAGTCACCATATTTCACCATTTTCAAATTCTTTCAAAGCCTTAAAAAAACTAAAGGAACTCTATGACTCACACTCTGCACTTGAAGTTGTTCAACCCATGATTAAATCATTTAGCCTTGAATTACAAAATGATGATCCTCTTGCTCTTGCATCAGAAGTAAAATATATTATGCATGATATCAAAGTCACTAATGTTGAACTAGACATTCCTATAAAGGCTTTTGTCAAGGCACTTTATCCCACTTACTCAAATTATCTTTAGTCATTGCAAGCAAATGGAAACCTCAAAGAAATTACCTTTGACTCCCTTGTGAAAAAATTGTTGAAAGGGAGAAATATTTTGGGAAGAAGACAACTCCTCAGTCTTCTGAAGAGACTGTGTGTCTTGCACATAGAAGAAGAACCTTGCTCAAGATTCTTATAGAGGAAGAGGTGGTCAAAGAGGAAGAGGAAGAAGAAATTTTAGAGGTAGGGGGGATAGACACTCTCAAGGAGAAAAGTCAGATTTACATTGCATACATTGCAAAAGAGATGGATCACATGATGCATCCACATGCAAGTTGCCTTGGGACAAAATTGAGCAGGAAAGAAACCAAACCAAAGGTAAAACTAATGACAAAGAGAAAGGTAAAGCACTTGAATCTGCTCACTATGTTGTGGCACATTGTAATATTGGAGTAAATGAAGACCTATTTAATGCTTCACTTGCTTCTTGGAAAAATGACTATTTGCTTGATTCAAGAGCAACTTGCCACATGACCTTTAGAAGAGAGTTTTTTGAAGAATTTATTGACAATGTTTATGGAGTAGTATACTTTACAGATAAATCAAAACTCAAGCCATCAGGGATTGGCACAATCAGGCTTAAATTGCCTGGTCTTCTAGACTTTCTTCTGCATAATGTTTTATATCTCCCACAACTAAGGAGAAACTTGCTGTCCTTGGTCCACATCCGCCAGCAAGGACACTCCATTCAAATGTTTGATGGAAAGATTGAGGTGAGAAAAGCATCAGACCACTCACTTGTCATGACGGGGATAGAAGAAGAAAGGCTTCTCAAGCTGCAAGGTACCTTTGCTTGTGCACAAAATTTCTCATACAATTCTCATTATGAAGATGGTACATTTCCGTCAAGTTTATTATGGCATGATAGATTTGGATACTTGAACTATGCCAGCCTCCACTTGTTGAAGAAAAATGGTGTTACTGGTTTTCCTACAATTCCTAGGAAACTTAAGCAATGTGATGCTTGCGTTCTAGGAAAGCATAGCAAACAATGTTTACATGATTCACATTCTAGAGCACATAGAAAACTTGAACTCATTCATTCATATTTATGTGGTCCAATGCTTGTTCCTTCTGAAAATGGAAATAAATATATGATGACATTTATTGATGACTACACCAGAATGTGTTGGGTTTATTTATTGAAGAACAAATCTGATGCTTTTCAAACATTCAAGAACTTTCATACACGGATTGAAAATGATGCACAATCTCATATTAGCTCTATTCGCACTAATAATGGAAAAGAATATGATTCAAATGAATTTGAAAAATATCTTTGCCAACATGGGATCAAACATCAAACAACTGTGCCTTATAATCCCCAACAGAATGGAGTAGCTGAAAGAATGAATAGGACAATCTTAAATATGGTGCACTCCATGATGTTTTTCAAGAATGTAAAATTGATGTTTTGGGTTGATGCAGTTCTATGTACTGTATATGTAAAGAATAGATGTCCATCTAATTATATTAGAAACAAGACTCCTTATGAAATGTGGTATGGACACATTCCTTCGGTAAAGCATCTCAAGGTCTTTGGTTCCACATGTTATGCCTTGATACCAAAGGTACATAGAAACAAACTTGGTGCAAGAAGTTGTAAGTGTATCTTCCTAGGGTATTCAAAAACCTCCAAAGCATACCGTCTCTATGATGAAGTCAATAAAAAGTTTATTGTATCTAGAGATGTAATATTTCTTGAATCATCCAAAGCTAATAGTGTTGTTGAGCGGAAACTTGATCGCTTGGATAGATTCACAAATGCAAAATCATTTCAAGAATTTGTTAATTAGATTCCACATCTTGAAGGGGGGATTTCTATACTGGATCAATCTGTGGAATCTTCTTCTGAAGCACTCTCTCCCCCACATGAAACTCCAACCACTCATGATACTTTGAGTGATGTGATTGACATAATTGGGAGACTCAATCTTGATTCAATCCCAACTCAATCAACTGAGAAGCCTGGACCATCTCAGAAAGGTCCCCAAAAGTGGCTGACAAAGACACTTGAAAGTGTTCATCCTGATTAGGTTGGAAAGACAGGAACTAGAAATTCAACCCGGCAAAATGGAGGTGATGTAGATGACTCTGATTCACCTGTTGATATGGATGTTTATTATGATTGTGAATTGAATTTGTTTACAGATTTGAACCAACTTCCTTAAAAGAAGCCTCTTCTCATGATGAATGGAAAGAAGTGATGCAAAAGGAGTATGATGCCTTGATAAAAAATCGAACTTGGAAGCTGGTTGATCCTCCATTGGGAACCAAACCAATTGGCTACAAGTGGGTCTATAAGAACAAGTATAAAGCTGATGGCTCACTTGACAAGCACAAAGCTAGGCTTGTGGCAAAAGGTTTTGCACAAAAGGAAGGGGTTGATTATGAGGAGAATTTTTCCCCCACAACAAAATGGGCTACCATCCGGACACTCTTTTCCTTAGCAACTCAGAATGGTTGGAAAGTCCATCAATTGGATATAAAAACTACTTTCTTGAATGGAGATCTAAAAGAGAATGTTTTTATGTCCCAGCCTGAAGGATTTGTTGTGAAAGGACATGAACATAAAGTATGGAAACTTGTGAAATCCTTGTATGGCCTCAAACAAGCACCTCGAGCCTAGTATGAAAATCTAATTGAGCATATTCTAAAACTCAATTTCAAACATTATGATCTTGATGATGCAACTTTGTTTGTCAAGAAAGTTGGCAAAACAATTGTATATCTTGTGGTATATGTAGATGATATTTTGATGACAGGGAACAATGAGAGCTAAATTGCATCCATAACAAAGGAATTGAGGAAAGGTTTTGAAAGGACTGATTTGGGCTATGTTCATTACTATCTTGGTATTGAAGTAACTCAATATCCGAAGTCCATATTCCTTTCTCAAAAGAAGTACATTGGAGATCTGTTGAACAGGTTTGGAGACAAAGAATCTAGGGTATCTACATATGGTTATGCTATGAGTCTTGGATCAGGATTTGTCTCGTGGAGATCATGCAAACAATCAGTTCCAACAGATTCCATAACAGAGGCAGAATATGTGGCAACATCTGAGGCAACAAAAGGAATTGTGTGGCTCAGGAAATTCTGGAAGATTTGCAGGTAAAACAAGTACATTCGACTCCACTCATGATTGACAATACCTCAGCAATAAAGTTTGCCAAGAACCCCAAGTTCCATGATCGAATGAAGCACATCAATATAAAATATCATCTGATTCGACATCATGTTGAGGCTAAAATAGTCCATCTTCGCCATTGTTCCACTGACGAGTAGATTGCAGACATCTTCACCAAAGCGCTTGGAAGAGAAAAGCTTGAAGGATTCAGAATGATGCTTGGGCTCACCAACATCCCTTCAAATTAAGGGGGGGAATGTTGACACCTAATCATAGGGATTGGGTGAACAATTGTAAATAGTGTAAATAAATAATAAGAGAAAATGGAGAGTCATTGGGAGATGAAACTCAATAGTCACTCCCTCATGTATATATCTATGAATATCCTAAATGAAAAATATAATCTCATTTGAGGAGTTACCTCCTGGCCTGATAATGTGTGAAATATTTTCTTCTATTTTTCCTTTATGTTTCGTTGCATTAATGTTGATACTGTTTTTTTATATAGTTGCATATGTTGCTGAGTAATGATGTAAATCTGAATAATGTTATGATGCTGTGGGGTGAATTTAATATGTAAATAATGAAATGCAATTATCAAAGCAAAGAGCAATATAGCCCTAATAAAAATTAACAATAGGAGGCAGATAAAACTCAAGAAAAGGTTAAAGAGAAGGGAAAACATGTATAAAAAATCTCATATCTTAGTAAGTGAATGTTGCAACTATTTTTTTAATTCAAAAATAACCAACCTATACAGTTCTTGTGCTAAGCATGCGTATTTTTCCTCAATTTTTTTTATATTAATAAAAATAAATGTTTCCATGTCTGGAAAGGATTTTCTTGTATGTTTTCATATTTGTTTTGCCAAAACTTATTTTCATTTTACCCCAATCCCATTTTTGAGATTTCCTTTAAAACATATCAATCTTATGCAAGGAAGGAGCAATATTATGTCTACTTCGAAGCATATTACCAATTATGCTAACACTTTCACTGATCCAGTTACTTCTTTGGAAGTTGATGTGAATTTTAATCCTATAGCATCTTGCACAAACTCGTAGAGCCATGACTAGTTAGTGAGAAGGATCTTGTGGCAGAGTGGATAGCTTGAGATGTAGTGATCTAGATTTAAACAGGAATGCAATAAATTATAGATATAACCATAAATACAGAGATGCAATAGAAATAACACTTCATTTCATTAATATCAAATGCTGAAATATGCTTACCAACAGAATGGAAATAAGACTAGCTTGGGTGATGGTAGCTTATCTCTAAGAAGAGATGTGGTGACTACATGCCTCTGAACTGTGTTCCAATGAGACTCAAAGGCCTATTTATTATTGAGAAACAATGGAAACCCTAAACATCAAAAAACATAACCCTAGGAGATGAAGCGCCAAACTATGGGCCTTGTTTGGGTAAATTGGTACATCAACTTCCCGGGTCGTAACTTTGGCATATGATCTCCATTTGATGTGCACAATACCTCGTTGGAAATAACTATCCTAGGAATACAAATTTTGAATGGCCAACATTAGTGGATTACCCATGTTGGCCCTAGTTTTCCCAAAAAAACATCGTTTAGGGCCTCAAAAGGGCTCCAGGCGTTCAAGACCCGACAAACTGCCAAAATAGTAAATTGTGATACAAATAAGGAAATTGAAAAATAGAAAGAAACAATGGTGGGGGTTCAAGTGGAATAGGTGGGTAACCACCAATATCCACCTGGATCATGTAGCTGTCTACTCTCTATGGTGTAGAAAATAAACATGCTCCTTAGAGAAGTTTAAGGAAACATAATCCGTTGTCTAATTTCGATTTTAGAAATAATCTCAATGTCATATTTCATTCTCAAAATTAATCTCAATACCTTATTTCACTTTTATTAAATTTGAGGGCTGGTTGTTGTATTGCTTCAGCTTCTTTGTCCTGAACAATTTTGTGTAGACGTTTAAATTGCCAGAGACTAAGTGATGCATTGCAAATTATTCTCCCTACGATGAATTATTTGTGTTTCCACATTTGTAAGTAGAAGTAGTAGTATTTTAATGTGTTCAATCTCTCTCCACTCCAATACAAATAAGTAATTTATATAGTATATCGATTAACGTTTTTACATATTTAAAATAAAATAGTTAAAATAAAAGATTTAATGTTGTTGAATTTATTTCGCCGAAAAGGGCTCTTCAGTCTAGTGTGTAGGGAACATTTTGACTCAGTCAAAGTACATAAATAATAATAATAATAATAACAATTATTATTATTATTATTAATAAATCATTTTTCCTTATTCAAATTACATGAAATACAATAAAAATAAAATAAAAAAATAATAATTATATTTATAATTATAATTAACAATTAAATGAACCTAGATCCATATTAACCCTAGATTGATCAAGCGTTTAGAGGGATCAAATCTCTTGAGGTGCAAACATTTCCTCAAGTTTTGCACTCAAACCTTTCCTCAAGATATTTGATCCCTGTCATCACTTGATAGATCTAGGGTTAAGATGGATCAAGGCAAGTAGTTATTATAGATGAATAAGTCATGAAACTAACCAAATATGATCCCAAATAATTTTCTATTGATTGAATCCCTCTTTCCTTGAGTTTTATTCATTGTCCAAATTTATTCCTAGCTTTAGAACCTCCATTTTGGAAACACCACACATCTCTTCTTACAAAATGGAGTTATCTTGTTCCATCAACAAAGGAGTCACATGTTCTTACTCTAGAATCCTCATAGTAAGGATTTCCTACTTTCAATTATTTGAGAATCTTAGAGAAGTCATAGCATTTGAAACTAACTTTATTAAATATGAATGAAATTCAACATTAATAGAATTCATCCCAAGGATCAAAAGACCCACTTAAGTAGTTGTCTCTCTATTTGTAAACTATACCATCATCCTCTCCTAAATATTTGTTGAACTAGGAACTAACTCTCACTCCCCTAATAAGACAAAGGGATTACTATTTCCTTGAGGAGAATAATAAAGAATTGGAGGAATGGCTCACTAAGCCTTATTAGAAATTAGAGATGGAAAACTAGAGATGCCTTTTCCTTTCTGATGCTTGAACAACAAATCTTGTTTATGGAAATCATGGGGGATGTGTGTGGTTTTTTGGCTCAATCTATAGTGAAAGGAAAATTCTTCATAGTCCGTGTAATGTCCCCAACCCACTATCAGCTTATTCCAACCACTAACTAAGGCCTAATTTTGTATCTGTTACCTCCAATAACCTATATTCTGGAAAATTCCCTTCTTCTCAGAAATTATGGCATGGTGAAATGAATATATAAATGCATGCTAAACAAAATACTTACGCATAAATTTATTTTAACACAAATACCATTCTTAAACTACGATTATGTTGAAGTTGCGATCAACACCTTACAAAATTTTTCCTACTCTTTAATTTTGGAGCCTACTGAGGACATTGCGATCTATCATCTATGGTTACTTCATGGTCAATTGATGTTTGCAAAGTGTTTAAGACTTCTTCCAAGTTTTAACTATCAAAGTCACTTGCTCACACCTAGACAGTCCTGGTTGAACTCATGAGCACACTTCATCTATGAAATCTTAAACAAGCATAACACTATCCATCAAGACAATGCCTATGTGATGCTCAACTCATGTCAATAGTCAGTGTGCACTTTTGTTGACAGTATCCCTCACTTTGGTTGTGATTTTACTCATATTTCGATGAGTTTTCTTAATTGTCACTTTTTCGCGCTTCCCAAGTGTCATTTTCACATTCATGGTTGTCACTTTCGATTGCTTTCACTTTAATAAGTATTGTTTTCATATTATATTCACTCCATCATGTTCACTTTCAAGATCATTTTCATTTTGCAAGTGTTGTCTTCATGCTTTCCTCCTGTCGCATGTGTCGATTTCGTTGTCTTCACTCCTGCATGTGTCACACATTTGTGTATAACAAAAGTGAGCTCTGGTGCACTCTTATTCATTATATGGTCTTACATATCATTAGAACATGCACTAGACATAGAGAATCATGAAGTGACTTAATGTTCCAGTACTGGAACTAGTGTTTCATCATTGTAACTATGTACTTGGATATTTCACCTAATTGAAACTCAATGATCCAACACATTTTCATGCATGTATTGTGAATGTTTTAGGACTATTCTTGGGATGTTCATGGTATATGTTATGTTCACATGTACTAAGGAAATTGAACTACTTCAATGGATTAGGTACTTGTATTATTGAGTGTGTGTTATATTTTATTTAAAAATCATCATGTGAATTATTTTGCTAATGAATATTTTCATGCTCTCATGTGTCTCTCTTAGGTTAGTAATGTTACTTCCTTCTAGAGACTCACTATCATCTGCCACTCGTGAAGGTCTCCTTTTATACATTACAATTGGTATTTCACAATGTCAACTTAATTTCTTATTCAAGGTTTATGTATATAATCTCCTATGTTATTAATTGAAACCAAGGTGAACCTTAGGGTTATGGTGGTTGAGTCAATACTCTAGATGGGGCTCTTTCTCCAAACAAGATGAGGTCTAATTGGGACTTCACATCGGGGTGACCCCTTATATGTTGGTGGTATCCAACACCGTCAACATATTCATATACATTTCATAGACATTTATGAGTTATTGTAGAATAAAAACTAAATAACATAGAAAATATAACACTTAACTTTATGTTTTTCCAACTGGATACAAATATTCAACATTCCTCCAAGCCATAGGCCATGCTATTCATTTTCTCTCAATGACAAGACACTCCTAAGTTGGGGATTCAAATCCATGGGGCATTAGCTCACTCATATCCCAGTACATGTCCAGTACCATGAATTGGCCAAGGTACCAAACCCTAGTAGCCTCCAACCTATAGGCTCACATTCTCCATTATCCTGCACCGAAGTAGTGCACACCCTTCTCTACACTTGTAATCCCCTAGGATGTGCCACTACCGCTAGGACAAATTACTCAACCAGGAAAGGATGTATTTAGATTAATTTGGGTCTAGGAGTTTCTACTTCCTGTTAGAAAATTATATATTATGGAGCAATGGAACACATAAAGTATTGCAGAAATATAAACACATAAAACGCATAAAACAAGAGAGACATAGATATACGTGGTTCACCCAATTTGGGCTACGTCCACCCCGAACAACCAGTCCTTCCTTTCTATTATCCAGCAAAATGAAGAGACACAACCTACAGCAAATCCACTGTAATATCCTCTGTTTTCTCTCACAGTCTCACCTCTCTGTTTCTCACTCAGAGAATACACATCTATGTCACAGTCTCAAATACAATGCCCTTATAAAAAGAGAGGGGTTTCCTTCTAGGGCAAAAAACCCTAAACTAAACATAAGTTCTATCGTCATATCATCTGCCTAATGAACGGCCCAGATTGACTAGAAATTACTATACTTTTACAAGGTAATTTTACATCTATTTTTGGCTTCGGGAGCGCTGCCCCCGAACCCTTGCTGGGGGACCGTTGGCCCCTAAACCCCCCAGTCGGGGGGGATCAACCCCCTCGGACCCCCGCGGGGGGACAGGTCCCCCCCGCACCCCCCACGTGGAGGGGTGTACAAACTTCCTGGGGTATACATCCGGCTGAAATAAAAGACCTCTGAACAATCATGCTCCACACACAACACTTCCCTTCTAAGTTCTCTTGATACCCTCCAGGCCCTCATATTGAAACCTTGCAACCTCCAAGCCCCAGGCTCACATCCCCTATCAACTTATAACCAAGTGATGCACATATTTATCTACACCTAGAGTCCCTTAGTTCATTCCACCACCTCCAAGGTTTCCAACTCACTTGGCCATGGATGTTCTCAACAATGGGGCTCTAGGAGTCCTTGCCACCATCCTTGGTGTCCATTCTTTGACAAACTCTCACTTACTCCCCCTCATAGTACCATCATCCTTTCTTTTATATGCATGTATTTTCTTTGAAATTTTCCACTTTATAAAGTCACTTAATGGACTTTGGTTATATGCACATGTTCTTTTTAATGATTATTAAATTATACATTCCCATTTTTATGTTCTCATAGAGCCTTAGCCCCCATACTCTTTTCATCTAATTAAGTCTACAATCGTAATGTGTTAATTTAAATGCATAAGGTAACATATTTACAATAATAGGATTTATAACCTCAGAACATATATAAAATACATATACACGTGGGCATATTGGCCCCAAAACGTAAGAATACACATGCACATAGGCTCACCTATCCCAAAAGAAAATCTCATCTCACTAACCTAGTTAGTATGCTTTATCTCACCAGCTGAATTTTCATATGTACATGTTATTTACAACCCATGGGTCAAGTAGGGGTTACATTACCCTCCCCATTATTTATGTATTGTCCTCAGTGTATTATATATATAATGCACTTAGGACAATGCATAAATAAGGGGGATGGGAACATAAGTGCATTATGTGTGTGTGTGTGTGTATCCAAAATCATGAAGGTACTCTTCCCTCATTACATCTTTATGTTCCCATGTAGCATCTTCAACACTGAAATGGGTGCAGTGCACCTTTACCAAGGTGATGGATCGATTTTAGAGCACCATGACCTTCCTATCCAAAGTTCGCACTCATTGGAATTGAAAGCCTCCCTTGTTCTTGTATAAAATACTTGAAACCTTGCAACTATTAATGAGAGAAATCTGATCACAAAAGGCACAAGATTTCTCTACCAAATTGTTTTGGAAAGAAAACAATGAATAGAAACACAATCACACATAGAACATATAATATATCTAGGGAATCCAACATGGAAAAACCCTTGCTTTCTTCTATTGAATTAACTTAGAAATCTAATATATTACAAACAAAATGCTCCAAGCATGAAGCTACCTACAATACTGATCAACTCTCTGCAAGACTTGCCCAACACTTTGGAAAATAAGGCCTGCTATGAGATCTTATTTCCAAACACAATTTTGCCCCAAAAAAATAGGATTTTTTCCTATTTCCTTGCACAAATCCCAAGAGAATTTCTCTTCTTTATTGTCAAGTTCTGCACACAAAACCCTGTGTACCATAATAAATACAACTTTTTCCTTCAATCAATCTCAATTTGGATTGCATGACCTACTAGGGCTAAGTTTAGCAGTTGGTTAATTGAGAGTAAGTAGAGTTAACAGAAAGTCAACTACTCAACTAAACTCAAATCTATCTCTATTCTAGAACTATATATAAATTATTTGACAAACACTAGAGTCAACTCCATTAGATAGCAAATTTTAGCCATCAACTAGTCCACAACTCAATGAAAGCCATCTAACTTGAATTAACTAACAATAAATTAGTGATAGGCCAAATCACACATGTTAACTGACAACTAAATCAAAACATTATGAGATTGAATTCAACTTTCCATATTTGACTAAGTAACAAGTCAAAGAATCCATTCCTTGGTACATTTTCAATACTCCCTCTTAGTGAGGAAGGTTTTATTGGAAGAACCTCATCCACCTGGATCCGTGTCATCTCTACCAAGTTCTCTGCTGCTGCAGGTGCTCCCTCTTAACTAGAAAGAGACATGTACCATGTGTATCTGGGTGTCTTCTTCTTAGTGCTGGGAGACTCAACTCTCTTCTGAGCTCCCTTAACTAAATCCTTTGTCCACTTAGCTTGAAATTTCCCTATTCTGGAAGTCTATGATTGAGTGGTTGCCTCCACTTGCCTTAGGATATGGTCCTCATCATCACCTTGTTGGTCAAACCAACTTCCAACTAACTTAAAATGAAACTGAGATACTATCTGAGACTCCATATTGAGAGATTTATCCTACTCTTGCTCAACCACCACATCACTACTATGAGGACTCTCTACCTTATTTCTCAAGGTTGCACATGCATCAAATCCAATTTGTATAGGACATCAATCCTGACCCCAATCTTCTTGCTTGTCTTGAAGAAGAATGCTTGAGGTAGGTCTTCCCTTTGTTGAATACAACATCATACCCTTTGTCTTCAATGGTTGTTATTGAGACACCGTTTTTCTTCAATCCTAGAAAAAAAATTACATTCTTTAGATGGAAAAGGGAACCAGACTCCCTCTTAAATATCAATGTACCAATTGCTTTGGTTAAGTATCTTCCATCATCTCCAATCTCGATATGGAATTGCATGTATTTCTCCTCCAAACGGATGAAGAGATCTTTGTTCCTTGTGTTACACAATATTTTGTCATACCTCTTGTTCATTTCCCATTCCATATCCTGAAGTGACAAAACATTGACTACTGTGCAACATTTCCATCATGATATACAATCAAAAACTCCCTGAAGAATCAAAGGAAAACTGCCCTGAATCCATTTTGGAGAAGCTTGCCTAAAAACATAATTTTTGGCATCAACGTGTTTTGCTCCACTGCCTTCCCATGCTGATGGAAGGTTGCTCATTTATACACTTGCATTTCTAGCATGGGTTTTCATAGGAAAACCTATGTTTAACCTCTTCTTGTAGGGTTTCCCAGACTGGGGGAGAAGCTTTGCTTACTAGAACCTTTGGGAATAATGAGCTGGATATTGGTTGTTGATGATATGGTTGAGCTCTCTCATTTGGGCCTCTTGATCTTATCATCATGGGCTTTACCCTTGAGATGTGGACCTTGCTCCCTCTTTTTTGGACCCCTAACTCCGTCTCCCTTCCTATAAATTTACTCCCTTCCATCCCGAAATGGTTGGTCATTGATTGTTGCATCCCTATGTTGAAATTATGCTTACATGCTACCCATTCTAGCTTGGAGAAGGAGTGCTTGAAGAGTATTTTCTTGGACTTGGACATCCACCAAAAGGAGGTTTCCAACATCAAGGCATAGGTTGTATGCTTCCCTTTTTAGCTTATTAATATATACATCTAATGTTCACTTTCCATAATTGTGTAAATGTTTATGTTATTAGCTTAATGTTCCTTGATATGTTAAGTAGTTTATGTTTGATGTATGCCATATATGCTCTTGTATCTTGCATAGTACTTTGATCTTCCTTGTAGGTACCCGGACGTGAAGAAAAACTAAGGAGCGAGGCTTGGAGTGAAAGATTCAAAGCCATCTCCAAGGATCGAGCGATTAGCATCAGAGCGAGGTAGGTTTCTCCTTCTCTCTACATTTTTCAAACATAAGCTAGGAAAGTGTATGTTAGTTTGTTTAGTTTGTTTCTACACCCACTCATTGGGCTAGAGGGATCACATCTGTCCACAGAGGGTATTTTCCTTCACAAAAAAATGGCGAATCCACTGGGGAAGCTATAACCTTTTCATCCTCCTTTCTCAACTAATCCTTTGATCAGTTTGATCGACCATCATTTTCTTAGTTAGTTTGGATTTTTATAGGTACGCACAATCACTGGTTTCTATCTTAGAGTGCTCATTCTGGAAGTGTTTGTGAAATTCTTTTTATTTTTTGCCTTATTCCTTGCCCAACGCGTTTTTTGATCTGATAGTCACACTTCCAGTGCTTTTCTTATTAAAACAGTCATGTGTATCACTTTTTCAGTGCCAGTTTGGCCATAACAGCTGCACTGATCCCTAATATTGGCAAAAACCTAGGGTTTCTTTGTCCAACCCCAGTGTGTCTGAGCCCCTAAGGTCTTGTTTTCTCCTGCATGACTGGATTTTGTTGATGTTTTGATTGATTACCTCATTTATTAGTAAATTCTTACTTCTCTGAACTTTCAAGTGTTTTACTACAATTGGATTGATTTTAGGTTTTATAGGTCGTTTGATTGCCACTTACCACTTGTGAGTGCCTTTGAGTTTCTGGATTGTCGAATGATCAGATCTGTTCATCTAGTAAAATATCTTAAAACATTGATTTACTTTGGTTTCAGTTTTTCTTGTGAAAAGTTGTTTTTCATGTGTACTAGGTCATCTTGCATTTGAAATCCATATTTGTCATTTATCAAGCATAGATTACATTGTTTGGTTTGCAAACTGAAATGAGTATATTTTGTTATCTATTTGAAAGAGAAAGTGAAATATATTTTCATTGAGTGATTTTGAATTTGGTGTTACTTTGATTGATGCCATGTTTGCATTAGGAGTGCTTTGAATCAAAATCTTCGTTTTGCTTTAGTTGAAGCTTAGTTGCATATGAGCATCTGAAAAATCAAAGAGAACATCATATAGGTAAAATGCATCTTAGTGAAGTAAAAGCCATTTTTTTCTTTTGATAGATTACATATCCATTAGTGAAAGTGAAGTTTACTTTTTCTCTTGCATTTTTCATTTTGAAAAGTTAGTGGAGACATATTATTTGATGCATTAATTGCTTGAACTTTCTTCCCTTGTTAATATAGAATCCATTGAAATGAAAGGTTTCCTTTTTCTCATATAGTTGCATTCTGGGATTCAGGTGACATTATTTTCCCCCAAAATTGAAACTTAATTCAAGAAAAACATTAAAATTTACAGAATTAACCTAAGGAGCATTTGGAACTTAACACAAACATTTAGAGGTCTAGGCTAGAGACATGTTCCGGCGTCTATAAACCTAATAGTTTTCGTTAATTGCCTGCATTATATCCCAGGGGTGAAATACCATTCCAGTGCGAAAGTATATTAGAGGTTCTCCAATACTCTTGGGTATATCAAAGGAAGTCTACTATGGAAAGTATATCAGAAAACTCTTACTGAAAGGTTATGCATTAGACAACGCTAACAAGAACTTGTGCTCCCCGTACCATCGAGTATATATTGGGATACCCCTCTAGGTTTTTATCCTTTAGCCACATGTACCTGAGTCAGCCACCTTGTAAACATGATACATCGAGCACAACATTTGGGGAGATCGGTCATTGTATGTTAAGTCCTTGATTTTGGCTAAAGTGTATATAACGATTCACAGATACTTGGTAAACCCTCTTTCCTAATACACCCTTTTTGATTTATTTCTTATTTTTAAGTTCTAAAATTTAACTACCCATGACAACATGACTTATGTTGGGTTGTGTTATATTTTTTCCATGACTACCCCATGCGCAGGAGGGTCACAGGGGGGGTGGAAGCTCCCCCTGTATGTTGCACAAGGCACTACTGGGGATCACAGGTGGAGTGGCTACCCCATGTTGGGGGGTATGTAGGGGGGTGGTAGCCCCCCTACATGGGGTCCGAGGTAGTGCCACGTGAATTTTTTTTTTTACCCTATATTAGGTGGTCAGATCTACCTATGGTTTTGTGCATGAATTTCACACATGGTTTTGGGCATTACTATCCATGTTATTTTGTAGATCTAGTCAAGGGAACTATACTTATGTTCTAATCCAGGGTTAATGGACTGGGGTTTATGGATGCTTCTGCATGTATATATATGTATTGTAACATTGAAAGGAACATAATGAAAAATCAATCTGGTAGTCCCGGTTTTGGGATCCAGGGAAAAATCTCTGTGTATATATGTTTTATGTTTTATGCTCTCGCTATTTTTTATTTTCTGTTTTTAGATCTTGTATGTAGGTAATTTTTATACAAGGTTAAAACCTACATTTGGCATCAGAGTTGTTTTGGCTTCAAGGGGACGCTTTTGCTACTAAGGAATTTTTCTTGGGCCTGTGGTACACCCTGTTTAGTGGGAGATCCGCAGGATCAATTGTTGTGGTGAAAGAAGATGGCGAGAAATGGAAAGGTAGAGATCAAGAAATTTAATGGTCATAGTTTTGAGTTGTGGAAAATCAAGATGGAGGATTTGCTACAGGATAAATATCAATGGATCATGGTAGATCCAGGTACTAAAGCAACATCAATGTTAGTTGAATACTGGGCGAAGTTGGATCGGAAGGCAAAGAGCACAACACAATTGTGTGTCTCAGATTCAATAATGTTGAATGTATTATGGGGAGATTCGTGGGATAGTCTAGTTGTTGCAATAGGTAGCAATGCAATTGCCTTGCAGTTTGATGAAATAGTATGATCCTTGCTGCCGAAGGAGCTGAGATGGAAAAATATGGAGGGCCATAACAGTGATGCCTTGTCTGTATGACGAGGGTCCAAGAATAGAAACAAAAATAAGTCCTCGAGTGGGAGATATAAATCTAGAGGGAGATGTAAATCTCTAGGAAAACCTATAAAGGTATGTTGGAAATGCAGAAAGGAAGGGCACTACAAAATGGAGTATAAATCTAAATCTCATGAGAAAGGAAAGGGATCTGATGATGTTCCTTCTATAGAGGTGAAAACCACCTCAGATGAAGGTGGAGATGTTTACTTGGATTCTTGTTCAAGTACACATGTAGATCATGAGGTATGGTTGATTGACTTAGGTGCATCCTTTCACTTCACTCCCCATAGAGAGTGGTTCTATGATTATGAGAAATATTATGGTGGTGATTTATTCTTAGGGAATGATAGGAAGGCTAGATTGTTGGTCGTGGAAAATTCAAGTTGAAGTTGCAAGGTGGAAGGATTAGAACACTTTTGGGTGTTCTGCATATTCTTGCATTGGCCAGAAATTTGATTTTTGTAAGCAAGATGGATGATGTCGGTGTAACAAAAGTGTTCAAGAAAGATACATGCAAGATGGTTCAGGGAACACTGGTATTGATGTAAGGAGTTTGGATTGGAACTCTGTACAAGCTTCAAGGTAGCACTGTTATTGATGGATGCAATAGGTCTATGGTTCCTGAAAGTGGAGTAGAAAATCTAGTGGTCTCTGGAGAAAAGACCATGCTATGGCATCAAAGGATTTGACATATTGGAGACAAGGCCCTTTGAATACTTCATGGTAAATTTATGATAGAAGGTATGTCTAATAGCTCTCTGGATTTTTATTTTTATGAAAATTGTGTATATGGGAAGAAAAATCAGGTGAGTTTCCCCTCTGGTGATAAGAGGGAAAAACAGATATTAGAGCTTATGCACAGTGATGTGTTTGGACCTGTGTCAGTTCCATAATTGGGAAAGTTTGTGTACTATGTATCATTTATAGATGAATTCTCAAGGAATACATGGATATATTTCCTCATGAAGAAATCTGATGTCTTTGAGAGGTTTAAAGAATTTAAGGCTCTAGTGGAAAACTAGACAAAGAAGAAGATAAAGGTGTTGAGGATAGATAATGGTGGAGAGTTTTTCAAGAAGGAATTTGAAGAGTTTTGTAAGAAGTGTGGTATAGAATGATAGAAGAATACTCCATACATGCCTGAGAAAAATGGAATTGCAGAAAGAATGAAAAAGGCATTGATGGAAAGGGCAAGAAGCATGCTTAGTGGTTTTAGGTTAGGACAAGAATTCTGGGCAAAGACAGTGTAGATTGCATGTTACCTAGTCAACAAATCACCTTCATCAGTGTTGGAGGATCAGACTCCACAAGAGGTATGGATTGGTAAGAGACCTTCTATTTCACATATGAGGGTATTTGGATGTGATGCATATGTACATGTTCCAAAGGAGAAAAGAAAAAATTTGGATAGTAAATATAAAAAGTACATCTTTATTGGGTATAAGGATGGTTTAAAAGGTTATAAGCTTTGGAACCCAAAAACAAGGAACGTTGTGTACAACTGAGATGTGGTGTTTAGATAGGTGAAATATGTTATTAAACATGAATTCCTACCAAAGGAACCTGAAAAGATAGAGTTTGAGCTAAAGGAGGAAGAATAAGACTCTATAGTAGAAGAGGAATCAGAAAATGAAGAGACACAAACTCCGACTATGACAAGATCAGTTCGAGAAAGAAGGCAGCCAGAAAGGTATAGTCCTTCTGATTTTTGTTCAAATTTTGCTTCATCTATTATTGATGATGATCCCAGAACTGTGAGGGAAGCGATAGATTCAAAGGATGGCAAAATCTAGCAAGAGGCCATGGTGGATGAAATGGAATCTTTGCACAAAAATTAGGCTTAAGATCTGGTGGAGTTGCCGGCTGGAAGGAAACCCATTTGCAGAAAATGGGTGTTCAAGAAGAAGATGAGTGCAGAAGGAAAGGTGGAGAAATACAAAGCTCGATTGCTAGAAAAGCTTATTCCCAGGTGCCCAGAATCGATTTTGGTGATACTTTGTCTCCTATTGCCAAGGTAGCTTCTATTAGATCACTTTTATTTTTTGTTGTTGCTTTCGATTTTGAGGTAGAATAGATGGATGTGAAGACAACATTTCTTCAGAGGGATCTAGAAGAAGAGATCTACATGAAGCAACCCGAAGGATTTGTGTTGAAGGGTAAGAAAGAACTAGTATGCAAGTAAAAATGGTCTTTGTATGGGTTAAAACAATCACCCAGGATGTGGTATTATAAATTTGATACATTTATATGGGGACTTGGCTCCACTAGAAGAAAAATAGATCCCTGTGTGTATTTTAAATTAATTGGTGATCGTGTTATTTATTTGGTCTTGTATGTGGATGATATGTTGATGGTTGGAAATGACAAAGAAATTATGTAGGATTTGAAGACTGAATTGTCCTTCAAATTCGACATGAAATATCTTGGTGATGCAAACTATATTTTGGGCATGGAAATTAAAGGAGATTGGGCAAAGAGGAAGATATGGTTAAACTAGAAGAAGTATGTCAAGACAATAATGCAGATGTTTAATATGCATGATATTAAACTGGTGAAGGTTCCTATTCCTGTAGGTGTAAAGTTATCTGCTGAACAATGTCCCAAGACACAAGAAGAGGAAGATGACATGTCCCGTGTTCCATATGCAAATGTAGTTGATAGTTTGATGTATTCAATTGTTTGTACTAGACTAGACATTGCACATGCAGTGGGAGTAACGAGCAGGTTTATGTAAAAACCATGGAAGGAGCATTAGAAAACTGTGAAGCGGGTTTTCAGGTATTTTCATGGCACTAGTGATTATGGTTTGTGCTACCAAGGAAGACTAGGACTGGATAGAGTTTTGGACATTCGTGGCTTTGTTGATGCAGACTAGGTTGGATATCTATATTAGAGAAGATATACAAGTGGGTATGTGTTTAACCTATTTGGAGGTGCAGTCATTTGGATTAGTAAGAGACAATATGTAGTGAAACTTTCAACCACAGAGGCAGAATACATGGAAGTCACTCATGCAAGCAAGGAAGCAGTTTGGTTGCAGAGATTGTGTTCAATTATGGGGTTAGTACAACGAGCTAGAAGGATAGACTGTGATAGCCAAATTGAAATTTTATTGGCAAAGAAGCCTGCTTATAATTCAAAGGCAAAGCACATTGACGTTCAGTATCACCTTGTGAGGGATATGGTTGAGGAAAAAATGGTGTTGTTGGTAAAGGTAGACACTTTGAAGAATACTGCAGATGCATTGACAAAGTCTGTGAGCACTGAGAATTTCTCTTGGTGTAGAGAAACAATGGGCGTTGCTGCGATGGATCAATGACTAAGCTCTCTCGTGGAAAGAAAACATCAAGTGGGAGAATGTTGGGTTGTGTTATATTCTTTCCATGACTACCCCATTCACGAGGGATACCCAGGGGGGAGGTAGCCTCCTTGCACAGGGTACGAGGCAATGCCCTGGGAAAAAAATTGAACCCTATACTAGGTGGATGGACCTGCCTATGATTTTGTGCATGGATTTCGCCGATGGTTTTGGGCATGATAATTTACTTTCCATGGTATTTTGTAGATCCAGTGAAGGGAACTACGATTATTTTCTAATCCAAGGTTAATGGATTGGGGTTTATGGATGCTTCGACATGTATGTATGTATGTATGTATATATATATATATATATATATATATATATATATATATATATATATATATATATATATATTGTAACATTGAAAGGAAAATAATGAGAAATCAATATGGTAGTCCCAATTTTGGTATCCAAGGGAAAATCTCTGTGTATATCTGTTTTATGTTTTATGCTCCTGCTATTGTTTATTTTCTGTTTTTACAATTCATACGCAGGTAATTTCTGTATGGGGTTATAACCTACAACTTACCTATTTAGTTATCCTTGACCTCATATTACTTGATTAATAATAAATTTTAATTGTAGGCTCAAATCAACCACCCCTTATTGTTTTTGAGAAAAGGTCATCGTGGCTGAACCACTGGGTTCACCTTACATTTCCCCTTCATCATCTGACACTGAAGGGTCATCATAAGGAGTTCATTCTATTTTTTCACAGTCACTTACAACCCAATGACTTGAACTTGGAATTATCTCGAGTATTCAACCCCTTGCTTCTTATCCTCCACCTCGAGACTAAACATCTCAGGAATTTGATCTAGAAACCCCTGAGAGTTCACAGAGGTTTGTTTTATTCCCTCCGAATCTTATTTTTGATCCATTGGTTATATCTCCTCAATAACCTTGTAGTCCATACGATAATCCTAGTGTGTATATTTAGTTATCTCCACGATCGTCTCAGATTTTTCCTCACCAACTGTTTCCACACATGGATTCAGAAGGTGAGTTTCCAACCTTTTCTCAAGGTCCCCCAGAAGTCTCAACTACTCATACTCCTGGTGTTGACAATGATTTTGAATATGAATTTGCACTTGAGGGTTTTCCATATGTGGGAAGTGTTTCACCTCCACCACCCCCTGAAAGCAATGAGCCTTTTTTTCCAGTTGGTTATACATATTTAGCTCAATTTGTTTCAAGTACTCCAAGTGCGTCTTCACTTTATCACAATCCCATTTTTTCATCGGGTATCATGCCTAATTCTGGTCCATTTGTTTCAAACGTGGCCTCTCAAATTCCTATACCAAATGTAGTTTCATCAGTTCCTATGCAACCGACAGTTATGGTTGGGGCAATTAATGTCCCTATAAGTTCCTTAGGTCCTCCATTAAGTGGAAAATATGTGCCACCACCTATCCCACTGCATGGGGGACAACAACCACCTCTGCCTTTTGTACCTCCTGTTTTGGGTGGAGCTTATGTGAGTGCACGTCCAACTCATGCTACCAGAGCTAGTAAAAATGTTGGCAGTGAACCTTATTCTAGTGGATCATCAATCCCATCTGGATCAGGCTAGATCTCGTACCAATAACCTCTTTCTACTCAGATACCATACCCACAACTGTACCCTCTGTATGGATCTCAATAGCCTAAAATTACTCCCTTTACTCAACAGGTAGGCCCCCAAATGCAACCTGGTTCAAATCCATCATTTATGTTGGGTGTGGAGCCTGATTATCTTCTATATTCAAAGGGATCGCCACATTGGACCCCAGTTCGAAATGGGGTGGCAACACTGCCCATAAAATATTCGCTACCGGGGGGTCTAGGGGGGGGCATCTACAACCTTTTGGAAGCCCCTCCCTAGTGGAGGGATCAGGGGCAGCACCCCGAAGCTAAGAATAGATGTAAAATTTCCTTGTAAAATGTTGTAGTTTCGTAGTCAATCTAGGCCATTCATTAGGCAGATATCTGACGGTAGAAGTTATGTTTAATTTAGGGTTTTTTTCCCTAGAAGGGAACCCCTCACTATATATGAGGGAATTGTATTGCGTCTATGTATATCTGTATTCTAAGTGAGGAAGAGAGAGGAGATTTAGAGCGAAGATGGAATTACAGTGAATCTGTTGTAGGTTGTATCTCTTCAGTTTGCTAGATAATATAAAAGGAAGGACTGGCTGTTTCTCCGTGGACGTAACCCAAACTAGGTGAACCACATATATCTGTGTCTCTCTTGCTTTATTCATTTTCTGTGTTTATATTTCTACAATATTTTATGTGTTCCATTGCTATGTAATATATAATTTTCTAACAACTGGTATCAGAGCCGAAGGCCTATTTGGTTGATAAAATCGCAGGAGAGAAGGGTTCCTGGTTCGAGTGGGAGCAATGGTAGAGGATGGTAGGTTTAGGGTCGAAAAATTCAACGGCCAAAACTACCAGCTGTGGAAGATGCAGATGGAAGATTATCTGTATCAGAGATATCTATACCAACCATTGAGTGGAAAGACAAAGAAGCCGACGAGTATGATAGACATAGAATGGGATATTCTCGACAGAAAAGCACTTGGAACAATACGGTTGTGCCTAGCGGTGTCGGTAGCGTTTAATATTTCAAAGGAAACGACAACAGAGGGTTTAATGTTGACATTGGCCAAACTATATGAAAAAATGTCAACCTCAAATAAGGTATTTCTTATGAAGTGTTTATTTAATATGAATATGTCAGAAGGTGGATCTATTGCTGATCATTTAAATGAATTTAATACAGTTACCAATCAGTTAAGTTCCGTAGGGGTAACTTTTGATGATGAAGTTAGGGCTCTTTTATTTATGTGTTCATTTCCAGAAAGTTGGAATGGTTTATTTATGGCCATTAGTAACTCTGTCTCTGGATTTAGTGCTTTAAAGTTTGATGATGTTGTCGGTGCAATCCTTAGTGAGGAAATGCGACGGAAAAGCTTCGATGAGACATCAAGTAATGCTTTGATTGCAGAGACTAGGGGAAGAAAAATGGAAAGAGCCCTAGATATGAAGTAAGTCAAGAAAAGGCATATCCAATTCTAGATCGGGGATAGTGTGCTGGAAATGCGGGAAGAAAGGACAGTTGAAGAAAGACTACAAGTCTCGAAAGGGAAAGGAAGGAGATGCGCAACAAGAAACTAATCATGAAGCGAATGTAACAGGTGATGTGTTGCAAGATGCTTTAATTCTTTCACTAGAAAATATTATTGATGCTTGGGTGGTAGATTCAGGGGCCTCATTCCATGCCACACTTGATAGGAAACATTTTTATGATTATGTTCAAGGAGATTTTCGACAATTTCGATTGGGTGATGATAAACCCTATAAAATCATTGGAATGGGTACAATTTCATAAAACAACAAAATGGAAATCAGTGGCTATTGAAGGAGGTAAGGCATGTTTCATATCTGAAGAAAAATCTGATTTCAATAGGGCAGTTGGGAGGTGAAGGTTGCGTAACTACTTTCACAGATAAAACTTGGAAGGTCACTAAAGTATCCCTGGTAATAGCAGAAGGAGGAAAGGTTGGTACATTGTATTTTTGCAATGGTATTTCTAATTCTGTTAATGCTTTAACCTCCACAGGAGAAGATACGGCATTGTGGCATCATAGGCTCGGGCACATGAGTGAGAAGGGGATGTAGATTCTTCACTCAAGAAATTTGTTGCTAGGTTTGAAGCATGTTGATTTAAAATTCTGTGAGAATTATGTTTATGGAAAACAAAAGAGAGTCAAATTCCTTAGAGTTGGGAAAGAAAAGAAGAGTGAAAAATTAGAGCTTCTGCATACATATGTATGGGGACCTACTCAGGTATCATCTCTTGGTGACTCTTGTTATTATGTTACTTTTATTAATGATGTAACAAAAAAAACTTGGATTTATTGTATTCAAAATAAATCTGATGTATTTGATACTCTCAAGAATTGGAAAGCTTTGGTTGAAAATGAGATAGGAAAAAGGTTGAAGTGTCTCAAATCAGACAATGGAGGTGAATATTGTAGCAAAGAGTTTGATAGGTATTGTTCTGGGAATGGAATTCGTAGAGAGAAGACAGTTCCAGGAACACCACAAGAAAATGGTGTGTCAGAAAGGATGAACAGGACAATCATGGGGCGTGCAAGGTGCATGAGATTGCATGTAGGATTGCCTTTACAATTTTGGGCAGATGCTGTAGATAATGTTGTTTATCTAATAAAAGGAGGGCCTTCAAGTTCCTTGGATGGTGGTATTCTAGAGGAGGCATGGACAGGTTAAAAGGTAAACTACTATTTTTTAAAGACTTTTGGTTGTGAAGCCTTTGTCCACATTAATAAAGAAAATAGAACAAAGCTTGAGGCAAAATCAAAGAAATGTACCTTTATTGGATATGGTGTTAATGATTTTGGTTATCACATTTATGATTATGAAAAACACAAAATCGTTAGGAGTAGAGATGTCATATTCAATGAAAAGGTTTTGTATAAGGATCAGTTGTAGGAAAAGAAATTGGAAAAAGAAAATAGAGAATACACAGTGCTTGACGAGATCACAAGAAAAGTGATGGTGCCTAAAAATCATAATGATCAACAGCCAGAACAACAACCACAATAACAACAAGCACCTCAAACACCTGAAGGTGGTGTTAGAAGATCTACCAGGATAAGTAGACCACCTGAACGATACTCTCCTTCATTATATTATGTGTTGTTGACTGATTTTGGTGAGCCAGAATGTTATGAAGAAGCAGTGCAAGGAGAAACCAGGAAGAAGTGGGAGCAAGCCATGAAAGAAGAGATGGACCCCTTAGCATATAACCAGACTTAGGACTTAATTAGGTTGCCTGCAAGTACAACAAAATTGCAGAATAAATGGGTTTACAAGTTGAAGGAAGAAGATGGAGGTAGAAAAAGTTATAAAGCTAGACTTGTGGTAAAAGGGTTTGCACAGAAAAAGGGTATAGAATTTGATGAGATATTTTATGCTGTTGTTAAAATGACTTCAATCAGAACTATTGTAAGTCTAGTAGCAGCTGAAGATTTGCATCTTGAGCAGTTAGATGTAAAGACAACCTTTCTCCATGGCGATTTGGAGGAAGAGATGTATATGCAACAGCCATAAGGATATGAGGTAAAAGGGAAGGAGAAACTAGTGTGCAGGTTGAAGAAGAGCTTGTATGATTTAAAACAAGCTCCAAGGCAGTGGTATCTAAAATTCGAAAGGTTTATGTCTGAACAAGGTTATACTAGATGTCACTCTAACCATTGTGTTTATCTCAAAAGGAAAAATGATGGCAGCTATATTATATTGTTATTGTATGCAGATGACATGCTTGTTGCAGGTTCTAACATGCAGGAAATAAATGTGCTCAAAAGAAAATTGGAAAACTCATTTGCAATGAAGGATTTGGGTGCTGCAAAACAAATACTTGGTATGAGAATAACTAGAGACAGGAAGAATCGCAAATTAACATTGTCTCAAAGTGAGTACATAGAAAAGGTGTCGAAAAGGTTTAATATGCAAAATGAAAAACGAGTTAGTATACCTTTGGCTAGCCATTTCAAATTAAGTAAGGAGGAGTGTCCGAAGACTCAGGAAGAAATGGATCATATGTCTAAAGTTCCATATGCATCAACAGTTGGAAGCTTAATGTATGCAATGGTTTGCACAAGGCTTGATATTGCACATGCAGTGGGAGTTGTAAGTAGGTACATGAACAATCCAGGAAAAGAACATTGGATGGCGGTGAAGTGGATTCTCAGGTATTTAAGAGGTACCACAAATCAAGCATTATGCTTTGGTGGTTCAAACATTGCTCTATAGGGATATGTTGATGCAGATATGGAAGGTGATAGAGATAACAAGAGAAGCACAACAGGGTATGTTTTTAATGTAGGTGGAACAAATGTCAGTTGGGTCTCAAAACTGCAAAGTGTTGTTGCACTCTCAACAATAGAAGTAGAGTATGTTGCTGCTACAGAGGCTAGTAAAGAAATGATTTGGTTACAAAGGTTTCTGGATGAATTGGGTAAGAAGCAGGAGTTGGGCAGGTTATACAGTGACAACCAGAGTGCTATACATCTTGTAAAGAACTTCCATTTCATTCCAAGACTAAACATATACAGCTCAGGTACCATTTCATATGGGCAGCATTGGAAGATGGACAGTTGAAGTTGGAAAAGATACACACTAGCCAGAATCCTACAGATACGTTAACAAAAGTTTTAACCAGGGAGAAACTGAGAATCTACTCAATTTCAATTGGTCTTCAAGTATGATGAAGAAGATGATAAACATCCAGGTCCAAAGTGGAGTCATTGTCTAGCAAATGAAGCAATGATGGAGTTGCTATAATCAGTCTCCAAGTGGGAGATTGTTGGGTGTGGAGCCTGATTATCTTCTGTATTCAAAGGTATTGTTGCATTGGACCCCAGTTTGAAATGGGGCGACAACGTCGCCGGTAAAATGTTCGCTGCAGGGGGGGTTCAGGGGGGGCGGCTGCAACCTTTTGGGAGCCCCCCCTGGTGGGGGGATCAGGGCAGCACTCCCAAAGCTAAGAATAGACGTAAAATTTCCTTGTAAAATGTTGTAATTTCGTAGTCAATCTGGACTGTTCATTAGGCAGAGATCTGATGGTAGAAGTTATGTTTAATTTAGGGTTTTTTGACCTAGAAGGCAACCCCTCGCTATATATGAGGGAATTGTATTGCGTCTATGTATATCTGTATTCTGAGTGAGGAAGAGAAAGGAGATTGAGAGTGAAGAGGGAATTATAGCGGATTTGTTGTAGGTTGTATCTCTTTAGTTTGCTGGATAATATAAAAGGAAGGATTGGCTGTTTCTTCGTGGACGTAGCCCAAATTGGGTGAACCACATATATCTGTGTCTCTCTTGTTTTATGCGTTTTCTGTGTTTATATCTCTGTAATATTTTATGTGTTCCATTGCTTTGTAATATATAATTTTCTAACAATTTTGGGTATATGGTCAAATTCAAGATGGAATTTATCAGTACCAACCTGGAACTCAGCAAGTTCCAAAAGGAACTTTCCAACAATAGTGGCTTTATGTACAACAACAACCTTTTGCACAACAAGGAAATTATGTGCAACAAGGGCTTTACCAAAAACCTTTGCATCAACATGGACAACCTTTGTAGTAGTAAGGATAGCCTTTGCAGCAGAAAAATGAACCCTTATATCAACAAGGTCAACCCTTGTAGCCACAAGGTCAACCCCTGCAGCAACAGGGCCAACAATTTTACCACTTTGGTCAACAGTTGCAACAACAACCTTATAATCCATATGTTGCGCAAGCTATTTATCTACCTTATGGTTCTCAACAACTTATGACAGGTTAGTATCAACCTTACCCTGGTCAAAACCCACCTTTGTGGGGGAAAAATCCACCTTTGAATGGTCAGAATAGCCCTCAGTGTGGGAAATAGCAAGCTCCTTATGGTCAAGATCCGCCACTTTGGGGGCAGAACCCATGCCAACAAGGATGGAATCCACAAGTTGGGCCTTATCAAAGGCCTTAAAAAATAACCTTTCTCAACTGATAAAACTTCAAATGATTCACTATGTTTTCTAGGTTACAAAGATTTCACAATTTCAAAGAACATCTTAGAGTTTTATGATGTTTGTCTAATTTCCAAAACTGTAATCATTTCCTTGAAAGTTTCTAATTTTTAAAAGAGGATATTTACAATATATTTTCAAAGAGATTTCAATAGTAAAAAGCCAATGGTATACTATTTACAACATTATTTCTGAAAGAAATCAAAATTTGCATAAAAAAATATGTACATATAAGAAGGGGTTACCTCCTTAGGGAAAGAATTTCTTTAGGATAAGCCCATTCACAGGAAGAGAATCTCTCTTTCCTGTTAAGTCTTGCAGTAGAAATGTTTATGAGCCTATATTTTCGACAATCTGGAATGGTGCAAGACACATCTTTTGAAATTTTTCATGGTTACCTTGTTTTTCATGTGCTTTGTCCCATTTCAAAATGAGATCACCAATCTGTAATGTTTTTGAGTTGGCTGAAATTGCATCAAAAGAAGATTTAATGAATTTTTGTTGTTTAGCATGAGTAATCTTGGATTTTTCTCTTTCCTCATCTAATTTAATAATTTGATCAAACCTTAATTGAATAGAGGAAGAAGGAGTTTCTTCAATGAATTGTACTAGGGCTAGTGATGGGAGGGCTAGATTTGGTGGAATAACAACTTCTTTCCCATACACTAAGTTAAAAGGAGAAGTACCTATTGTGGCCTTCTGAGTTATACAATCTAGCCGTAGTGCGAATAATAAAGATTTATTCCAATTCTTTTTGCTTTGATCAACAATTATTTTAATAATCTAGATGAGATTTTTGTTAGTTGACTCTACTAAGCCATTTCCTTGGGGATAGTAATTTGCATAGTATTTTAACTTAAAACCTCTCTTAAGAGAAAATTCAACTATACTATTTCCATAAAAATAAGATGCATTGTCAAATATAAGCGCATTAGGTAAACCAAACCTTGTGATGATGAAATGATCAATAAATTCAATAATTGCATCAGAATTTGCTACCTTTAGTGGAATTGCTTCTACCCACTTAGTGAAGTAGTCCGTGGCTGTAAGGATGTATCTGTGCTGCTTGGAAGAATGAGGAACAATCTCTCCTATAATATCAAGCCCCCATTGCTCAAATGGTTGCTGAATGTTAATTGGTTGTAAAGGAAAGGCTAGTTTTCTTTGTCTCCCACTAGCAGTTTGGCATACCTTACATTTCCTCACATAGTCATGGGTATCTTTGAACAAAGTTGGCCAATAATACCCAACATGCAGTATTTTGTGTGCTATAGTGTCTCCTCCAAAGTGTCCACCAACTGGGCCATCATGGAGTTCCTGTAAAACCGTTTGCGCTTCAGATTTTTCAAGGCATCTTAACAAAATAGAATCATAGTTTCTCCTGAATAACACATTATCAATGATTTCATAGTCTTTGGCTTTTAACCTTAGGGCATGTTTGTTTTTGTAGTTGAATTCAAGAGGGGCATATCATTTTTCAAGTAAAAAATCAGATCAACATATTGAAATTCAGAATCAAGCATACTTACCTCATTTACTTGTGCAGTACTACTTGAATCTTCATGATTTGGTATATTGGAAGCTCCTGCCAGTAACCTGCAAAAACCTTGTCCTCTAACAATTTTCGCTGTTTTAATATCAATGTCATATTCTTGTAAAGCTGTTACCCAGTTAGCTCTTTTCTATCCTACTTCTCTTTGAATTAGCAATTGCCTCACTGCAGAGAATGGGACTATCACTTTTGTATGTGTTTTCAGGAGGAAAGGTCTAGAATGTTTAACAGACCTAAATATAGTGAAGGCTTGTTTCTCAGCTTCTGAATAATTAAGCTCAACACCCTAAAAATTTGAACTAAAGAAAGATATGGGTGCTTCCACCTGCTGATCATTGATTTGTGTTAAAACAACAACATAAGATGATTGAGTGGCCAAAGTATACAAAATAAAATGACTAGAAAAATTCAGAGTATTCAATGCAGGAGCATTAATGATTGCTTGTTTGATTGAGTCAAAAGCCTCTCTTTTGTTATGTCCCCATTTGAAGACTGATTTTTTCTTAATCATGGATTGCAAGGGTAGAACAATATGAGAAAAATCAGGAACAAATCTTTTTACAAAATTTATCTGTCCCAAGAATGATTGCATAGATTTCTTATTATGTGGTAAAGGGATATCATAAATCTCATTTATCCTATCAGGATCAATGTATATGCCATTTTTGGATACAATAAACCCTAAGAGTTTACCTTCATTAAGAGCAAATAATGATTTTTTAGGATTTAGGGAGATCCCATACTTTTTGCAACATTCAAAGATTTGCTTTAAATCATGCAAATGGTTGCCCTTTTTCTTAGAATAGACAGTTATGTCATCCAAGTAAACAATGACCGTTTTATTTATCAAACCTTTGATAGCTATGTCCATGGATCGTTGGAAAGTAGCTCCAGCATTTATCAAACCAAAAGGCATTTTCTAATAAGCATATGTTCCCCATTTGGTTCTAAATGTATTCTTTAATCTATCATCTGGATGTACCAGGATTTGATTATATCCTGAAAAACCATCAAGAAAAGACATTAATTCTGAGCCAACTATTGATTGAAGTATCTGCTCCATTGTCGGTAATGGGAAATTATCTTTTTGACATGCTCTGTTGAGATTTCTAAAATCTATACAAATCCTAATATCACCATTCTTTTTTCTGATAGGTACCAAATTTGAGACCCATTTCGAATGTCTGACAGGAAAAATTATTTTGGCTTTAAGGATTTTATTCAACTTTGATTTGATTTGACTTTCAAGATTGGGATGAATTTTCGTTAATTTCTGCTGTATAGGTTTCTCATCAGAAATCATTGGAATTGTATGTTGAATAATAGAGGCATCATAAGTCTTCAGATCCTCATAATTCCAAGCAAAAATACCTTTGTATTTTTTAAATAATCTGATGAAGGCAAATCTTTCATCAGGTGAAAGTCCAAGTCCTAGATTGACATTTTGTGGTTTGGCCTCGGTACCAAGATTTACTAATTCAAACCTTAAAGTTGAACTTTGAAGTTTTGAATTAGTGACTTTTTTGAATCTATCCTTAATATCATACAGATCTTCCAATTTAACCACAGATTTAGGAATAGGGTTTTCATTGAGTTTCTGCTTTAATTGTAGATCATGATCACTTTCATCGATGATTTGGTCTTCATAAGATTCCTCAGATGTTAATAAATTCAAGATATCTTCATCATGATTAAACACACGCCAATTGGTGGCATTATCGGGGATGGATGGTCTAAAAATTAATTCAATAGAAAATCTATCTGGACTATAATCCTCAGATGGAAGGAGCTTAGAAGCTACATTAGCCTGGATATCTACTGCTGCACTTTATGATATGGGAATAAGAGAGATGTAAAATGCCAGAAAATGAGAAATAAGATCTTGAGCGAGCGATTGATAATGTTTGAGGTTTCCTTAAAGACAACGAATAGTATTTCTTACTTGTTTTATCACTATTTTAGAATCACCAAACACTTTCAGATATTTCACATCAAGACTTATTACTTTATAAAGACCTTGAATCCAGGCTTTATATTCTGCAGTATTATTGGTACACTCAAATTCTAACCTACATGATAAAATTGTCTTTTCTCCTTCAAGACTAACTAGAATACATCCTGCTCCTGCACCGTCATTAGATTTAGATCCATCAAAATACAAGGACCAAAATAAAGGGTTATCTACAGGTTTATCTACAACATTAACACACTTAGAAATATCGGTCTGTGAAAAATTTTCAACTTGTGATGTGACATTACTAACCAAAAAAGATGACTGCTAAGCATTGAAGTTCCCGAAAAATGATTCAGCTCAATAGTTTCCAAGAATATTATTATTGAAGGCTACTGGTTCATTTTCTTCTTCAAATCCTGTTACTATGTGAGTCAGGTGTTTTTCACAGTCGATTTTGATTTGATTTGGCTTCCCATTATAAGGAAGCCACATGTGAGACTAGTCAGTTGAAATATAACCATGAAGTTTTTCAGACCAATCTCTGCTAAGAATTAAACCATAAAACTCAGGGATGTCAGCAATCAATATGTCAATTATTTGAACAACCCTTGGATCAACAGATAGTCTAATAGTAACTAAATTTATTTCTCCTAAAACTTGAACCTTAGTTCGATCCAATTGGACAATATGAACTGTAGACTTCTGGGGTTCAATATTTAATTTGGAGCAAACTAATGCTGGCATTATATTTGATGAAGCCCCTGAATCAATCAAGCAGTTATGCAAATTTCTATTGTAGATCTCATAAGTCAAAAGAAAAGGAGGGGTATGAGAATTTGATCTATCTCTAATTAAAACGACATTGGTAGAATCCACCTTATCAGATGGTGGCCTACCTGATCCTCTCGTAGCCTTGGATAATAAACTAGTTGGAAGAGGAGAAGAAGGTACTGCATTTAATTCCTTAAGCAACAACTTTTGATGTTTGAGCTTGCTAAGTTCATGCAGAGAAATGTTTGCTCGAGTCTTCTTCATATCTTCAACTATGTTATAATCCATGGAATCTGTAACTACTAGATTTTTTGATGATGATGGAGGATTGGATGAAGATGGTTTTGTTTGGGGAGATGAAATTGGAGTTTTCTTCGTGGGAATTTTCTCTTTAGTAACAGGATTTGAGTTTTTTCTCTTTTGATTTGACTGATTAGGTTCTATGATAATTTTACTTCTGGTGTTTACTGGTAGGGCTTCCTGTTCACTTTTGTTATCAGAGTTGGGTAGAATAAAGTCCCACATTCCATGACATTCAACTGTTTCTTCTTCCTCTATTTCTTTTGCTGATAAAGCTGTATCAACTTCTTCTTCATCATCATCTAAATCAGATTCTACATTTGATATAATGTTTGGAGGTTGAGGATTTTCTGGCTAATTTCTTTTAAAATTCCTAAATGGTCTTTTGGATGAATATTCAACTACTTGCTTTTTAATATTTACCATTGCATTGGACATAGTTTTGAGAACCTTTTGCAAGCCTTCCATGTCATATGGATATTTGGTTACATTCTTCTTTGATTCATCTCTAAAGGTTACTTTCTTGGATTTTCTTTCCTCTAATGCATTTTTCTTTTCTATGACCAAGATAAATTTTTCAACAACTATTGCTTCTTTCATATTTTCTGCTAACGTCAGTTTGGCATCTCTATCAACGAAGATGGTTGTGTTTGAAGGTAGAGAAGAAATGTACCATTCATTTCAGACCTCGTTTCTTGGCTTGGACGCCGTAGGTATTTTATTTAATAACTTATTGAAACGTGAGTTGAAGTCCTTAATGGGTTCTTTTGGTTTGAGTTTCAAATTGGAGAGGTCATTTATCAAAGTTGTTGTAGACCTATCATCTCCAAATTTAGTTAAAAATTGCTCTTGAAAAGCATCCCAGCTATTAATAGAACCTGATGGTAACGAAAAGTACCATGATCTAGCTGCTCCTTGTAGAGTATATGGGAATAGTCTTACAACTACATCTTCTTCTGCTACTCCATTCAAATTAATGGACAACATGAAATTATTTATATGTTCTTCAGCTAATAGGCCATTATGAGGGTTAAATGTAGGTAACCATTTTTCTAGATGTGTTGGAAATTGGGTCAAAGGTCCAGCCATTCTAATAGCCGCTGGGTTGGTCCATGGCCTTGGCTGAGGTTGATTTTGTGCCATTGTTGGGATATTAGTAGAAGAGAGTGAAGCATTGGTTGAAGGTGATTGGGTAGAGGATGGTGTAGCTCCTGTGCTTGTGTGAATCACGATCTGGATTTGGGAAGCGGGTGTGTGACCTTGCGATGATATGGATGGAATGGACGATGATGACGAAAGAACCTCGCTGCTAGATTCTGATGGTGTCTTCTTATCCCTTTTACGACTTGGTAGAGGGAATTCAACTGGTGGGATTCCAATTTTTTCACTCTGTGCTCTAGTTAGCGGTTGCGATGGGATATATTGAGAAGTGACACTGCCTTGGGATAACTCAGACTCTTCTTGGGATATTGAAATCCCCTGCAATTTGTGGATCAAAGATTGTACTCCAGGGGGTTCAGAAGAACAACTATCTAGCTAGTTTAGGATTTCAACAGTGGGTTCTGTATTTTTCTTTTCAACTTTTTGTTTGGGAATAGGAAATTTGGAATGCGAACGAGAAGTTGGCGGTGATGGTGAGGGAGCTTTACTCTTAGAATGGTCTGTAGATTTAGATTTAGTTGCCATTCATATTCAAGCCCTCCTTCTAGCGCCAAAAATGTTGATGCCTCAAAAATCGTTGCACCAACATTTGGGATAACCACCCGGTCCAGCCCTTAATGCAGTTCCTTTTCCGTTTGGTATGGTGGCTTTGACTGGATAGTATGGGACTAGTTTCCCAGTAAAATGTGTTTTGGTGAATTGGTGTTTAATATATATAACAAAATGATATATGGTTTGGACAATAAACTTATGAAAGTATACAAATAGATCTATATATAACCCGAGTAATCCAATATCAATGCGATTTATAATAATTTCTGGTAATCAAATGCTAATGAAGATCAATCACTTGGCTACAGAAAGTTAAGCATGAATGATGATCACTTTAAACAAAGTGATATAGAACATATCACATATCATAATAACATCAATTGTCAGCATATGTGTTTAGAATATCAATTCCAACTTATTCAAAAGTGATATAATGCAGAATTGTATGAACATTCACATATAACAACAATATCGAATCAAAAGACTGTTTAATTGCATAACATGAAACAAAGGACATTGATAAAAGTACCATATGTATTTGAATCCTCTTACGGAAGTAATAGTTTGGTTCACTCTTCTTATTCTGAAAACTTCAAAAAGATACAGAAATGCAAGTCCTCTTGAATTCCCTTTACAACAAGTTTGAACCTTGATCCCTGTCTTCTACAAAAGTAAATTAAGAAGTGCAAAAATGATATCTTCTTCAATCTAATTTAATACAATTTCAGGACCCTTTCTAAAATGACATGAAAGGGTATTTATAGCAAAAATAAAAACAAACTGTTCGTAAAAAGTGCTTAAGGTGGTTGGAACAGCCTTTCCCAAAATATGGGATTTCATGTTAAAAATAGAATTGCGATAACTTTTGAAAAGATGCATTGCATCTATTATTCCTCTTGCGGCTTTAACTGACAAATCTCAAGCATAGTTTGGATCTCTGGCAGATGACTCATCCTAGCATGCAACTGACCTGTGTATACTGCATCCGAGAGTTTTGGCATCATGCGATCGGCTGCATCAGCAAGACATTTGATTGCCATTTGTTGGCTATGTGGTTTGACTAAATAGAACCAATGTGTATCCCAATTGAGGCTTTTTAATTTTTTGAGTTGCTCCTCTCTGGTATTCAAATCTTGCTTCCATTGTTTTTCCAACACTTTTGCTTTTGGAAGGTTTTCTGGGGAACACTCAAAAATTAAATTGGCACTGTGTAAGTTATCATTTATCAGCCCAATGATATTATTCATCACTGCCCTGGCCCTTGAAGTAGCTCTTTCTACTTTGATCAGTTGTGTCTCCCATTTTGAAAATAATATCTCCTTATGAGATTCTTCAATTACCGGCAATTTAGCAGCCCTTCCCTTTTCTGTGTTTTGCCAAGAGATGTAACCTGTGATTTTGTCATCTGCATCCTCGAATTCCAACTTGGAATTGACCACTTGATCTATCAGTGCATTGGTTTTGATACATAGTGGATAAATGAGAGATATCTTTTGGCAGAGTTGGGTTAGCTATTGAGATAAGAAATTATTTATTTGTAAGGCTTCCTTTATAAACTCTTCAACTTTGGGATTGTCCTTGAATTGCTCCATTGAGAGTTGTAGCTGCTTTATTTGCTCATCCTTAGATTTCATCTCTTCATGATGTGCCAGTTTTAGTTGTTCGAACTCTTGAGATAGCTATTGTTGTCTTTCAATAGCCTACTGATCAATCCTCTGTTTTTCCACCCTTAACTGTTCTTCAAGTTGTTTAATCTTTTGATCTTTTTCCTTGACCAATTGATTAACTTTGGTTGCTTTATCTATCGTGGCAGCTGTATACGCTCCTGCAAACTGAGATAATTTGGTCAAGTCCTCAGAGGGATTGACTTCTGATTCTTTCCAGATGACATTCATGGATTCATCTTGAGGAACTGTTGCTGATGCTTGGTCTATCTTTCTCTTTTTCCTTTGCCTTTTGACTACAACTCTATGTTTAGGGCTATAAAACACATCCAAAGGTGGAATTTCCTTTATTCTTAGTGTAATCTTTGATGAAGGAAACTCAAGGATTATCTCGATTTCTTTTAGAGCTAAGTCCTTGCTAGATTGTTTTTCAATCACATGATCATGAATCATGGGTTGTTGTCTTAAGGGGGATTCCGGTGTGATAACATTTTGGGTATCACTTTGACCTTTGATATATTGATCAAATTGTTCCCATTCTTTGATCAATATTGGATCAATGTGGACATCTGTGCCTAACTGTTCACTTGCCTTGTCACTTGTCTCGGCTGCACTAGAAGTTTTCTCTATATCCTGCTCCGTGCTTTGCTCTATTTACTGGATGACTGGTGCAATCTTCAATAAGTCCAATGGTAGTGTCTGAAGCTTTTGTGTCCTGTATTTGATGAATTGGTTCATTTTTGCTGATTCTAGCTTGATTTTAGCCAGGTGACTCACTTGTGTGAATGTCTCTAGTGATGTAAATAAGTCATCGAATTCATCATCCTCATGGACGAATTGTTTAACCTTTACCTGAGTAGTAAAATTAAAAGCAAGTTTATTCGAGTCGTACTGTATTTTGGGAATAACAACTAGGTTCAAACCCTTTGTTTTCTCGTCTTCAAGTTGGGCATGTTTATAGTCATGCAATGAATAGATGCCGTAATGAATAGGAAAGGAAGGTCATAACTATTTCTTGGCGTCTTTGAGATTTTTCGTAAGCCCTTTCTCAACTGTCTCATAAGCTATTTCCCTATGCAATAGTTTGTCTGGGACATAAAGAGGAAGGAAATGCAGGTCGGTAATACTACCAAAAACCCTAATGTATGTGAACAATTCTTGCCCAAACCAACTGCCAATTGAAGTTAAATCAATACTAGCCTCCTCGGACAGTCGAGGAGCTTGTCTATTAAAAATGGCCTCATGAATGGGTAGGATGAAGCCATGACAAATTTTGTAGAAATGATTCTTATATTGGGTCTTCCATAGGTATTTATGGTAAAAATGGGTAGGGGTTGGATCCTGGATAGTCCACTTCCATCCCATTATGGGAAATTCAGAATTGAAACAAATGGTATCAATTATGTAGGCACTCATATAAAATGGGGGAACAACTGGGGTGAAAACATACCTATTTTTCCTATAATCAAGTATTTGGATGGTCAGTTTATCTGATAGGATATTAGCCCAATCCATCACAAAAGAGTTCATTGCTACTTCTACTAATGGAACCATTTCAATGGAAAACTTAGCAGTATTGGAGCTTCCAAATAGTCTACACATCATTGCGGCAGCATAACAATATGGAGACGCTAGGGAGTCCACAAAATACATAACAGATGATTTGTGCTTATTTTTGTTAGGGAAGTGTCTCTATTGTCTGATGAGGTTCGACTCTATTTGATTTTCCTTTGGGAAAGCTTCAAGGAATGATTTATTGTAATTCTTCTGAGGCTTTGGCAAATGATGCATTCTCTTCAAGTCTTCAGGCTTGAAGGATCCAAACATTCTTTCGTCAGCTGTGAAGAACGTTTTGTCCGTTATATTGATACTTTCAATTACCCATTTTACCATATCATTATATGGAAAAACCTTTGGGTGGGCGTCTATTTGATGAAGAAAAGAGTCAGCTAAATCACCAAGTGTGTTTTCTGACTCTGTAGGTCCATCAGTTGTTGCATGTCCTTCCGTTACCCTTGGATTTTCCATTTCTAACATATCATATATGCCTTCTCATGAAATTTTCCCACAATCTTGACATGTATTATCCGAGATCAACACAGTTTTTTCCGGTTCTTCCACCATTGTAGGGGGAAATTTCGTCTTTAGAACTTTCTTTGACATTTTGGCTAGCTGCATACTTCCAGATTCAAACTGCAAAAATGAAACAGAGGACAATGATAGGCTAAAACTTTTCAGAGCAGCTGAAGCTTGTAAAGATAATAATGTTGAGATTAGTACAGACGAAAATCGGAGCAGGAGCATTTGATGCGAAAGATTTCGTATTGTAAATTGATATTAACATGAAGGATGAAATCTTGAAGGACTACAGTCATAAGTATTTTTAATGTTTTTCCGTAACCAACGACGTGAAACTCTAATGCTCAATGAATAGATCACATTGTAGGTATCCAAGGTTCTATTAGAATGTGTGCCATAAACTTTCTGGTTTTGCGATGAGTGATTTCAATATATTATTTTAATATTTGAAGAGCAATCACATATCACAAGTCGGGAGTTACAAGTGCCATGTTCTAAGAGTCTTTCGAATTTCTGCTGTGATAAGTGATGACCTGGCATATAGAGTTAGGAAATTCCTTGTTTAACTCGCTCGAATCATGTTTTCCCTTTATTATTATTGAACCACTTTATTATATTTTAACATCGCATCGTGCGTCCCCGAGGTAAGTATCACTTGTTTCTGCTGGGATTGTGATATGCGATCGATGTATAATGCATGCAAATTTTTAGGGTTAGCTTCCTTTGGTTTTTGGGGTATGCGGAATGCGAGAATCATATCGCACCGCAAAGTTTCAACAGACCATTAAAACATATTTTTTGGAATCTGCGATATGTGATATGTGATAGTTTTATCACATCGCATGTTTGTCAATGGATTGTTTTAAGAAGCTCTACGATTGAGACTTTCGCATCGCAACATGTATATTTGGATTGAATGTACCTTAGCCTTAAGCGAATGCGATTTGCGATGTTTGATTTTTTAGAAAGTTTTTTGAAGCACTTTTTATTTAAAAAGAAGGAAACAAAGAAATTTATTTCTATGTAAAGGTTTTATTGCTTTTTACAAACTTTGGATGCTATTTCCTATCTAGCATCTTAGAATAAGATTAAGAAAAATTTGAAATAGGGGGGTTGTTGTATAGCACAACATGTACATATAGTGCCGATACCTCTTAAGTTTGTACAAATCCTAGGTTGATAATTAAAGTCAGTAACCTTGGGAGTTGTAGCATTATTGTTGCAATAAAGAGGCTCATCACTTTTTGGCATCGTTGTTGGGGAGGTGTGATCCAGGAGGGTTCCGTTGATTTAGTTGCACAGGTGTTCAAGTGTCATCATCAGTTTTCAGTTTCATTGTCACTTCAGTGCAACTTCGACAGTGTTGGTTATGGATCAGGTTGTTCAGGTAATGTTTATGGTTTTGCATGGCGTTTAGTTGAGAGGGTTTATACCTGGCTGTCGACTTGTGTTCATCAATAGTTCTACTAGGATTGGTCAAAAAAATGTGTTTTGTTGTACGACTTTGCAGGTTTGGGTTCGACATGGGTGTCGTCCGTGGCATAGGTTCGTCGTCAGGGTTGTCGTCGCAAAGGTAGCTGGTGTCAATGATGTGTGTGGTTTTATGTCACATTGTCAACAAGTTCATCATTAGGTGACAAATGTCACTAATGTCACTTAGCGACGAATGATTGTAAATGGGTGATCAATTGTTAAAACCCTAACCTACACCTAAAACCTAACCTACCACATTAAAACTATGTATCAAACCTATTGCAATACAAAAACCATGTGTTAAAACAAACCTAAACCTAACCCTAAAGTCCTAAGCCTAAAAGCCTAAGTTCTAACCTCATATCGAATCTCGGCCTTTGTAAACATTACAAACAAATGAAAAACATTACAAATATATAAATATAGTCTCCTGACTACAGAGTTAACCGCGTCTAGAATTGCGTGCTATGTGAACAAGGTTCACTGGGTGGAGATAAGCTTTAACCACAACAGATAAGCAAACCATGTCAAAACGTTAGCATCATTCACATGTGATCATAGCAGTCCTAACCGCTGGGGAGAAAGCGCAGTAGAAATGTTAGGATAACCGCGGGGTTAGACCACGTCGGAACCTAGCATGTGAATGCAATGTATTCATCGCACAGTTTCGGTGGACAATCACGGTGAACGGTCAGGGAACCGTCGGGTGATAACCGCGGTCAGTTAACGAAAGTCACATGGATTGTCTCCCCTCCACCCGGTCAACCAAACTGTTTGCGGTTTCGGGGTTATAATATGATATTTTTGGGTTTTTTTAAATAGTTTGTCAACAAACTTAATTTGATGACCATGCACCTAGCCTATGTGTCCCTATGCTACAAGACCGAGCTTTTAATCCCATCCAAACTCAACCAATTCATCCTGCAATCAGCCCAAAGTGGTTATGATGCATCTAATCATTGTATAAATGAGCATTTGCAGATTTGTGAAGAGTTAGTGAGGATTTTGAGTGTTTTTGGAGCTTGTCATTCAGAGGCTGAGACAGAGAGGCGGTCGATGTTATGATCATATCTTGGACATCCAGAGTCGGTTTTGCAAACTGTTATCACTCAGGTTGTCCCTAAAGCTCCTTAAAGGGATACAGTTGGTGTAACCACAAACCAATCTTTGGACTGCAGGTCCTAGCCTACCTGCAGTCAGAGAGGGCTCTCTCTTTATGATTTAGCTTTGTTGAAGATGATATTAGGCTAGCTAATGAGTTCAAGGGGGTTTTGTTTATGTTTGGTGGGAAGGAGGATGCTTTCAAGTAGAGAGGCAATGCATAGTATGATAAGTTCAAACCATTGGGCATGGAGTTATGGAGTGAGACTGCTGGTGCATTTTCTTGGTCACAAGAGGAATGAGGAGCAAGGTAGCTGCTCATGAAACAATATTCAAGCTAAAAGAGATGGATTGGAGGCTAAGGAATGAGAGGCAACAAAGAGTCTCTCAATCAGGTTAGCAGAGGGGAGATGAATGAACTCTATCTAGGAGCAGCTAAGAATTCTTAGACAACAGTCATTCATATGTGAAATAGGTCCAACATGAGCCTGAAAGGAATTCATATTTATACCTAAATCAAGAAGAAAACATTAAGAAGCCACAGAAACTGAGCATAGAGTGCAGTCAAGCAAATTCTAAGCCAATCTTTTGTTCTATGACTTAAGCATGTATGAAATTGAGATAACAGAGGTGAGAGACACTGATTGATCAATATAGCAGCACATGAATTCCATCATCCACACTTCAACCATTAACAACACATCAAACAGTCCATCCTCCAAGCTTTTAGCAGTCTTTGATTAAAGAAATTATATCAGATACAAAGCGAGTCTCTAGAGGAGTCATACAACCAACCAACCCTTAAAACAGTGCAGAGGGTGGTATATAAAGAACATAGCTACAGACTTCCCTTTAACAGCTGTCAAGGGGGAAAATATCTCAAAAAATATCTCTGAAAATAGATCAAAAGAGATCTTGTGCAGTTAATGTCATTGATCCTAATCTATGCTGGAAATAAATGCATAAAACATATTAAAACAGCTGAGCTGGGCAGCTGGCATCAAAAATGGACTGAAAGAGCGCCTTGAGCCATGCGCTGTCCTCTGTGTGATAACTGCACATGGGCTGAGCAGTGCTGCCCAAAGGTGGCTTCATACATTGCCTTTGCAATAAATCAACTTTAAAATCCCTTCTCTGTGTCTTCAAGTAGTCCTCCTGCCTTAAATGGCCATAATTGCAAGTTGGCGAGCCATTACAGCTCCATGATGTCTTGCTGAAACTACTGGGGCCCCTTTTGCCTTCATCTTCTTCGAAAAGCAACACTGATACTTCCCGCCGCTTCCTGATCTACTTTGGTACTGAATCTGGGCATTTTCTTATCACTGATACCCTTTACACTGTCCCATCGCCCCATTCTGCCTATTAATGCAAAAAAAAACAAAAAAACACTGCTGAAAGGTTCCCGCGGTCTTTGGAATGCTATCGGCGCTCTGGCCGATCAAAACTAGCCTTAAACTTTTGAAAAATGGTGCAAACAGGAGGAAAAAGTGTTGCCAACTGTGCCGAGGCCGAGACTAGCCCCCTGGATCAAAACCGGGCTTGGAGCGATCCTAAATGGCTTAAGGATGTATGATTTCCCTTATTGGTTGTGGTGGGCGGGAGCGCTGCACACAAGCCTTAAACAATGGCCATTTTATCATAATATGAAAATGCTCTCAAAAAACTGCGAAATTGTAAAAATTTGGCGCTTAAGAGGACGCTGTAGCAATCATTAAATCCTGGCCATTGGATCCGGCGCGGGCCAATCCAACGGCCCAGATCTCATCGCAATATCGCATCGGGGCGAACCATTGGTCCCAAAACATAGTGCCTCTGAAATGCTGTGGACCCGAAATCCCTTAACACTGCATTTGATAACCTTTTTGGCTCCGCCATATCGGAGCAGTCCCCTTCACTGCGCAACGGGCTCCTTTCGGACCCAAAATCCTTTTAAACTCGCCCTTATAATATTTCGGCTCCGCTGGTCGGAGCCAAACACAAGGGGTGACCGCCGATCAAACATGGACCGTTGATCTGGGAGGGCGATCCGACGGTCGGCGCTAAGTCGCATTTTGCTATCGGCGGGGATATGGGAGCGTCCACATAGAATCGCCGAAACACCATCGGACCCGAAAAGCTATATAGGCCCTTTATTATTTGAAATTGGGTCCGGCCCGGGGCTTTCGGCAATGCACCATAGAGTTAACACATTTTATTGCCCGACCTCCGACAGCGATATCGCGTCAGAGGGAGGGCACCTGCCTTCGGAGAAATGCCAAATATGTTTGTTACATGCCACTTTCCCCTCTCGATAGCGAAATCGCATTGGAGGGGGAAAAAATAGAGCCTTTTCTCATCGGAGCATGCATTTTATTAAAATGCAAAGGTAAATGAATTCGGAGGGGTGATGAAAGTGCTTTGAATGGATCTCTAGGGCATCGGAAGGGGTCTGATGGCCCGAAAAGGAGGATTTTTCAATTTTTTGAAGGTTTTTACATGGTTTGGGTATTCTTATGCCTTGGAAGGAGTCCAAAGGCACTTAGGAGGAAAGTGATGTGGTTTTGAGAGGGGTTTAGTGGGCAAAAGGGGTTTCATGCCTTATAAAGGCAAACCAAGGTAAAAGGGGTGATTTTTAAACATGTGAAGGAGAATTATGCAAAGGAATGAGTCCTTATGCATTTGGAAGATAGTTAGGGGGGTGATGAAGGGTTCTATGGATCAAAAAGGGTCCAAAATGCATGAGAAGATGGTTTGAGAGGAGAAATGAGGATTCTTGCTGAGTTTCAGATAAACTTAGCAATTTCCAAGGATGTATATGGTTATTTATCAACCAGGGGAAGTGATAAATATATAGGGGAGTTATATACATAGTTTTAGTAGGGGAAGGGGAAATAGATAGGGAGCTACATAGTAAAGTTAATAGTTAATATGACAAATGATCAGAGAGCGCTAAGTATGCAGATATTAGGCTATTAAGGGTGAAAATGATTCATAGAAGCAATATGGACATTCCTTGAGTGAAGCAGATCTTCACCAAGGTAAATGATATGGAGAATGATGACAGTAAGAGGTACCAAGCAGATCTTGACCTCTTTTAGGGAAGTTAGTGAGTGATTTTGGGGAGAGGAAGAAGGGGGAAGTTAGACATGCATTTCTTGAGATCCTCCAACTGAAAAAACCGCCTTCAACTTGTGATATGATAGATATAACACTTGAAAATATGAAATGGATCACAAGCCATGATTCTGCAACCACAAAGCTACCTACCCGACCTACTCACCTATCATTTTCTCTTCTTTTTGCTTTGGGTGCACTTGAACTAGCATACCCAACTTTCATTCTTTTCTTTCAGCTATGCTCCTATCTACATCTGCACTTATTTCATCCGGGGGCTCAGATTAAACTGTTGAGCGCCCTTGCTTCTCTACCTATCTACAAATCTGCCAAGATTAAGCTGTTTGGACAGATATTTATTCTCTATATTATACAACAAGAAATTGGAACCTAGGGAGGCCAAGATTAAGCTGTTTGGCCTACCCTTAACTGAAAACTGATCAAAATGGATTACTCATCAAAACTGGAACAAAGTAGTAGCATTAAAACTAGCACACCTTCATGGATACTTCTCTGGTCATCTGTAACAAATATGGAGCATTGCAGCAAGCAAAGTATGACATATTTGGCATGTAAAAATGTCGATCATGAAAGATGATTAACCTACTGCAGTAGGAGGCTAACAGTGGCTCCACTTGGGGATGGCTTTTCCTTGTGAAAAGCCAGGAACAGCAGGTCAGACTGCCTTGATCTTCTGTAGTTGCTGCGCATTGAAAACTTCTTCTGTGCTAACTGCTAAATGACTGGAACTTTGAGATCTGAACAGCACTCTCCGTCAACTGAAATATTGTGAAAAATAAAGCATCGCCTGCTTTCTTTTGCGTTCTTGATAGTGCATAAACTCTTGCTTGAGAACTGCATTTTGAAGTAAACACAAAAAGGGAACCAACTGGAGCAACTCCTCTTAATTTTGTCTTTGAACAGGTTGTAGATGTAACACCTAAAAACAAACGTTCCTCTGTTTTGATACCACTGACTGAAGAGCTGGAAGCATTAATGCAACATTTTTATTTGAACCCGCTGTTATAAATAACAGCGCTTCCCCTTTACCATTGAGAGCATTTAAAGTATATCAAAACTTGCGTTGTGCACCCTTTGAAGTAAGTTCATAGCCGGGGCCAAAATTGATGTGCTTCTCTTTGAACTTCATTTCAAAAGAATAGAGGCTTCGAATGTCACGTTCCTTTGGGTCTTTTCTTCAGGCCTGCGCTCTTTTCTCAAAATCAATGCAAAGGTAGAGCTTTGAAATGGGGGACTTGCGCTGCTCTGCCTCCATAACTTCGCTGCTTGGTTCCAAGCAATCAGATTGCTTATAAAAACATAAAAGAAAAACGCTTATATGTACACGCATTAATATACAAATATATACATCAGAACCCTGTATCCCTTAGATCACTGGATCAAGGTAATGCTTCAGCATGCGGCCATTCACAGGGCCCTCTTCAGCTGCGCAGGCATCTAGAGGCTTGAGAAAATATGTATTATTGCCTTGAATAGCGCTGATGACAAATGGGCCTTTCCATAGAAAGTCAAACTTGGCATGCTTTCCCTTGTCTTCTCGTCATGAGTCCCACCTTAACACTTTATCGCCAATAAAGAAATCCTCAACCCTAGTCCTCTTGTCAAACGCCTTCTTCAGCCTTTCTTGTAACATCTGAGCTCTATCATACACCTGCTCTCTGGTTTGCTGAAGATGAATGGTCTGATTGATCCTTCGTTGAATATCATTTGGTTAAGCTTGAACCTCCTGCAATAGCTTGATAACAGGAATGCCTAAAGAAGATGGAAATCTGGCCTCCATGCCATATACTAGCTCATAAGGGCTCATCCCAATGGATCTGTTTGTTGAAAGTCTGTCTGCCCATAGGGAATTGGTGAGCTTTTTATGCCAGTTCTTCTTGTTTTCTTCTAAGGTCTTCTTAATGATACCGATGAGGCTCTTATTAGATGACTCGGGTAAGCCATTACCTTGAGGGTAATAGGCTGTGGAATGGCCCAAGGTGATATGGAATTTATGGCAAAAATTGATCATCTTTTTGGATTTGAAAGCAGCGGCATTGTCAGTGATGATCTTCTCAGGGCAGCCAAATCTAGAAAGGATATTGCACTCGAGGAATTGGATAATGATGGTGTCATTGGCTTGCCTACATGGGATGGCCTCAATCCACTTAGTGAAATAATCGGTGGCTGTTAAGATCCACTTATGCTGGCCTGAGGAAGAGGGATGGATTTCTCCAATGAAGTCAAGACCCCATTGTTGAAAAGGCTTCTCGGTTGAGATGGGTTTCAGAGGCAAGGGGAGCAGCTTTCTCTTGCCTTCAAAGATTTGGCAATTGTGGCATGAGGTAGCAAACTTCTTTATATCTGCAAACAAAGTGGGCCAATAGAAACCAACCCTTAAAATTTTATCAGTAGTGGACTTCCAATATAGATGTCCTCCACAGTCCCCTGCATGGAATTCTTTCATGACATTGTTGGTTTCATCATCAATCAAGAAGTTCAGCAATATTCCTTCATGATTTTTCCAAAATAATGCACCATCTAGGACACAAAATTTCGAAGCCTTCATTTTTAAAAATCTCTTCTTGGTTCTGGAAAATCCTGGGGGAGCACATAGGTTTAGCAATACAGAGCAAATATCAGCATACCATGGGGATTGCAAAAAGGTGTCACTGATCTGTGGAGTCGCCAGCTCCGGTTCATTGTCCAGCTGATTAATGTTTAAGGCCTGAAAGTTTGTTTCGGACATCAGTTTAGCTAAACCTTGTCCCTTTATTAGCTTGGTTGGTTTTATTTCTATGTCATACTCAAGGATGCTTGCAATCCACTTACCTCTTTTGCCTTCTAATCCTTCTTGAGTCAATATATCTTTTACCGTAGCGTGTGGGACATAGGCAATCACATGTGAATATAAAATATAGATTCTGAATTCCTTGATGGCCTTGACAAGTGCGTAGGCCTGTTTTTCCATTATCGGGTATTTCAAAGGGGCATCTCTTAAGGCTCGGCTGAAAAAAGCAATTGGCTTTTCAGCTCCCTGTTCATCCTTTTGCAAAAGGACAGCAGCTATAGTATTATCAGATGCAAATGAAAATATGATAAAGTCCTTATCAAATTGAGGACTTGTGAGGACTGGGGCTTGGGTTAAGGCTAATTTAATGCCCTCAAATGCTTGCTTGGCCTCTAGAGACCACTTTACCCTGGCATCCTTCTTGAGCATGTTGTTTAGCATTCTTATTAGCTCAGCCAAGTTTGGAATAAACCTCCTTAGGAAATTTATTTTCCCAAGGAATGCTTGCAATTCTTTTATATTTCTGGGATATGGGATTTGCAATATAGCTTGGATCCTTTCCGGATCAATTTTAATACCATCCTTTGAGATGATATGTCCAAGTAATTTGCCTTCTTCGAGGCCAAATAGAGATTTCTTTGGATTCAGGGAAATGCCATATTTCCTGCATGTCATGAAAATTTGCCTGAGATGCTTGAGGTGTTCTTCATCAGATTTGGAAAATGGGGTTAAGTCATCAAGGTAGACAACTAGGAAATCATGTATTTCTCTAGCAAATGCAATATCCATTGCTCGTTGAAATGTAGCACCAGCGTTTTTAAGTCCGAATGGCATTTTTACATACTTAAATGTTCCCCATGGTGTGGTAAAAGCAGTTTTGTCTTGGTCGTCTGGGTGAACAAGTATTTGGTTGAAACCTGAAAATCCATCTAGCAAAGAAATTCTAGAGGCTCCCACTACTCTCTGCAATATGTGGTCCATTTTGGGCAAAGGATAGTGGTCTTTTAGGGAGACTTGATTTAAATTTCTGAGATCTACACAAAGTCTGATCTCGCCTGACTTCTTTCTTGTGGGAACCAAATTGGAAACCCATTCAGAGAATCTGATGGGTGCTATTATCCCTGCTTCAAACATTCTTTTTACTTCCTTCTCAATCAGTGGGAGAAGGACAGGGTTTATTCTTCTCAGCTTTTGTTTAAATGGTTTCTGATTCGGTTTCAAGGGAATTGTGTGTTGTATTACAGAGGTATCATAGGATTTTAAATCCTCATAGCTCCAAGCAAAGACATCTTGGAATTATTTGAACAAATCCACGTACTTGGGCTTTTGATCAGCTGGTAAATTTTTGGACAGTTTGATCATTTTCGGGTTCTCTGCTGTCCCAATGTTATGTTCTTCTATCTCAGTGTTTATGGGTTGCAATTTTGGTTTTCTGGGGACATCATTGGCGTCAAACATGTCTTCTATCGGGGTGAGGCCAGTAGGCAGAAAATTATCTTTCAGATCCATGACTTCGGCCTTTGTTTTATCTATTTTCTCCAAGTGCATTTGTTTCAGCTCTTCAATGTTAGCATTGTCAAAAACAGTTGGTCTCAGGATCTGTTTGGCTGTTACAGCCTGCTGATTTTCGTTTAATGCTTGTTGTTGTGGGTCCTCCATGGTATCCTCATCGATGTTTAGGCCTGCAAATTCATGTTGTAAGGTAAGAAAATTGTTTATTTGAGCATCATCCTCGAATACTTGCCAGTCTTTAATGTTATTCGGGACAACAGGCCTATGTTTTATTTCAGCAGTGAAATGGTGATTTGGCTCAAAGGGAAGCTTGCATGTACTAGCGAAAGTGGCTAGGCTGTGAGCATGAATGTTATGATTCCTTGAAATCTTGGCAAGCTTGGATTCAGAGAATGCATTGAGTATATTAGTGGCAGCTGTCCTATAGGCCCTCATTCTATTGTCATTGGCAACAAAGTTACCTTTCATTTGTTGGATTACTAGGTCGGAGTCACCTAGAATAGACACTTTTGCAGCTCCCAAAGCTTTTAGCAATTTAAGGCCTAAAAGGAGAGCTTCATACTCTGCCATGTTGTTGGTGCATCTGAAATTCAGTCTATATGCATGACCTTGTGCATGATTGTTATGAGAATTATGAATCCATACACCTGCCCCTGCTCCTAACTTGTTAACAGATCCATCAAACTCTAAATACCATGTGATTTCTTGCTTGTGGCTAGTCTCAAGAGTTTGAGTCATTTTAGGATTGGGCAGATTTGAAAATTCTGTTTGGGGAGGTTCTCCTTGTATGCTGGCTGCATTGGCTGTTGTGGCAATTTGTTGAGTATGTGCAACTACTTCTTGATTGATGTGTGCTTGCTGTTCTAAAGCCAAAGGCTTGTCATCAATTAGAGGGCAGCTATCATCGTTAAACAAAATAAACGAATCCATATCAGTATGGACTGAGTAGATGGGGAAATTTTGGGGCTTGTCCTCACTACTTACCATGTATTTCATGAGAGTTTCTCTATATAGTCTTTTTGGTTGCCCAAAGACTGATATAGTGGCGTAAGAGAGGTCTAATTGAAGGGATCCTTGGAGCTTTGCTCCCCAAGATCTTGATAGGAGCATCCCATACTTTGGAGGGATGTCAGCAACTACAACATCCATGAGGATGGTCTTGTTAGGATATTGGACTAAGGAGACACACAAGTCTTTGATGAGGCCTAGACATTTCACTTGACTTGAGTCAAATGAGTATAAATCTTTGTAAGGTCTTGTAACATCAAGATTCAGTTTTTCCATTACAGCTTTAGGCATAAGGTTGTGCGAGGCACCTGAATCAAACATTGCATTGTGCAAGATCTTGTTATGTATATGTAGGCTGACATAAAATGGTAGAACAGATCCATATGTTGATTTTTCATTAACTTCTGGACCAAACAGCAGTTCCGGGGTATCATCTAGAATATTAACATCATCCTTAACCTCTGGTATTTGCAGCGATTTTTGAATTTGCTGCCTATATACATCATGCTTAGCCAGTTCTGAAAGAGGAATGGCTATCTTGAGTTTTCCTATTTCTGCTTCTAAGTTAAAAGGTCTTTCCGATGGAGTCTTAGTGTTGAAAATGGCAGTTTTTTCTTTTTCATTTGAATTGTGAGCGCTTTGCTCTTCTTTGCCAGCGTTAGGGAGAGTGATTGCTTGCGTTTTTCAGTGATGGGAAGGCTTTTTGGAATACTGTGTGCATTTTCCTTTGAAGGAGAACGTGGCGGGGGCTGATTATTAGAATGTTGTTTCTCTGTTATATCCTCTATTTGTGCTTGCTGCGTATTTGGAACAGCTTTGTCAGCATTTTCTTCGACGGGAGCCTTACCTCTAATTTTGTTAGGTTGTTGTTTTTCTTTTGGTTTGATGGGCACGGGCACATCAACTATTCTGGTTCTGAGTTTATATTGCTTGTTTAGCTCATAGACAGCTGGGTCATAGGCTTGTTGAGAATCGAAAGACTCTTGCGTTTGGAATTGCATTTGATGAAAATCATCACTTTCTTGGTCTTCTTCGGATAAGAAGACAAGCTGGTCATTCTTTAATCCCATAAGATTTATGTGAGAGTCTTCCAAAGGATCATTGGAAGTGGAAGCCTCTGTGTAATTTTCCTGAAAAGGAGGTCTTATTTCACGGTCTGGGCTAGTTCTTCCAGTGTTTGGGCTTTGATTCCTTCTGAAGTTTGGGTGCCTTACGGTGTTGGACTGTTGTCCTTCCCATGATGATTTCCTCTCAACACTTTCTACTCTTTCTCCCAGCCTTTGCATGCCACTGATAATAGCATCAAGCTTTTGATCAAAGGGTGAAGGTTCTTCCTTAAAGGTAGTTCTTCTTTCGGCTCTAGTTCTGTTTCTTTTGGCAATTAAATTGGCTTCTACGGTCACAACAACATTTTGTGCCTCTGCAAGGGTTTGTGGAGCCCTTTCTTTTAACTGATATGCCATATCAAGGTCGAAACTATCAGGAAATTTGTACAAGGCAAGATCAGGGGGAGGCCTCAAGTTCTGTGGTATGGAATTATATACATTATTGAACCTTGCACAGTACTCCAAAACAGTCTCTTGAGGGCCTCTTTTAATTGAACCATATTCTCCTAGTATGTGCAATGGGTCCTTCTTTTTCTCCCATCTATTGGTGAAGGCTAGGTAAAGCTCATCAGGAGTAGTTATGGAATTTGCACCAAGTGATCTGAACCAGGTTCTTACATCACCTGTTAAACTTTGAACAAAAATTCTCATTCTTATGCTATCATCGTCTATTTCGTAGCTCTCAAAATAGTCTTGCATCTTCTTGGTATGCTGGATGGCTGTAGAAGAACCCGTACTGTCAAAAAATGTGATTTTAGATTGGTAATCTTGAGGCAAAGCCGCAGCATTAGCAGGTAGCTGCAGGGGTGCATATCTATTAGCCATGTTGGCAGGGATAAGTGGAACAACAGGGATAACAGGGATTACAGGAGCAGCAGTAACAACAACTGTGGAGGTGGTAGTATGTGTACTGAAAGGGGGTGTGGAAGAGGTATTTGGAGATGTGGATGATGAACCAAGGGAAATGGGGTTGAACGAAATAAAACCTTGACTGGGGTTGGAATACAGCTTGGCTGAACTGTTTCAGGACTCGAATCAGCAAAATCCTCTTTTTGATCTAATTTCCTCAGGTTCCTTGGGATCAAATTCGGATTTTCAACAGCAGCTTGAGGATTTGGGTCTGGATTTAATCTTGTATAGCGTTTCTTTGTCTTTGGAGCCAGTTCTAATAATATTTCAGGGGAATTTTCTTAAGCAAAATTTGGGCTACATGAAACCTTTGCAGGTCTGATTTTATCCCAGTGGAGCTTTGCCAATTGATTTGTGAAATTATCTGAGGAAGCGTCCCCAGTGGAGTCGCCATTATGTTATCAATCAGGTTTTCCCTAAAAGCTCCTTAAAGGGATACGGCCGAGGTAACCACAAACCAATCTTTGGACTGCAGGTCTTAGCCTACCTGCAGTCAGAGAGGGCTCTCTCTTTATGATTTAGCTTTGTTGAAGATGATAATAGGCTAGCTAATGAGTTCAAGGGGGTTTTGTTTATGTTTGGTGGGAAGGAGGATGCTTTCAAGTAGAGAGGCAATGCATAGTATGATAAGTTCAAACCATTGGGCATGGAGTTATGGAGTGAGACTGCTGGTGCATTTTCTTGGTCACAAGGGGAATGAGGAGCAAGGTAGCTGCTCATGAAATGATATTCAAGCTAAAAGAGATGGATTGGAGGATAAGGAATGAGAGGAAACAAAGAGTCCCTCAATCAGGTTAGCAGAGGGGAGATGAATGAACTCTATCTAGGAGCAACTAAGAATTCTTAGACAACAATCATTCATATGTGAAATAGGTCCAACATGAGCCTGAAAGGAATTCATATTTATACCTAAATCAAGAAGAAAACATTAAGAAGCCACAGAAACTGAGCATAGAGTGCAGTCAAGCAAATTCTAAGCCAATCTTTTGTTCTGTGACTTAAGCATGTATGAAATTGAGATAACAGAGGTGAGAGACACTTATTGATCCATATAGCAGCACATGAATTCCATCATCCACTCTTCAACCATTAACAACACATCAAACAGTCCATCCTCCAAGCTTTTAGCAGTCTTTGATTAAAGAAATTATATCAGATACAGAGCGAGTCTCTAGAGGAGTCATACAACCAACCAACCCTTAAAACAGTGCAGAGGGTGGTATATAAAGAACATAGCTACAGACTTCCCTTGAACAGCTGTCAAGGGGGAAAATATCTCAAAAAATATCTCTGAAAACAGATCAAAAGAGATCTTGTGCAGTTAATGTCATTGATCCTAATCTATGCTGGAAATAAATGCATAAAACATATTAAAACAGCTGAGCTGGGCAGCTGGCATCAAAAATGGACTGAAAGAGCGCCTTGAGCCATGCGCTGTCCTCTGTGTGATAACTGCGCATGGGCTGAGCAGTGCTGCCCAAAGGTGGCTTCATACATTGCCTTTGCAATAAATCAGCTTTAAAATCCCTTCTCTGTGTCTTCAAGTAGTCCTCCTGCCTTAAATGGCCATAATTGCAAGTTGGCGAGCCATTACAGCTCCATGATGTCTTGCTGAAACCGCTGGGGCCCCTTTTGCCTTCATCTTCTTCGAAAAGCAACACTGATACTTCCCGCCGCTTCCTGATCTACTTTGGTATTGAATCTGGGCCTTTTCTTATCACTGATACCCTTTACACTGTCCCATCGCCCCATTCTGCCTATTAATGCAAAAAAAAAACAAAAAAACATTGCTGCAAATGGTTCCCACGGTCTTTGGAATGCTATCGGCGCTCTGGCCGATCAAAACTAGCCTTAAACTTTTGAAAAATGGTGCAAACAGGAGGAAAAAGAGTTGCCAACTGTGCTGAGGCCGAGACTGGCCCCCTGGAGCAAAATCGAGCTTGGAGCGATCCTAAATGGGTTAAGGATGTATGATTTCCCTTATTGGTTGTGGCGGGCAGGAGCGCTGCACACAAGCCTTAAATAATGGCCATTTTATCATAATATGAAAATGCTCTCAAAACACTGCGAAATTGTGAAAATTTGGCGCTTAAGTGGACACTGTAGCAATCATTAAATCCTAGCCGTTGGATCCAGCGCGGGCCGATCCAACAGCCCAGATCTCATCGCAATATCGCATCGGGGCGGACCATTGGTCCCAAAACATAGTGCCTCCGAAATGTTGCGGACCCGAAATCCCTTAACACTGCATTTGATAACCTTTTCGGCTCCGCCATATCGGAGCAGTCCCCTTCACTGTGCAACGGGCTCCTTTCGGACCCGAAATCCTTTTAAACTCACCCTTATAATATTTCGGCTCTGCTGGTCGGAGCCAAACACAACGGGTGACCGCCGATCAAACATGGGCCGTTGATCTGGGAGGGCGATCCGACGGTCGGTGCTAAGTTGCATTTCGCTATCGGCGGGGATATGGGAGCGTCCACATAGAATCGCCGAAACACCATCGGACCCGCAAAGCTATATAGGCCCTTTATTATTTGAAATCGGGTCTGGCCCGGGGCTTTCGGCAATGCACCATAGAGTTAACACATTTTATCGCCCGACCTCCGACAGCGATATCGCGTCGGAGGGAGGGCACCTGCCTTCGGAGAAATGCCAAATATGTTTATTACATGCCACTTTCCCCTCCCGATAGCGAAATCGCATCGGAGGGGTAACAAATAGAGCCTTTTCTCATTGGAGCATGCATTTTATTAAAATGCAAAGGTAAATGAATTCGGAGGGGTGATGAAAGTGCTTTGAATGGATCTCTAGGGCATCGGAAGGGGTCCGATGGCCCGAAAAGGAGGATTTTTCAATTTTTTGAAGGTTTTTACATGGTTTGGGTATTCTTATGCCTTGGAAGGAGTCCAAAGGCACTTAGGAGGAAAGTGATGTGGTTTTGAGAGGGGTTTAGTGGGCAAAAGGGGTTTCATGCCTTATAAAGGCAAACCAAGGTAAAAGGGGTGATTTTTAAACATGTGAAGGAGAATTATGCAAAGGAATGAGTCCTTATGCATTTGGAAGATAGTTAGGGGGTGATGAAGGGTTCTATGCATCGGAAAGGGTCCAAAATGCATGAGAAGATGGTTTGAGAGGAGAAATGAGGATTCTTGCTGAGTTTCAGATAAACTTAGCAATTTCCAAGGATGTATATGGTTATTTTTCAACCAGGGGAAGGGATAAATATATAGGGGAGTTATATACATAGTTTTAGTAGGGGAAAGGGAAATAGATAGGGAGCTACATAGTAAAGTTAATAGTTAATATGACAAATGATCATAGAGCGCTAAGTATGCAGATCTTAGGCTATTAAGGAGGAAAATGATTCATAGAAGCAGTATGGACATTCCTTGAGTGAAGCAGATCTTCACCAAGGTAAATGATATGGAGAATGATGACAGTAAGAGGTACCAAGCAGATCTTGACCTCTTTTAGGGAAGTTAGTGAGTGATTTTGGGGAGAGGAAGAAGGGGGAAGTTAGACATGCATTTCTTGAGATCCTCCAATTGAAAAAACCGCCTTCAACTTGTGATATGATAGATATAACACTTGACAATATGAAATGGATAACAAGCCATGATTCTGCAACCACAAAGCTACCTACACGACCTACTCACCTATCATTTTCTCTTCTTTTTGGTTTGGGTGCACTTGAACTAGCATACCCAGCTTTCATTATTTTCTTTCAGATATGCTCCTATCTACATCTGCACTTATTTCATCCGGGGGCTCAGATTAAACTGTTGAGCGCCCTTGCTTCTCTACCTATCTACAAATCTGCCAAGATTAAGCTGTTTGGACAGATATTTATTCTCTATATTATACAACAAGAAATTGGAACCTAGGGAGGCCAAGATTAAGCTGTTTGGCCTACCCTTAACTGAAAACTGATCAAAATGGATTACTCATCAAAACTGGAACAAAGTAGTAGCATTAAAACTAGCACACCTTCATGGATACTTCTCTAGTCATCTGTAACAAATATGGAGCATTGCAGCAAGCAAAGTATGACATATTTGGCATGTAAAAATGTCGATCATGAAAGATGATTAACCTGCTGCAGCAGGAGGCTAACACAAACCATAAGAAGCGCTGGAAAGATGGTTCAGAGAGTTTCCTGGTTACAGAGGTAAAAATTTCCTGTGTGCAAGTTCAATCTAAATAAATCACTGTGTAATCGAATCCTTTATTTTCATTCCTAATAAAAATGGTCGCCCATCTTGAAAGCAGACCCGGAGACGTAGTCCATCAGGGACGAACTCCGTCATCAATCTCGTTGTCTGGTATAGCTATGTTTTTACTATTTTCACTTATGTTATGCATCTTTTTATGTTTAAACAACTGTTGTAAAGTATTCTTCTCAAGCAGTTTTCCTCGATTTCCGTGCTTTGAGCTAACATTCAAATCATTAATGGCTAATCACTTCTACATCAATTTTAGTTTATGATCATTTCAGATCAAGGTGTCAAAGTATGCATTGTTTTCTTCCCTAGTTGATTCATTTGTTTTTTTTTCAAAAAAAAATATTTGCATTAGGCATACTTAATTCAAAAATAGAAAACTACATTGCATTATAGTCTTTAATATTCAATCATAAAAACAAAAAACAAAAAACATCCAACACCAACCCGCCTCCCTATTTGATCATATGGTGCAGTAAGAGCCCCATCACCATTCACTTTTGCAAGAGAAGAAGAAGACGCTAAAGAATGAAGAAGAAATGGATGGAGATGATGACAATGAGAAAGATCCTCTCGGATTTCCCATTCAAGATATTGACGTTAATGTGCACATGAAGAACATCCCTCCCTCGTTTCTTCCAAAATTTCATGGTCTAAGGTTAGAGGATCCAGAAACCTTTCTCTTTGAATTTGAGATTGTTTGTAGATCTTATGGTTACTTATTAAAAACTCAAAAACTGATATTGTTTCCAGCAACATTGAAGGATAGAGCTCTTAAATGGTTCATGAGTTTAGGGACTAATTCAATAAAATCATGGAATGATATGAAAAATATATTTATAGAAAAACATAAATATCATGATTTTAAAGAAGAAATATTTAGAATGAATCAAAGAGAAGATGAGAGCCTTGAGGATCTAATAGAGATGTTCATGTACAATGTTAAGAGGGGAAAACTACATCATTTAGGATCTGACACACTAAAAACCCTCTTACTTAGAACAATTAAGGATGAATGGATTGATCTCCTTAATCTCATGAGTAGAGGTGATGTATACCAATTATCATTTGATGAAATTTGTGAAGCAAGCAAATGCATATCAAGAGGAAAGGCAAGAGTAGGTAAATTAGCATCAAGGTCGGTAAGTCAAGCTAAACTTGGAAATTTGTTTGATGATTTTAAAATAGAAATTCTTAGCAATATAACAAAACAAGTAGAAATGTTAAGAATGCAAGACAAAGGAAAAGAAAATGCTGATATTTGTGTTGCAGAATCACAGGATATTAAACATTGTCCATCATTGCCAAGGTTGAAGGAAGTTTACCAAGAGGACAATGGAGAAAGTCAATCACCAATGTAGCTATGTTATGTAGCTCCAAGAGGACCATGGAAGCCTATTCATCCTGACATGATGCAAAAGCCTAATTCACAATTTCAAGCTTATGCACATCCACCTCAAAGTAATTGGAACACACCCTTTCCTTGGCAGCATTGGCCATCTCAATCCTAAAACCAATCTTGGCAACAAGGTTTGCAAGGAACTTATGGGAGCCATCCACAATATCCTCAGTATTTTCCTCAATATCCTCCATACCAAACTCCAGGTTATCCTTACCATTCACCTCCACCACAACCATAATCCCATCCACATCCATCTCAAATATACACTCCCACTCAACTACCTGTACCACCATTTCCAAACCCACACATTGAAGTAGCTCAGCCCACTTACAATGCAGAGGTACAAAACTTCCAAAAATCTCCGCTTGAGATCAATGGTATTCACCATAGCTCAGGAAGAGTATTGCAAAAAAGAGATTCTCTTAATATCATTGGAGGAATACATCCAGAAGAAGAATATTTGAAAGAGAAGATCAAAGAACCATGGGTTGCAATTGATGAAAAACAAACATCAAAATTAGAGATTGAGAAAGCTCCCTCATGGTTACCATCAAATCCTCCATGTATTCAAGAGAACAATTAGCAAAAAGAGGAATATTTGAAGGTCATGGTAGAAGAAGACATGAAGAATGATCCAGATCAGAAAAAGGACTAGGGACATCACAACTATATTGAAATATGGTTCCAAAGAGTCACTAAGTTGGTTCCAAAGAGTCACTAAGTTGCAACATCACTCTTTTCCTCAACTATGCTTGATCCTTTGAAAGTCAAATCATTTGGTTTTGAAAATCCAGGTACATGTCAAAGCGTACATTTCAAGGCTCCACATCATTTTGTCTGTCATCTTGATGTGCACATGGCTCTATTGGAAGTATTTTTATACTTGAAACTTATTTTTTTTTCAAGTAGAGTAGGGTAAACAAAAATGAAAAATAAGAGAAAAAACTCAGGTGAAAACCTCCTTGGAGGTGCCTCAAATTGGCTCATTGATTGAAAACCTCCATGAGGCAGTCAACAAGTTGGGAAAAAAGAAAAAAAGAGGAAAAAAGAAAAGATCCTAGGTGAAAACCTCCTTTGAGGCACCTAGGTAGACCTACTAGTTGAAAAGCTTCTTGAGGCAGCTAGTAGGCCTAAAAAAAAAAAAAAAAAACTTTGCTTCATGTATCTCTCTGATGAATGCACATACTCTCCAACATCTGCAAGCAACAAGAACAAGTTGGTACCAAAAGGAAAATTGTTCAAGCCTAGTCAAAAGAAGTCAAATTTTGACTTTCACCTCCTTTGCTCAAATTCTCCAACAAGGCCAAGGTCATGCCAATCCATCACCCTCATCTATTTCCACCATCCACCCATCATTCTCAAGCTTCTACCATTCATTTTCTTGCTGTCCTAAAAAACTACAAGATGCTCTGTTTTACTACAGGATACAAAAATACATAGAGCAGAAAATTTGTTTTTGTCATAACTTGAAAGTCATGCATCCATTTTTCAAGTTGTTTCAAGGGGAGATGCATATGGATGATGGTAACATGCTCAAGAAATTTTAGCAAATTCCAGTGCACAATTTTCGAGAAATCAACCTTCATCACCTACAACCATTTTTGTATTTTCTCGATATCAGTGAATCCATTTAAAAATTCATTCTAGGGGAGATGCATATGGATGATGGTGACATGCTCAAGCAATTTCAGAAAATTCCAGTGCACATTTTTCGAGAAATAAGCCTCCATCACCTACAACCATTTTTGCATTTTATCAATATCTGTGTATCCATTTAAAAAAATGTTTCATGGGAAGACGCATATGGAGGATGGTAACATGCCCAAGAAATTTCAGCAAATTCCAATGCACGGTTTCCAAGCAATCGACCTCCATAACCTTCAGCTATTTTTCATTTTTCTCGAGATTCGTACATCCATTAACCAATTTTTTTTTATGGGGAGGTGCATAATGATGGTGGCAACAAGCTCAAGAAGTTTCAGGTCAATCCATTCTATCGTTTGGGAGATATGGAAAAAACAAGTCGTTGTCCTGAAAACCTATAGGATTCCTTGAGATACTATAAGATATAGAACAACACCTATAGGATTGGTAGTGAGAAGTTTTAAAAGGGAAAAATAGAGGTTGGCTTCATCAAGCAGTGTTAAGGAGGTAGGCTCTACATTTCCCCACATTTTTCCAAGTGAAAGGAACATAAAAAACCCTTCTAGTTTGTTGAAAGTGATTGCAGCATAAGGGAATTGTATACACAGAATTTTTAAATTTGGTATCAGACATATACAAACCTCCATCCATCAGAGAAAAATGGTAGGGGGAACCCATCAACACAGTAAGGATTCATCAATACACTCCTGTACTAGAGATATTCACAAGGCATAATTGAATGGGTTTCTTTGAAAAATTGAGGGGATATGATGATGAAGTAAATTGAGGGGATATGATGATGAAGTAGCCAGAGATTTGTAGTTAGCTTTAGCATGGAGATCCAGAGGTCAAAGAAGCTCCTCTAGAGCTTAGTAGTAGCATCAGGATCATCAACATCACCATCCAACACCTACACATCAACATTAACTCAGCAGCAACATGCATGTCTCTCCAACAACCATCACGTAGGTACAGGTATGTAATATTCTTGACCTCTTCCCTTGAGCATATTATAGTTAGAATTTTGTTGTCAATGCATGAGAGATGAAGTTTTATAAGCTAATGATGGGTTAGTAGTCTCAACCACCTTCAACTAGTTAATTGCAATTCACTCCTTCACTCATGCAATGTTGAAAAGTCAAATTATGAAGGGTGATGATTTCAAGGAATGAGGAAAATGGTTAAAAGAAGAAATTTTTGCCAAGGCCAAGTCACCACAACACTCCAAGCCCTCCATCCACTTCATATTCACTATCTATTCATCATTAATCCATCCCATTTCATTCTTGAGAAAAAACAAGAAGAGCATCCTCCCATTTTCACAAACCTACATTACTTCCTTTGAGCCCTAGCATCATCATCCAATCCCTCTTCATAATTTCACTCCCATACAGTTAGAAGACCCTGAAAGAGGAGGAATGACTACTACAGGAAGGCAGAATGTTGCTACAAGAAGGAAGAAATGAACAAATTATGCTAAACCCCAAGATGGCAAAGCTTAAGAGAGACCTAATCAAAACAGAAAAATCCAAGGCCATTAGGCAATCATCTAGGCCACAAGAGAGAATAAGAAGGAAACAAAAGGAAATGAGGTATTCACCATGAAAACAAAATTCAAACTGAAATGATAAAAAGATGGTTTCCAAGAGGTCTCTAATCTCTTTCTAGCTTTTTTCCAAGGCCTAAAAGATGTTATAAAAATGGGAGAAAGGCATGGAAGTCAAGTAAGGGTCTGCCCTAACCTCAAACTATCATTTATGATCAAAATGGGTTTCCTGTAGTTTTAACAGGGTTTCCTATAGGTTTTTTGTAGTTTTGATAGGAATTACTACAGGATGTCCTAGTTCTCATCTAAATGCATTTTGAAGGTGTTAGAGGTGTCCAAATGGCAGAACAAGGTAGCAGAAGGTTGATAAGGGTGTGGAAGACCTTTCCAAAATGAAATATATTCAAGAACCCATCTTGAATAAGGAGAAGAAAGAAAGCTAATGGTCTTAAGAAATAATGGTTTTTCTTTGCACAAATATGTTTTTGGGCTTGTCCTTGCAGAACTTGCATCCAATATTCTTAATGCACAAGAGAGAGGCTAGCAGGGCCATGGGTGAGGCACAATGAGGTCACTAAGTTTCTCAGAGGATGAGCAACACTTTCAGCAGGGGGTATGATGGACCTCTAAATTAGACATCAATTAAGGCCCATGCCTCTAAATTAAAACATAAATTAAGGCCTATGACCATCCTTCAACACATTAAGCCTCTCTTTCTACATTAGAAAATTTATTTTTAACTTTAATATATTCATTAGAAAGGTTTATGAAAAATTGGGTATTTGTGCCTAATATTATTTATTTTTGTGGAATATTATGAGAATATTGGGCAGACTATGAAGATTTGGAGGAGGAGATAATTTAGGAACTTGTTCCCTACTACAAGAGGATCAATAATAAATAATAAATCAACAAGATATTATGGAATTATGGCATAGATTGTGGAACTCCAATGATTGAGAAAATCTAGGAATGTGTTCTACTTATCAAGGGACCAGTTCCACTAATCAAGGGATTTTAGTGGGGAAAGATTCCTCCATTCATGGGGAATGATTCCTAATCATTTTTTATAAGTACCAAGTCAAATTTTCCTCTAGATCTCATCAATGTTTTATATCCTTCTACAAAATTTTCCTCATGCATGAAGTAGACAACTAGCTCATGAAATTATGTTTCCTTTAGATAATTGAAATTCTGATTGTTTGCATGATTTTTGGGTAAATATCAATGTTTGATGCAGTGCAGGTGTTTTAGGAGTACAGAGAGATTTCATAGCCAACAACCTCATCCCAACTTCATCCACACATGGTCCTCAATTTCTTTCATTAAACCCTCACCAATTTCATCATTTCACAAGGAAACTTCTCCAAGCTTTTTGAGCAAATCCACCCATCTCTCAACTTCGGTTTTGAGTTCTGAAGTGGTCCTAGGCACTCCCTTGACTCATTCCATCCACCAAACACCTTCCCTAAGCTTTCCATCACCTTCAACATCCATCCTTTTTCTCTCAGCTGTATCCTGTAGGTTTTCAGGGGATTGTGTAGGTTTTCATGGGATCCTGTAGGTTTTCCTGTAGTGGCCTGTTTTGAGGCCGAAGTGAGGAAAAATCCTTTAGGAAGCTAGCAAAGGGTCCCTAATTGTCCCCAAAGCCTTCTGACCATTTACCATCATCTCCAAGCCACCTACCACATCACCAAAAGAGATTAGCTTTCACACTCTTACATGAAAAAAAAGACAAAAAGAAAAACAGATTTATTTTATTCATTCTCATGCACAGTAGAAGAAGGTTTGATGGTTTGAATCTGCATGCTTAGGATAGTAGGATTTCATAAATGTTAACTTAGCATTCTTTTGAAGCAAAGCCCCTTAGCATTTAGTTAGAAAATGGTGTGTTTTAGCATTTGATTTCAGTCTCTTTCCTTGTACTTTCTTTCTTGCAATAGGTTAAGGTTCCATTTCGAACATTTCATTTTCTGCAATTAGTTTAGGATTTGACTTTAGTACATGCACTCCATTACATCATGACAGAAAAGGAAGGACACCTTGTATGCTACACATATAGTGCCGATACCTCTTAAGTTTGTATGAACCCCGAGTTTATAATTAAAGTTGGTAGCCTTGGGAGTTGTAGCATTCTTGTTGCAATACCAAGGCTCATCAACTTTCCAATTGAATGATAAAGCTTTTGGTGGCCCAAAAGCTGAGTAGTGGGGAGGAATTATCCAAGTGGCTCTAGAAACACTCAAGATCCAGAAGTGGTTTTGGAAGAGATCAAAAATCAAATTCACTAGATTGAAGTAGAACCAGAGTAAGGTCAAATATCTCAATGTAATCTTTCCAATGACATGAACAACACCTCAATTTGAGTTTGTATGTGAAAGTTATGGCCAGTCAAATTTTTGGTCAAACTAGGACCAGTGGCCACCACTAACGAGGCAAGAATTTGGCATTTCTTGGCTTATGGATTCCGACCACAAGAAAGAGAAAATTTTCACCTCTTTAATTTGACTAGTGACCCCAATTTTGGTCCATGGGTTTTTGAACCAATTTGTTTTATGAATTTCAAAAAAATATTAAAAACAAAGGGGCGGTAGATGAGCAACCCCGCCACCCAAAAAACATGTTATGTATTTAATATATATATTTTTTTATTAAGGGTCAAGGACATGGGTGAGTTGGACCTTTCCCATGACGATATGACAATGGACACATTTCACTTAATTATTAACGCAAGGCCGATGGGATTTGAACCCACCCGACCTAGTGGGTTAGCCTACAGAACGGGTGACCTTGTCACCAAAACCAATGAACGCACCAAACTTAACCAAAGCCAACTGTGGAGGTGCCAAACGGGGGTTCCAAGGGTTGGACCCCAGAACCTCTTGTTCCAAAATCATATTAAAACAATGATAACCAACGGGTATTTGACCCATATGTTGGGAATTCTTCCCGACCCACACTATATAAACCTTAACCATTTGCTCAATGTGAAGAAGTGGAGATCCGAACAGTGGAACTAGGAGGAAGAACCAAGAGCACACCCCAAGCTAGAAATGCATCCAGGTTGGCACGATTTTTGAGAAATATTCCTAGGGAATATTAGGAGAATAATTTTGTAGGGAATCTTGAAGGAATCTAAAAGATTCCTTAGAGCTCCAGAATTCAACTGCTCAAAAAAGGGTCAAGTTTATAGCCATTTGACATGATTTTGTGCCATGAATTCAATGGTGATGTTTATTTTTGTAGCTGAGATTTTCTTTTTCAAATAATCATGGGAAATTGAGCTATAAGGATCATTTATGTAATTGATTGTAATTTATTTATGTTTCCATTTAATGACATAGGCCTCCCCACATTGAGGGGGGACCAGAGATGTAGCTCACATTGGGTGATCTCCATCATAAAATTGTCTTGTGCCTTTGATCTCATGGTTTCTTTTGATTTCTTCTCCTTTTCATGTGTGTATATTACTTGGTTGTTATGAAACCAACTCACAAAATAGAAGAAGAGATAGATCAACGACTTCAAAATTAGCCTCTTCGAGGGGGAAACCTCCTTTACATTACATAAAAGAACAATTATTGGATGATTCAAATGACAAAACCTCCTTTCTATATATAGGAGTTTAAGGGGTCACAATATAATTAGAGTCGACATAACAATAATAATGTAAGGGAACAAAAATAACAATAGCGGGCTTCTATGGGGCACAATAATAACAATATGGCGACTACATGGGCACAATAATAACAATAATGGGGCTACAATGAAAATAACAAGGCAGGAATATATTAGTATTGTAGGGACCGAATATGACCCTCTCCTTCGAAAATGTGTTGTCATCAACGCTTGAGTAGTTCTGGATGCTTCTGTATAAAATTATCATCCTCCCATGTGGAATCTTCAATGAGTAAGTCCTTCCACTTGATGAGATACATTGAAATTGATCAATTTCATAGTTGTCGAGTTCTTGTTTCCGTGACTGCTTCAGGTTCCAATATGATTTTCCTTCCTCTTCAATTTCTGGCAATATTGTTTCAACTGGGAGCTTTTCGCTTATAAACTTCTTTAAGGATGAAACATGGAAAACTGGGTGCACTCAGGAAGATGCAGGAAGCTCCAATTTGTATACCATAGTACCAATATTTTGCAACACCTTGTAAGGACCATAATACTTTGGTGATAATATATTATCCTTCTCAGATTGCTTGAGGGACATTTGCTTGAATGGTTATAGTCGTAAAAATACCCAGTCACCTACATCAAAGCTTATTTCATTGTGATGTTGATCTGCCTATTGTTTCATTCTATTTTGCGCAAAAGTGAGGTTATCCTTTAAGAGTTGAGAACTTGTTGTTGGTGCTTGATGTGATATTCCACTGCTTGAACCTTAGAATGATTGTCCAATGCCTTTTGGAGATCTAGAGAAATAGATGATTTCGATGTTTGAATCTCTAGTGAATATAATTATGCAATTATGCCCCATTGTTCTTTTTTTAGAAGCTTTCTCATGCCATTTGAGCTGATTATCTTTCCTAGTTTCCTTGCGATACCCCTTAATTCAACTTCCTTTCCTTCCCAAAAAAATTTCAATAAAATTTCTTGATAATTAAAAGCTTTAATACCCAAATATTGTAACCGTTGGACTCCTAGAACAACATCATCACCACCCATTGGAATGGAAAGCATTTGACTATTCAATACATATTCTCCCATGGATAGCTTGATATTATGGCACTTTCTAGAGCAATTTATAGTTCCTCCATTTGCAACCATCACTTGACACTCTGGTGCTAGATATAGGAACAAATTCAATTCCTTGGCTCTCTTATAATGAATAAAATTATGGGTACTACCCGAATCAGTCAACACTATTACCATTTTCTTCTTGATATGTCCTTCTATCTTCAGAGTTTGAGGAGTGGTAATTAGTGTCAATGCATTACAAGATATGGTCGGATTCATTTCTTCTTTCTCTGGGTTGGTTCCTGGTGTATATCCTCTTCTTGTGATGTTTCTTGTTCCTTTTATTCCTCCTCTTCCCAATCTATGTAAATCAATTTCCTCTCAACATACTTATGAACTTTAGTGTATTTTCTATCCAACTGTAACAAAGACCTTTTGCTCTTTTTTCTTCCAATTTTTGTGGCGTCAACCTTGTAGGTTTTGGAAGGTGTTATCACTCCTCCAGATCTCCAAGGCTAAGGAAGAGTCCAACTGAGGTAACCACATAGCAAGATATGGTCAGATTCATTTCTTCTTTCTCTGGGTTGGTTCTTGGTGTATATGCTCTTCTTGTGATGTTTCTTGTTCCTTTTATTCCTCCTCTTCCCAATCTATGTAAATCAATTTCCTCTCAACACACTTATGACCTTTAGTGTATTTTCTATCATAACTGTAACAAAGACCTTTTGCTCTTTTTTCTTCCGATTTTTGTGGCATCAACCTTGTAGGTTGTGGAAGGTGTTATCACTCCTTCAGATCTCCAAGGCTAAGGAAGAGTCTAGCTGAGGTAACCACATAGCAACATTTTAGCTTGGTAACTAGCCCTACCAAGCCGGAGAGGGCTCTCTCCAAAGAATCACAACCAAGAAGGTTGGATGGATTAGGGTTTTAGGCTAGGTATAAAGAGTAGAGGTTGTTTTGATTTGATTTGATAGGGTTATTATTAGATGAGGGTATTCAATCAAAGAGGCTAGGTCAAGGTAAATCATATATGATTGTAAACATTCAAAGGGGCAAGGTAGGCAGGAGGGTTAGCACTTAAAAAGTAATTTGGTGAGATGGTTTAAGACGGATCAGGAGTTAGGAAGAGCATAGGAGATGTATTTCTCCTAAACTGAAGAAAAATGGACAAATTATGATAACTTTCCCCAAAAAAGCATGAGCAAGCATGTATTCTACCTATCAACTTGAATATTACCATATAATAGATAGGAAATGGTTTATAAACATAAAAAACATTCATATAGATGATCACAAATACAAAACAATGCTAAACATCCATACCACAAGTATCCCAAAGAAATAGCTGCAACTCATCTATTAATACTGGCCAAAATCTGATACAATAGTGTCTCTGATCACTAGTACAACATCCAACTAATTCCAACCTCTGAAAAAAGTGAAGAAAGGGAAGATATAGACCTGAAAACAAACTCCTCACAACCTCAGGGGTCAAATCCATGAGAGGAGGAGCAATTCCACCAAAATCTTAATTGATAGCTAAAGTGTAGGGTGGTCAAAGTGACTCATCCCTAATTACATTGAAACTAATTCATCTGACTTGATGAAGACTATTAACCTAATGTATTTACCCCTAGGTAATAGCAAAAGACCATAATTACATTTAACATATCAATTGCATTAGTAAAAGTTGATTCCCAAGGATGAAAATCAAAACTGGAGAAAAACAGTGAAAAAATAAGGCAATTTTTCATATGCACAGTGCGAGTGGTCTGTGCGTAGCGCCATCTTCCAGTTGATGTTTGAAAGGGTTTCTGATGTCCAAATTGAGCTCAGGATAGCTCATTGGAAATATTATCCTGTCTATTTTTCAGAAATACACTCAGTACCAAGAAATGATAAAACTTGATACTCCAAAATGGAAATTTCCCAATACTACTTATGTGCACAGCGCCTAGCTGAAAAAGAGGGCAGAAAGGTGATTTTTGAGGTGTTTTTGGCCATTTATCCTTGTCAAATTATCCAATTTTGGTGTGCAAATAGTCAAAAGTGTATGTCATTTCCTTTGGAATCCAATGGTGATATTATTTTTTCATTTCGAGGCCTCTAGAAGATGCACAACGCTTAGGGCGCTGCACATAGGACAATTCAATTGTGCCAAAAACTGTCCAAGTTACACAAAAATCCCAAAAATTCCAAAAAGTTCCCATAATATTGTCAAAATTGGTGTATGAGTTGCTGATGAAGTATGTTAAGCATGGATAGAGGCCTCAGCAAGGATATCGATTTTTCCTTTCTCTTCTTGGACATTTAGGGTTTCAAGCTTTGACTTCAATTCCGTGAGTTTTGACCTTGGTATTTGGCTTCTTCGGCAATAATACATTGCCATCCTCCTCTGTATGTCATTTTCTCTTTTAGCCTTGTCTAGGAGCTTTTCAAGATGGTTTTTAACCCTCTCTAGCCAATGCTCCCTGTTTTCATTGATCGTTATGGAAAATTGCTCATTTAAGGTAAGCTCATTGGCTAGTTTAGCTTCTTTCTGTTTCTCTAGTTCCAATGCTCTCTTTAGGCCTTTGGTTCTTGGCCTTTTTCTTGACACTTGTTCTTCCAGCTCATCAGGATCACCATATTTTTCATATGCTTCATCAAGTAATGCCTTAGCCTTGGTCTCTTCTCTTTTGGCTTTGAGAAGATCCACCTCCATGATTAGCTGTTTCGTCTTCAATTGTTGGTTTTCCTACTCAAGAAATGAAATGGCATATTTAGCTCTATTCAATTGAGTTTGTAATTGTTTGCCTTGGGCCTCTTTTTCTTTGACGATCAAGCTTGTGTTTTCATGATCATCATGTTGATCCAAGTCAACAAGGTCAAATTTTGCATCTGTCCTCATCCTCTAGCCTCATTTCCTCATGAACAATTATCTCTATAATATTTTGCTTGCACTTATGTACCTGCTTTGTTGATGAAGAAGGCAGGGCCACTCCCACAATCTATGGGGAAAACACTTGCCTATGACCTCTCTTATAAGTACATGACAATGTGCCCAAATCTGTCCTCTTAGGCTTGATGACCTCAGCTATGCTAGGTGACCCTGTATGATCATACAATAGTGATGACGATGGTGAAAGAGGTTGAGATGATGGAGGGATAGATGTAGTGGGTTGAGATGGAGGGAGTATGTCTTCACCTTGATGATCAGTGGGATGAGATGAAGAAGGTATATCTTCAGCATGTGGAGCTTGTGGAGCAATGAAAATATTATTGGTAATGAAAGTATCCCATGAGATGTTCAGTTGATTAAGGTGATGGAGGACAATGATCTTGATCAAAGAGTGATGAAATAGACTATTCATTTTCTACTCATACCTTTTTCCTTGAACTATGTATGCCATTTTCTCAATGTTCCTGAACAAATAATAAGGAATATTGAGCATTCTGACTCTTGTGAACTGCATGAGCAATCTGATATGGTATGTGTAAAGTCTCGAAAATCTGCCTTCACAAGTGAAGTACTTCATGATGATTTTCATCATGGGAGCATATGTATCAAACAAGTGGCTGAAAGGGAAGAATCTCTTTCTCTCATTTCTGTATCGAGGCATCAAATATGGCTTGTAATATTGATGATCTAGGTTTCTAGCTTTAAACCACCTTTCAAACACATTAAGTATTCCAGTAGTAGCAAAAATAATGGATGAGGATATGGTGAAGGTTACACCAGAAAGGGTCATCAAAACAGGATGGCTTTGAACTCTTTGTACCATTACACAAAAATCAAAACATCCCATATGCTTGAAACTAGTGACTGTCATAGGTGAGGCCATTAGTTCTTTGGTGTTGGTAGGTTCAAATCTAAATATTCTTCCTCCTTTAAGTGGTCTTCTTTCTTCTGTGTCTTCCTCTTCTGAAAAATCTCTGTTTTCTTCCTCCATGATCTGTTTTGGTTCTTTTTGCTTGAAACCCTAGGGATTAGGAAATAGGAGTGGGAATGAGGTAGGAAAAATTTAGGGAGTGGAGGAAGGGATTAGGGAAGTTAGGGAAGTGATAAGGGAGTGAAATATGTATGGGATTTAGGAATTGATATTTTATTACAGGTATGCAATATGGTTGCCTATGAATTTTCTGCCTAGGACTTAGGGTTTAAGGGAGAATACACTTGGGATAGGGATTTAGAAATACAGGGGTAGCGATAGGGTTTACTATGGTGTGGGAAGGATAGTAGGGTCTTAGAAACAATTTGGGGGCGTAGGAATGAAACTTGGGTTTGCAAGTCCTAAGAATTGCAAATTTCACACAATAAACTTCATAGCATGAATTGATGAGTTGTGAGATGTAAGGAGGGATGGACAGGGCTTTACTTACTTTTTAAGAGGTTTAGAAACCATGAGCTGAAGGTTTGCAACACTTTCTTGAAGTTGGAGATTATATAGATGAATTTGTCTAGGTACGTAGTGCCTTTGGTGCATGCGCAATGCCTAACTGCCCTATGCGCAGCGCCTGCCTCTGTTTTGTTGAATTTGCCCAAAATCGCGAGGAATGCTCTCGTAGGGTTTGCTCATAAATTATAGGAGGCAAATGGAGGTGGGTTTAGATGCTAGGAAGGCCTTTATACATGAGTGAGTTTTATCTTTAGCTTTAAAACCCACTTTCTAATGTTTCACTTCTCCTTTTTGAAATTCTTGCTAATTCCCCTTTACACTCTAATTTTCCTCTTTGCAGGTTGATGAGGTTCGAGTTTTGGCACTCTTCACATTTGAAATTTCTTGGGTAAATTTGGTACATAGTTTTTTTAGTTGACACCTTAGGAATAGTGACTTATTACATATAATGAACATAAAATTACATAAATTAGAAAAAATATTACATCTATGTTTTTTGGAATAAAAATTACAATCTGAAATAGAAATGATAATTGGAATAAAAATTAGAACTTGAGCAAGCATAGATACATGTTTGCCAATCCTCTTTAAATGGAAAAAGGATATTATTTTTCTCATTCTCATATTTTTGCTGGCTTTATGCATTGAAATGGAGTATTACTGGACCTTGGAGAATGAAACCTAGTGATCTAATGGTACCTTGAATGACCAGACTCCATGTGGACTTGACTGACACAAAACATGATGAAATGAGCTTTTATGATAAATGTATGCTCAGTAAGACACAAGAAGGTGGGCCAACAAATATTGATCTTTTGAGGGAGAGTAGGGCTTTTTTATTTTGACTAGGGCTACCATCCATGAGTAAATTTTTGCATGAGGACCTAGGTAGAATGACAAAAATTTCAGAATGGGACCCTAATATGATATAAAAGAGGATTTTTTATCACTGATGGAAGTAAGAAAATACTGACTCTAACATCGACTTTATTTGGGGATGGCAGCTGCTTGGAGGTGTCAATGTTGTAGGGAAAAGTATCCGACTCGGATGACCCTATCCCACTCTAAGGGTGATAGTACCTTAGCAACAACTGTAAAACAAACTACTTAAGGTTTACTTCTTTATGAAAGCAAAAGAGAATGGAGAAATGCACTAACCGTTGCCTTGCGCTTAATGTCGAATCCAAACTCTTCTCTTTGGCTGCTTGCTCCCAGCTCTTTGCTCTTTTGCTGGCCCAGCTACAATGAGATCCTGCAAAATAACAAAGAAGGAAACTACAAGAAGCATGCAATCATAACTGGTTCAAGGATTAGTGTAAACCAAACATGCAATTATCACAATATATTATTGAAACAAGAGCACATAGAAGAACCTCAATAGCTTTTATTAATGAAGAAGTAAAGGTTCTGAGAGTATTACAACCATTGAAGGCTCCAATCCAGCAACACCTCCCAGCAGAAAGAATTTCTCCTCTTCACCTCTCTCAAACAATCACCCAATAGCTCTATAGTGAAACCAACATCATATCATTACTTTGCACCAAATTCCAGCCTACTGAGCTCATAGGAGAGAGCTCAATATATAGATGAATTGAGAAAGGATGAGTCAGCTTGCAACTGATGTGTAGCTGCCTTGTGTCCTCTCTCTCTTCAGTTGATCTTCAGTTCTTGAGTCCACTTGGAGAACCTTGCTTCCACTTGGAGAAACAGAGCCTCTGACTCATCACAAGGCGAAATACCTGATCCAAGTGTCATTTTTGGAAGATTCCAGAGCAATGACTCAGTGTGCCACTTGTCCCATCCCGCTCAGCGCAGATGGCCTTTGTCCCACTTGCTTTGCAACGCAGGTACACCATGGAGCAACTGAGTTTCAGCGCAGAAACCTAGTGGAGCACCTGCTTTGATTTCAGGATTGCTTGTTTTTGAGTGTTTTCAGGTGGAGAACTGATCTGAGAGCTGTTGGTTTGCTGACCTTGTTCCTCTAGGGGTAGGAACATCATGTTTAGGGAACTTTGGATCCCTTGGATTATTGACAATTCATGCTTGTTGCTGTAAGGCACAAAATTGTCTATAACAGATGCCCCCTAAAGTATGAGGTCGTTTATCGGGTGAAATGCTTTATTGAGAGGATCCGAAGTTCATTCAATCTGCTGAGAAGTGTCCTGTAATAAGATACAATACAATACATTATTTTTCATACATTTTCATGATCTAGCTGAGGCGGGCATTCCCATGCTCAGCTTTATAAATACATTTTGGTACATAGAACAGACGATCGTCTGATTGTAGACTGATAATCCTCTGCTGAAATTATCATCCTTTGAGAAGGATGATCATCTGCTGTAATGATGTACATATCAAATGTCTTTATGTCCTGAATATATATCGCAGCCCGGATGGATGAAACTAGATCCGGGGTCTTCAATCTCTTCCGATCTTCACTCGATGTACAAGTCGATCCATGTGAGAATTTTTTGAAGTCGAACATGGAAAGACATCGCTTGATTACCGGTCAATGATGTAAACCATTAACAAGCGCGAGAGGAATCACCGATAAGGATGATGATCCTCAAGGTACGGCAGTACAATTCACATGGGGGGAATAAAGGACTTGGCGTCGACCACCATGCAAAATCTTCTGGTCGAAGGTCATTGATGTATACCTGTCGCCGGAAGTGAGAAACTTCCCATTGAGGCATGCAAGCTTCAAAGTACTGAAGGGGTTGTTCCTAGATCAACTCCTTGGATAATGAGCTGATGTCGACAAGGAGCGATCCGTCAAAGGAGGGCCTTAATGAATCCCACATCAGTGACACGGAACGGAGCTAGTGATTGTGATGAGGTGAAAACAAACTGTGATGTATGATTCAGGGTGGCGGTCATGAAATGGATGAAGGACAATGTATGGCAGTGGATGGGACACGGTTGACTCTTTGCAGAACCACATCTCTTGAACATATAACGACACTGATGTGATGGATTGGTAGCATTACCCCAATTGAGGATGGTGTGGCGAGGACCATGGTTATGAGACCGGTGAATGAAACAACCCAACCCGATGTGATACGGAGGACAAAGTGTCATGTTCAAGAGCGACTTGCTACCATTAATGCTGTGAGGTTCTCCCAATTTTTCCCCAGTCATTGCTAACCAGTACCTCTTTATTTTTGTCAAGCTTGAGGAGGATAACATATGCTTGTTCTATAACCTGCCCTTCGGGCAAGCCCATCGCTATGTTTTAACGAGCCTAGCGATAGGGAAACTCGTTCTCGTCTAAAGACAAGTTTGTCGCTATTTAATCATTTTAACGAGTCTAACGACAAGGAAAACTCGGTCCTTTTCATTTTTAGAGAGTCTGAAAAGGTACGAAAAGTTAACTCCAAAATTCCTTTTTCGTCTTCTAATCCCTTAAGTCCGAAAAAGTATAAAACCATACAGAAGGGATGAATTTTCGATTTCTTTAACGAGCCGAACAAAACAAGCGCTCGATCTTTTTGTGCAATAATCCCTCAGGTCCAAAAAGATTAAAATCTAGAGGAGGGATAGCTCTTCCGGTCCTTTTAACGAGCTGGAAGGCCAAAACTCGGCAATCTTTTCATATTTTACGAGTCAGTGAAAAGAGCTCAAAGAAGACTCGTCTTTTGAGGAACGAGTGATAAACAGGGATAGCAGCAGATTCCAGGTACAGGTTGGAATTTTCCAATCACGGCAGTGTCACAAGGATGGCTAAGTGAAATCACTCTTCGCAGCTGTTCCTCAAAATGGGTAAACACACATATGGAGATGAACGATTGGCCAAAATGAACGGATGGAGGTGATGGCATATAAACACGACCAAGGGCTTTTAATATGGCTTTCAAAGGTTACTTTTCTCAATGGTTATTTACCGGTTCATTTTTTCTGAGTGAGCTTGAATTGCTAGGGAAAGATTGCTCACAATTTATGTTTATTTTTTAACGAGCATGAACTCTTCTAAAACTGCTCAATTCTTGCGTTTATTTTTAACGAGCATGAACATTGCCAAAACTGCTCAATTCTTGCGTTTATTTTTTAACGAGCATGAACATTGCTAAAACTGCTCAATTATATGGTTTACTTTTGATTTTTACCATAATTAGCTTTTCTTTTTCATTGATAGCACTGCATTTTCAATTTGCTGCAACAAACTAGTTAGAAATGGGTAATATTTACTTGAAAATGAGATTAACACATCAATATTTACCTTGAATTACGTAAGAAAGCAAATAAGAAGGGTTTTACCTCTCATTTTACCATTTCATTTGCATTTTGCTTGTTGGAGCTTTGGAGGAGCCTCTTTCCCCTCGATTTTCATCAGCTGATTCCGGGAGATTCTGCGGACGATTTTCGGCGCCGTTTGGACCAGGTAGGAGCTAAACCTTAGCTCTTCATTTTCATGGTTTCATTTTCCTGTTTTATGCCTGTTTTGCTGTTCTATTGAGCCTCTGGGGTTTTGCCAGGGCGCCTTCTGATCAACGCAGGTTCCTCATTCGAAAACTGCATTGGGATCTAAGCTGCTTGAAGGCAGCTTGTCCCCCAACGCAGGTAGTACACTGGGCACCTGCTTTGGGGCATAAAAGCAACAATTTTTTATAGATTTTGATGAAATTTTCGCCAGTTTTTCATCAATTTCAGGAGCTGACTCATTCTCTTGTTTGTTTTGCAGGGATTCTTGAACAAGATGGCCCTAACATGGCGAGAACGAGAACATGAAGAAGAAGATATGATTGCCCTTCATGATCCTGTTACGGTGGGCGCATTACGAGACTGTGGTTTACTGAAGTTTTTCCGTATCTCTAGCATGAGAGCACAGATTTCACTACTGCAGTATTTGCTTGATGCTTGGGATCCTGTTAACCAAGTATTCCAGATCAGGAACAAACCTATTCCATTGACTGTGACAGATATTTACTTCTTGACTGGGCTGTCAAGGCGGGGTGCCCCCATTTCTTTATCAGGTACAGTTCGGGGGAATGATTCCGTGAGAGATTATGTTCGCCAGTATTGCAGGGAGGGGTCCCAGCTGAGCAGAGACGGCAAGGTGGTTATCCGTGATGTTACTAGCAGGCCTCTCAGGTCCATTCTGTATACTCTTGGTAGGATGGCCGGTAGCGCATCATTACATGTTGCCAACAGGTCTCACATGCAGCACGCCTTGGAATGTCTCCAACCGAAAATCTTCAACTGGAGTGATGCAGTGCTTAGTCAGATGAAAAATCAATTGAACAAGGTGAAGGACGGGAAGCTGAAGAACTTTGGTTTTGGTTCGATTCTGACTGCCTTCGCCTTGGAGAAGATCCCTCTGATGCAACCTCAGTACATTGATCTCGGAGTGCCTTCTCCTACCGAGCCACGTATGCAGCGATGGGTCGATCACATGTCCAGGCATGCAGGTCAATCCCAGATTTCTTTTAATGCTGCTTTCTTTAGGTGGTTCGATCGCCAGGAGATGGCTTTTTCTGAGTACCCATATGTTGGTATGGATTTCCGGGGTGATCCGGATATGGTACTGCCAGACGGTGCTCAGTGGGATGCTACTGGTAAGAACTTCAACCATATTGCCGTTCATTGTTTTCATTCATAATGTTCTTGTGCTTTATTCTTTCAAGACTTTAATTGAACTCATGTGCGCTTGCAGATGTCGGTCCTGTTCGTCCGGCATTTCGTCCGAGACCACCTGTTACTGCTCCGGCAGAGGAACCTGCTCGGAGAGTTATTATCCGTGATCTTAGCGACACAGAGACCCTTACAGCTGTGCAGGGGCAGGTCGAGAACCTTACCCATGGTCTTCCGGACGTACAGATTGATGAGTTACCTTTACCGATGCAGCAACATACTATCGGTGTACCTAGACGATGGACCCGTCTTCTGCGCATGATCGCACAGACTGTGGCTTACTATCAGGAGCATCACTAGGCTAGGGTGCCCCCTAGAATTTTGAGTTTTTAGGTCATATGACCAATTTTGTCTTGGTTACAGAACATTATGTATGAACTTTATGAACAGCTTATATATATATTTTGATTTTCGAGTCTTATTCTGGTTGATTTGGATGATTCATATGTACACTTTTTATGATGTGTCCTTTATAAATGTTGCAAATGTCTATCTAACACATAGTTTGCCAATGAGTCAGTTAATGTGTTTTGATTTCTTGAAATATGTTGATATTGAATTGAATCAAATCGTCTTTCCAAGATCTTTACTCTTAGGAACATGCGATAAATAGCTGGATTACGAACAGAATATATACCATTGAGTTGTAGTACTACGAGCTGTGAGTCTAGCCTGACAATTAGTCGGCGTATGCCTCGTGTGATGGCATCAGAGAGTAGTTCTATCAACGCGCTATATTCAGCGCTGTTATTCGTTGATTGCCCAATACATACACCTCTGAAACTTACTAACTCGCCACTTGGATCAAAAATGGCCCATGCTGCGGAGGATAGGTTCCGCGAACTACGACTTGCTCCGTCGGCATATCCAACACATGTCTCCATAAGGTTTGACATCTGCAACGAATGAAAAAGGGAATCGCTCAACCAGGACAAGAACTTTGGCGAAAACAAAATACAACAAAAGCATGCAGGTTACTATTTAAGCATAGTAACGCTTGAGGTACAGCCCGTTCCGGGGCTGCGCCAGTGGAATTCCGTCATAATCTATTAACTCGTAGGCTCCTTTCGCTAACACTCTTTTAACAATATAGGGGCCCATCCATAATTGAATTTACCTGCTCCTAATTTATCGGATTCTTGGTCATAAAGCAAGACCAAATCACCTTCTGAGAAGACACGGGGTTTGACATTTTTGTCGAACTGAGCCTTGAATCGTTTCTTATGGGCTTCGTTAGCCAAAGCGGCATCACGACGGGTTTCATCCAATTGGATTAATTCCAAGAAATGAGCCTCTTCTTCCGAAGTTCCGGGGAGGAGATCAATTGCGAGTTTAAGCGACGAAATTTCACACTGGATCGGTAAGACTGCTTCTAGACCGTACACCAATTGGAAAGGTGTGAAACCGGTCGCGTTTCTTACCGAGGTTCGGTAGGCCCACAAGGCTGCATACAGGATTAGGTGCCATCTTCTTTTATGAACTCCGATCATCCTCTGCAACATACGCTTCAGGACCTTGTTGATTGCTTCAACTTGTCCGTTGGCTTGTGGATAATACGGAGTAGAGCTGTCGTGAGATAGCCCTAGTTTGGCAGCTAATTCGACCATCATGTGATTGCGGAAATGCGATCCATGATCTGTAACTATAGCCTGGGGTACACCGAACCTGGCGACTACATGATTGAAAAAGAATAGGGCAGCTGTTTCACCAGTATTGTCCAATGTAGGCATCGCCTCGGCCCATTTGGTAAAATAGTCAACTGCGACTATAATATATCCATGCCCCCCGGTCGAGGTGGGGTTACATTGCATGAAATCGATGCCCCATTTGGCGAAAGGCCCAACCGCAACTATTGGTTGCAGCGGTGCGGGTGGTCTTCTGGTTTTGCTATCAAAGATTTGGCAGGAGTGACAACTTCGGACTGCGATTATGCAATCTTTGAACATTGTTGGCCAAAAATATCCTGCTCTTAATATCTTTTGGGTTGTAGCGAAACCTGATTGATGCCCCCCACACGCGCCTGAATGACACTCATTCAGGGCTTTTTCGGCTTCTTCATGGGTGAGACACCTCCTCAGAACGGTATCGATACCACGACGGTAAAGAGTATCACCGACGATCATGTAGTCTTTTGCTTGGTATCGTATACGTTTCTGTTCGGAGTGTGAGGTGTCAGGCCGAAACTTTTGGGTTTGGAGATAGATAATTATATCTCCATACCATTCATCGCTTGCAGATATCAGAAATAAAGTCTCGTCCACTATTGTCTCCTTGGAAGTTTCGTCGTTGGACGATGATGGGAGATCGCATAATAATTCTGCGAATACCAGAGCTTTCTTTGACTTGGATTTCACAAATTCCAGATCAAACTCTTGAAGGATCGCTATCCATTTGGAATATTTGCCCCCGAGCAACTGTCGCGATAGTATATAAGTCATGGGGTTGCAATCTGACAGAATGGTAGTTTTCCTAAAGAGGATATAATGTCGAAACCTCTGTACCGCTTGAATAGCAGCGAGCGCTAGCTTTTCAACGTAAGAATATTTACTTTCTGTATCATTTAAGTTTTTACTTAAATAATAGACAGGATGTTCAACTCCATCGACTTCTTGTACTAAAACCATCGCAATGGTTGTATCTGCCACAGCTAGATACAGGTTAAAATCCCTAAGATAATCTGGGGCGTATATTAATGATGCTTTTACTAGAGACTCTTTCAAAGCGTCAAAGGAAGCTTGCGCAACCTGGTCCCAATCGAAGGGTACATCCTTTTTCAAAAGATGTGTATAACCTTTAGCAAGTTCTGCGTAATTTGGAATGAACCTCCTCAGAAAGTTTGCTTTCCCTTGGAGTTTCTGAATCTGAAGCAAATTCGAAGGTGGAGGCAAATTAATGATTGCCTGAACCTTACAGGGGTCGAGACGAATCCCATCTTTAGAGACTACAAAGCCAAGTAGACGACCAGAACCGACGCAAAACACACATTTGTGAGGGTTGAGTCTTATCTTGTAGTGTCGGCAACGTAGAAATATCACTCTTAAATGCTGCGGATGATCAGTCCGCTTTCGCGAATGAGCCGGAAGATCGTCGAGATATGGTTGAACAATGCTCTTGATGTCATGGAAGGCGTAATTCATAGCCCTCTGAAAAGTTGCCCCTGCGTTCTTCAAGCCAAAGGGTAATTTTCGATAAGCGAACGTGCCCCACGGACATATAAATGCAGTCTTTGACTGGTCCTGTGGGCGGATATTTATTTGATTATACCCGGAAAATCCATCCATAAAGGAAAAGATTTCACATCCGGCGCATTCATCAATTATCTGGTCGATGAAGGGCGTAGGGTAGTTGTCCTTCGGACAAGCTTGGTTTACATCCCTATAATCGACGCACACTCTTATCGTCCCTTGTTTTTTCATAACAGGGACAATATTCGATACCCAATCGGTTAGAGGAACCGGGTAGATGAATCCAGCATGGAGAAGTTTCTCAACTTCTGCTTTAATGGCAGCGGCTTTCTTAGGGTGCACCTGTCGAAGCCGTTGTCTTACTGGTTTGACATCGGGATACATTTTAATTTCATGTTCAACGATACTCGAGTCGATGCCTGGCATTTCATCATATGACCAAGCAAAGACATCTCTAAATTCGCGAAAGAGAGCATTATATATTTCCAGTTCTGAAGGGGAACAACCTTTGCCAACATGAATATTCTCTACAACATCAGGTTTTGTCGAGATATTTATGGCTATAGTCTCTTCGATATTTGATAAGTTTCGCTCGGAATCCACCGTGTTTACAGTATTTGTTAGGAATTCAAAGACTGAAGGGTGGTAAAGATCTTTCTGAGTATCCTCTTCGTGTTCTGGAAGAAGGGAACGATGGTAGTGATCATTCCATGGTGCCTCCTCAATCATCATTGATTGTAAGATTCCTTCGTCAGTCCCATGTACTCTCGACCAAGGATCTAATGGGGTACCATATTCTCTAGATCTATCTACCCAAACGCTCGACGAGCGTTGATTTGGGTTCGCCTCCCATGCATGAAACATTGATTGCTACAATATTTCAATGGGGCTTGGTGGCAAAACCATTGCATGATCCATAGCGACTCTGCCTTCTGTGACTTTCAAGGTGGATACCATATTGCATGTTGCTACAAATGGTACATTTCTTATACAAATAGGAGGTGGTAGCGCGAAAGTTCCCATCATAGTGGGATCTTTCAATAGACCTACTCCAATATCTTGAATCGACCGGTCGCTGCCATGGATCATGGGAACGCTTCCTGTAACTTGTGAACCATTAGGGAGGAAGTTTTGTTGATCGACGACCGTAATCCCTCCTTCAAAGGGGAATGCGATCTTCCTAAAATAAGTCGACACAACAGCTTGCATGGCATAAATCCATGGCCTTCCTAATAGGATGTTATAGTCAAGATTGCCATCGATGACTTCAACATCTATTTCTACTGTTTTTCCCCCTAGTTCAATCTTCAGGTTACTAAGGATACCGTAAGGGGTATATATCCTTCCGTCAAATGCTTTTAATGTTGTCGATGATCGCGACAAGGTTGGAGATCCTAAAGTTTTCCAGCAACTCATCGACATAATGCATGTCGATGCTCCCTCATCAATAATCGTTCTGTGAACTGTTTTGTTGAGGGCTTTCACTTGGACAAGGAAAGCTAGTTGAGCTGGTAATTGAGGATCATACCCTTTGTGATCAAAGGATACCAGATTGGAATCTTTAGGATCCACCCCACCAATTGCTGATAACAACGCCTGCCTTTGGGATGGGCAATGCTGTAGTACCTCAAGAGTCGACATAGCAGATGGTGATTGCGCCAAATCTTCTACTATGTTATAATGCTGTGCCGCTCTGGCACGAGGATTAAATGTCGACTTGTGTACTACTCCCTTTGGCGGTTTTATTGTTAATTCATGTGTGATGGGGGGTACAACTTCTGCCGAAGTTGTTGTCGAACTGCTAGGTTGATCTTTACCTTTATCGTTCGACACCTGTGGATTCCCATAATCTTTGCTCCTTGTTGAAATCAAAGCATCATTTTGCTGTTTCGAAATCGACAACATAAGTACTTGGGACGGGGAAGCGTTTCCACTATCAACCAGATTTTGACCTGGGTTAGGAAATTGATCACTTGACACAGTTGAGGTATGAGGACTTTTAAAGAACCTCTTTAGCTCAGCTTTGAATGGGCAATCCTTAGTGTTGTGATCTTTGTCATCGCATATTTGACATGGATACCGTTTCCTATTTCCAGGAGGGTTTGAAGAATTTTTCTTAGGAGATGACTCACCTTGTTTATTCTTCTTCCCTTTGTTTTGATTTTTCTTGCTTCCTGGTTGATTGGTTTCTTTGCCCTTATCTGTCGATACGGCATTTACTTCCGAAGCAAGAACTTCTTCATGCGCATTTTGATTCGAATCCTTACGGGCCTTCTTTTGTTGGGTCTTTTTCGGATTCGTGTTTGCCGTGCCAATCACGCCATCACCGGCATGAGAGTCACTGTTTGATTTAGGAGGAGGAGGGATTGAAAACTCTGGTCTAGGGGCGTCTGGTATTTTGTCATAGAGCGTGCCGGACTGAGTATATACTAAGTCTAGATATTGTGCACGAGCGATAACCTGCTCTTCTGTTACGACTCCTCCCTTTGCCACATCTTCTGTTATGGCCGGAAGTAACGACTTTATAAACCACTCAGCTAAAAGCTGATCAGGAACGTATGTTTTAACCATTCTTCATCGACGTCGCCACTCATGTATATGATCTGATATATGAGTTGCGGTTGTCTGTTTGAAGTTGGTCAATATCTCTGTTCCCGTTTCATACCTTATTGGTAATTGAAAGTGGGTTAAGAATGTCGTGGCAAGGGAGCTAAAATTGTCGAACGAAGCTCTAGGCAATTCTATATACCATTTTGCCGCTGGACCTATCAATGTCCTCTGAAAGAGGCGAAGCCTTATCGAATCGTCATTCAAAGTGTTCGACGAACACCATAGATGAAATGTCATCACATGATTCGACGGGTCTTCACCTGGATTTCCATTGAATTTAGGAATGTCGGATGGAAGTTTGTGCGGAATCACTGGCCACCATGGGGCATAAGCAATTGGATCATTGGTTAACCGATGTAAATCAGGCAACTCTAAAGTCGCCACGAATGGTAACTGTTGATTCAAGTTAGGTGAAGCGTAACCAGGATACGATGGAATCGCCTGAAAAGTTGGTCTTTGCATACCAGCATAATGGAGTTGATGTTGGTATGATTGATACGGTTGATGGACTTGACCACTATAAAGTGGTTGATTTTGACCATTTTGATTATATGGTTGTCCCGTATTCGCAAAGATTTGCTGTTCAGAACCCTGGTACACTTGTTGGAATTGCGGCTGTTGGTATTGCACTATCCACGGTTGCGACACCATGGGTTGTTGCGCTATACTAACCATTGGACCAAGATGTGGGGTAGTTGTACCCGATTGTACTTGTGTTGCCCCACCAGTAGGCGATTATGGTTGGGTCGCAGGGTCAAGGGGCTGTTGCATGAGAACCTGAGAAATCTGAGGTTGACACACAACAGGCATTGTTTGAACTTGCGACACGGTCACAATAGCCGGTGTAGTTGGGATGTTTGTCACAGGTACACACTGTTGCATAGAATATACAACTCTTGGTGGCTGGGATAGCATAGGTACCCAACTACTCGTTGCAATTCCACCATAACTTGAATAAGGTTGAGAACTCCCGTATGGGTACCCTCCCGGAGGGGGTAATGAAAGGGCATACTGCCCCCCATACGGTAGCAATCCAGAACTCAAGGCAATTGATTGTCCTGGAGGACTGGATGGCCTAATTAGATTCCCAAAAGGGTCAATTTGATGAGTCTCACCATGAGAGTTACCAGACATTACTCCGGAATAAACAGGAACAGACCATACTGTCGAGATAGTCTCTTGGTGGACTCCTTCTAGCGATTGAGAGCTAGTTGGGACAGATGGTATGCCGGCGAACATTGTTGGATTTGCGGCAGGTAATTCTGCCGTCACCGTGTCATTTGACACAGTCCTAGATGTCGACGGTTGTTCAGACATTTTTAGTCTATCCAATTGATCGTCTAGTGATTCTACAGGAACTTCCACTGGTGATGGACAAACTTCTGTTGTAGCAGGAAATAGAGTGACCCCTACTCCAAATTGAATTGGAGTGGATACTTGTGGTTCCTCTATAATTTCCTCTATCGCAATCAGACCAGGTGGAAGAGGAAGACCGTCAGGTCCGTAAAAGATTTCCGGTGCCGAAGAAGGGGTTGGATTGACAGCGACAGATGTTTGAGGAACAAAACTCTCTGGACCGGTTACAGATGGAACTGGTTCAGTCATACGAGTATTTGCCCCCAGACTAGGATCAATATTACTGTCCCTCTGTGGCGGTTGAACTTCTTCTATGGAGGTAGGGTTTCCAGAAATGTTTGGAGTGACCAGAATCTCAGATGTTGTTGGGACACTTGTTCTAACTTTTAAAGGAGATTTTGAACTGGTTCGACGAGTTCACTTTGCCCGGATTGTTTTCGATTCCGGAGACAAAGACGGTTGACTCGCAAGCCTCCGAGAACGACGGATATTCAATTGACTTTCTTCCACGATTGCGGATTACTCGATCAACTAAAATATAAAGGGGAAAATTTGTGTTTCCGATTTGAATGAATTTTATTAGACGCTTTTAAACATAACTTTGCTTTTTCATGTTTTAAGAGTCGAGAAAAAGCTAAAGATGACTCTAGTCTCCTTCGATGTATTAACGAGCCCGAAGTGACAAATGCTCGGTTGGACCTTTTCAGTTATAGAGTTTGAAAAAGGCCAAAAGAAACTGCTTGGAGATCTAGGCAGAGGGTGTGCCAAACCTTTCGCGAAACCACAGAATACGTTTTACGGTACGGGTGGTCGATCTTCGTGAATGCTGTGTTCACTGCATCGCGATCAGTAGGGCGGCCGACACGGCTTCCTATGGATAAAGGATAATTGCCTATAGGGGTCTCCCAATATATACGCGACGGTACGTGGGAGCACAAGTCCGTATTAGTGCCACCGACTCTCAGGAGGAATCACCCACCTTCGTAGAGATCGACAGTCACTATGTTTAACGACGCCGGAACACGTCTCTACCTAGACCTCTAGATGTTTGCGTTATGTTACAATGCGTTGTTAGGTTCATTCAGTATATTTTAAGTTGATCTTTTTAAAGTTTGCCTTTCAAGGTTCACCACGAGATGTATATGACAAATTCCTAAATGCAGCCTAAGATGAGAAGCAAGCTTTTTCCAAATCTTTTTGACTGATGAAAATCTTAACTACTGAGAGAGAAGAAAGGCAAATTCTTTTCACACAGTTCATACAGCACAAACTAATGCACTTTCTCCTAAATCATCATGCAAACTTTTTCAAATGCAAAATGCACAATGCATGTATTTTCTTTTCCCTTTCTTAATGTTGATGGATTACAAAAAGAAAGTGGTTATATAACTTTGATTTCAATTTAGAGCGAAAACAAACAAGTTGTCCAAAATCAAAAGACACCTTAAGATTCACTTGCTTAATCACTGGAAATATATGAAATCAAACCATACTGACGAAAGTAAAATGACTAATCAGCTATGGACAGCAAACAAGCTAACTCTTTAGACCAGCAAAATGCCTAACACAGGTTCAGATCTAAGAGGCCAAAAGCAAGACTAGTTTACTCTTCGTTATGGGAAATTGTAAATGAGTAAGAAATACAAAGAACAAGTACAATTTCGTTATATAACAGAGGCAGAATGATGGCAAGTAATATTGGTTTCAGAACAGGTGCAAGACTGGTAACTGGCAGCCAAATCAATGGTGAAAACAGGCAAGAGAAAAGGAGGAAACCCCAACAGCACTAGGCAAATTTGGGCCAACGCAGGTGCTGCACAGCCAATCTGGCCCTCAGCGCAGGTAGCCCCTTCGGGACCTGCGTTGCAAAGCAGGTAGCCTGTGTACTACCTGCTTTGGAAAACGAACTTGCGTTTTCACAGTTTCCGGGTCATAATTTTCTCAAAAATGCACAGTTTTTGCTCAAATCAGAGACAATCAGTCAAGCACACTCAAAGGGATGATTAGGAAGGTGAAAAGCTATCACTAAGAGCTTACAAGGATCCTTGTAGATCATCTCTTCAAATCATGAACTTGCTCAGAAATGAGCTAGAGTAGCTGCCCTCTACTTCGCTTTTGATATAGTCAAAAGCTTTTCGATTTGGTACCCTTTTGTTCAGGAAATGAATAGCAAAATACTACAAACACAATCAAACGGATACGATCCCCAGTGGAGTCGCCAGTTTGTTGTAGGGAAAAGTATCCGACTCGGATGACCCTATCCCACTCTAAGGGTGATAGTACCTTAGCAACAACTGTAAAACAAACTACTTAAGGTTTACTTCTTTATGAAAGCAAAAGAGAATGGAGAAATGCACTAACCGTTGCCTTGCGCTTAATGTCGAATCCAAACTCTTCTCTTTGGCTGCTTGCTCCCAGCTCTTTGCTCTTTTGCTGGCCCAGCTACAATGAGATCCTGCAAAATAACAAAGAAGGAAACTACAAGAAGCATGCAATCATAACTGGTTCAAGGATTAGTGTAAACCAAACATGCAATTATCACAATATATTATTGAAACAAGAGCACATAGAAGAACCTCAATAGCTTTTATTAATGAAGAAGTAAAGGTTCTGAGAGTATTACAACCATTGAAGGCTCCAATCCAGCAACACCTCCCAGCAGAAAGAATTTCTCCTCTTCACCTCTCTCAAACAATCACCCAATAGCTCTATAGTGAAACCAACAGCATATCATTACTTTGCACCAAATTCCAGCCTCCTGAGCTCATAGGAGAGAGCTCAATATATAGATGAATTGAGAAAGGATGAGTCAGCTTGCAACTGATGTGTAGCTGCCTTGTGTCCTCTCTCTCTTCAGTTAATCTTTAGTTGATCTTCAGTTCTTGAGTCCACTTGGAGAACCTTGCTTCCACTTGGAGAAACAGAGCCTCTGACTCATCACAAGGCGAAATACCTGATCCAAGTGTCATTTTTGGAAGATTCCAGAGCAATGACTCAGTGTGCCACTTGTCCCATCCCGCTCAGCGCAGGTGGCCTTTGTCCCACTTGCTTTGCAACGCAGGTACACCATGGAGCAACTGAGTTTCAGCGCAAAAACCTAGTGGAGCACCTGCTTTGATTTCAGGATTGCTTGTTTTTGAGTGTTTTCAAGTGGAGAACTGATCTGAGAGCTGTTGGTTTGCTGACCTTGTTCCTCTAGGGGTAGGAACATCATGTTTAGGGAACTTTGGATCCCTTGGATTATTGACAATTCATGCTTGTTGCTGTAAGGCACAAAATTGTCTATAACAGTCAAGAACATCATAGACCAAGTGCCTAACCATGTGGGCCAATATGGTCAAAAACTCAGATTGAAATGCATGACTGAATTCTGACAACTCAAATAACACAAACTAACTCAAAACTATCTTGAAATCGACTAAAAAAAATGACTCAAAACTAACTTAACTGACGATTGAACATTGAAAATGGCAGAAAATCAGTGAAACTCCATGGCCTTCACTTCAGAATCCGAAATCCAGTGATTCTCTACTTCACACTTGCATAAAGTTAAACTATTATGTACAATGAAACTGGGACATTTCTGAGAAGCATATTTCAGAAAAGATAGTGCTTAAGGATCCTACCATTAATTATTTCTCCTAAGCATGGTTCTCCATTCATCTCATCCAACAAGAAAGCAATTTTCCCTCGGAAAGCTGAAATCCGATAAGGACCTTTCCATAGATTTTCAAATTTACCATGTGTTAGCCCCTTAATTTTCTCTCTTTTGGCCATGTTTCCCTTCCTAAATTATAATCATTTACCGCTATTTTACCTCTCTTACAGAATCACATCTTGCACTAGTCCAAGAACGATGACATATTTCGTATGAACTTTATATTTCATATTTTTAACTTAACTTAGCATTAATTAATTATTTATTACATGATTTCCTGCTTATAATCACTTTTGTAACTTATCGATATCTCCAATGTTTGTTTGGTAGTCAAGTGCTTACCGTGACTGTTGATCCTAGTGTAGGATCAGATCTCGCACCAATGCCAGCAAAGTGAATCTTTGCAGTAGATCTAGACCTCCTTGATCACCGCCTCGTTTTGTGCAGCTTCGACCACGACAATAAGATAGACCTGAATGCAACCAAGCTTCAGCCACGACAACAAGGTCGATCAAAGGCAGTTGAGATCGGATTTATGAAGAACAAATAGCTGGGGATTAGCTATGACTAGTTTTGTTGCACCGCCTAATTTTGAAGGCTGAGAAGCTAAATTTTGGATATCGATTATGTAATTGGTTAAATGATCTTTTTTGCCTTCGGCCAAAGATCTATATAACAAAGAATGTAAATAGGACAAGATAGTTTTTTATAAGAGTTTGTATAGAACAGAAATATAACCAGGGAAGCAGTAACAGGCTTGTATTTTGTTATCGCCCAAATCTGGGTTAGACTATGTATTCACACATGTATTTGCCTCTATGAATTAATAAGAAGAGAGCTCTGCCTCATGTTTTATAAATCGTATTTCTGTGTTTCAAAGCTGATGAATTGATAAAATACTAAGCAACATTTCTATTTGAAAGGGAAACACGCTGGTTGGCTAGGGTCCAACCAACCCAACACGTTTACCCTATTCTTCTGTTCTTGTAATTTATGTTTATACTATCAGGTGTGATTTAATTTACAACACGTGTATTCCTATTTGAGTGAAAGCGGATCCATTGTGTGAAGTAGTTAAATTTCCTTTTCTTTCATCTGATTTCATATTGGTTTTCTCGCTTGGTCCAAGCAGGAGAAATAAACCCGCACTAGTGCACGTTGGTGTGCTATTCATTTTCTGCAGTTCTATTTGATTTGGTTTTCCCCGCCTGGTCCAAGCAGGAGAAATAAACCTACACCAGTGCACGTTGGTGTGCTATTCATTTTCTGTAGTTTTTTTTTATTTGGTTTTCCTCGCCTGGTCCAAGCAGGAGAAATGAACTTGCACCAGTGCACGTTGGTGTGATGCAGCAAGCCTTTTAGTTTACTTCTAGTAGTTTTCTTGCTTTCATTAATACTTCATGATAGGAAAAATTATATGGATTGTTTCTTTATTTCTGCACTCTGTTAAGATCAGAAACATTCGTTTTTATGTGTGCAATTGGATTTCACAGTATAATAACACTTGCAGTAACTAAGCACTTATTTCAATAATTAATGCCAAGTGCAAGAAGCTTTGATATGGTGCAACAACTAGTTTCCTGCCACATGACTTGAGTGCTCTGAACCTGAAAAAGTTCAAGCCCTTGCAAGAAGCAAAACGCTTTTAGTACAGGCACCATTTACACCCTCTGCATAAAATCTCTATTCTTGCACTAGTGCAAGCAAACTGTGATAGTGCAGGACAGATTAGTGCAAGAAGGAAATATTTACATAAGCATGTTTGAAGGGCCCATGTGATGAGATTGCTAAAGTGTCTCTACTAAAGAAAACACACACTCAATAGTTAATTAATAGTTAGCTAGAGTGATTGCCCCTTTATTTCTAAATCTCTTTTGCAAATGCATTCTTCCTTGTTCCAGTCTTAGATTATTTTGATGGTTCAAGTTTCCTTTTTCTCTCTTTAGTTTGATTCTGTAATATTTCGTTTAAAGAAAGTAGGGATTGACATTAGAAATATTCATACCATCTTTGGCATTTCCTGTGCTTCATCTCTAAGTTTACGAATCCCCTGGGTTAACAATTTAAGTGTTGAGGAGTTTGCTTAAGTGTAATTCTTACACCCAACACTTTGGCACCATTGCCGGGGAGGAGATTTCATTTGGTAAGAATTTTCTGATTATACAATAGAGGTAATTTTTCCTTTATTTTTTTTCACATGAAAAACTTCTTTGAAGGAATTTTACTGGTGTTGATTGATTTCTGACAACATTCTTTATTAGAAGTTGTTTGCTATTTTTATTTCTTTCTTGAAATGAATGCCTAGAAAAGGTAGGTGTTATCGGGAAAAGTGTCTATCTAGATCTGCTCTATCCCACTAAGGTGTGACAGCAACCTTAGAAACAAACAGAGGAAACTACTTTTGTATTCTTCTTTATGAACTATAAACGAAGAGGAATAGGATGAACCAACCTGTGTCTTGCGCTAGTCCTTTGATCCAATCTCTCTCCTCTTTGACAGCTTCCAGCTACCTGCTCCCTTGCTTGCCCAGCTTCACTAATTACCTGCAAGATCACAGAAGGAAGAAACTATACAAAGACATGGGCTTATATTCATAAATAACTTAGGATCATATTTAAGTTAACCATACAAATGTAACAAACATCAATGAAATGCAAGCATGGAGAAGAAACTCAAATAGTTTTATTGATATACAAGAAGATCCAGGTGGAGTTACAACCGATGATTCTTGACTCAACATCAACCTCCCAGCAAAGAAGTCCCTTCTTCAACCCCAACAAAGCATAGATCACCCAATTCTGTGATATGTATCTCAAAACCAACAGCAATTCCTTACAATGTGCGAAATTCCAACCTCTGGATCTCTGGAATGAGGGATCCATATATAGATGTATGTAAGGAGGATGAGTCAGCTCATGAATTGATTAGTGGCTTCTCTCTGTCAGTTCTTGCTTCCACTTGGAGACTGAGAGCCTCTTACTCATCCTTGGTCGAATTCAGTGAGGCAAGTGTCATTGGAGAAGATTCTGGAAGCTTCCATTGTCTCTCCACCTCGTGGAATGACTCTTCCACTTGTCATTTCCCGCTTAACGCACCCTGGTATTGCATTTAGGTGCGTTGCAACACACCTAGCTAGTGGACTTAGGTGCTATGCAACGCACTTGGCTAGTGGAGCAGCTGAAATGATCTTGATTTGACTAGTTCTGAGCAGTTTCTGGTGGAGAACTTCTGGGAGAAGCTGTAATTTGTTGACCTTGTTCCTTCAGGAGTTAGAACAACACTTTTAGGGACTTAGGAGCCCTTGGTTTATGGACATTTCATGCTTAGAGCTGTAAGGCACAAAAATGTCTATAACAGTTGCCCCCTAAAGTATGAGGCTGTTTATCGGGTGAAATGCTTTATTAGGAGGATCCGAAGTTCTTTCAATGCTAGGAGGAGACCTGTAATAAGATACAATACAATACATTATCTTCATACTGTTTTCATGATCTAGCTGAGGCGGGCATTCCCATGCTCAGCTTTATAAATTCATTTTCATGTACATAGGACAGACAATCGTCTGATGGTAGACTGATGATTCTGATAGAGCCATCATCCTTTTGGTAGGATGATTATCTGTGCTGCAATGCTGTACATTTCAATGTCTTTATTTTCCTGAATATATATCACAGCCTGGATGGATGGAACTAGATCCGGGGTCTTCAATCTCGTCCGATCTTCACTCGAAGTACAAGTCGATCCATGTGAGAAATGTTTTGAAGTCGAACATGGAAAGACATCGCTTGATTACCAGTCAATGATGTAAACTGTTAACAAGCGCGAGAGTAATCACCGATAATGATAATGACCCTCAAGGTACTGCAGTACAATTCACGTGGTGTGAATAAAGGACTTGGCGTCGAACACCACGCAAAATCTTTCGGTCGAAGGTCATTGATGTATACCTGTTGTCGGAAGTGAGAAACTTGCCATTGAGGCATGCAAGCTTCAAAGTACTGAATGGGGTGTTCCTAGACCAACTTCTTGGATAATGAGCTGATGTCGACAAGAAGTGATCCGTCATAGGAGGGCCTTAATCAATCCCACATCAATGACACAGAACGGAGCAAATTATTTTGATGGAGGTGAAAACGATCTGGTGATATATGGTTCAGGGTGGCGGTCATGAAAGAATGGAGTATAATGTATGGTAGTGGGCGGGACACAGGTGGCCTTTCTGGGTGACTTCTCTTGAACATGTCAGCGACACTTATGTGATGGATTGGTAGCATTAACCCCAAATGTGGATGGTATGGCGAGACCATGGCGATGTGACCGGTGAATGGAACAACCCAACCCGACTCAGGCATGGAGTGGAAGTGTCATGTTCAAGAGCGACTTGCTACCAATAAAGTTTCTTTGAGTTTTATTCCTAATTTTTCCCCAGTCATTGCTGAACAGTACCTCTTTATTTTTGTCAAGCTTGAGGAGGATAACATATGCTTGTTCTATAATTTGCCCTTCGGGCAAACTCATCGCTATGTTTTAACGAGCCTAGCGATAGTGAAACTCGTTCTCGTCTAAAGACAAGTTTGTCGCTATTAGTCTTTTTAACGAGTCTAATGACAAAGATAACTCGGTCCTTTTCATTTTTAGAGAGTCTGAAAAGGTACGTAAAGGTAACTCCGAAATTCCTTTTTCGTCATCTAATCCCTTAAGTCCGAAAAAGTATAAAACAATACAGAAGGGATGAATTTTCGATTAGTTTTAACGAGCCGAACAAAACAAGCGCTTGATCTTTTTGTGCAATAATCCCTCAGGTCCAAAAAGATTAAAATCTAGAGGAGGGATAGCACTTCCGGTCGCTTTAACGAGCTGGAAGGCCAAAACTCGGCAATCTTTTCATATTTTACGAGTCAGTTGAAAAGAGCTTAAATAAGACTCGTCTTTTGAGGAACAAGTGATAAAAAGGGTAGCAGCTGATTCCAGGTAAGGTTTGGAATTTTCCAATCACGACAGTGTCACAAGGATGGCTAGTGATATCACTCTTCACAGCTGTTCCTCAAAATGGGTAAACAATCAAATGGAGGTGAATGATCGGCCAATGGAAAAGTGGAGGTGATGGTGCAAACACGACCAAGGCTTTAATGGCTTAAATGTTTCATTCACGATGGTTATTTACTGGGGAATAGTTCATTTTTTAACGAGCTTAAACACGGGTGGAAACATTTGCTCATGTCTTATGTTTATTTTTTAATGAGCTTGAACTATGTGCTAAAACTACTTGATTAATCCAGTCATATGATAAGAATGTCTCATATAAAAACGGCAACTTTTAGAGTTTTTCCCCACATCCTCTCTTTATGCAAGTTAGGTGACGATTAATCCTACGAGTTTAAAGGGTTAGCCTACGGGTTTAAAGGGAGGACCTAAAAATTTAAAAAATAAATAGTTGCCCTTCGCTTGCACTCCCAAAGGTTTGCATGCCCCCAGGTATAAAATATGGTTTCAAGGTTACCCCTCAATTTGCAGACAAAACATTTGTTCTATCAGGAGAGGCCTACGTCTTACAGGTTACCCAAAGATTGTTCTATTCGCGGCGCAAACAAAACACTTCTTCGGCGATGTCTACCGAGACAAACAAAGGTGAGTGACGACGCCCGCCAACACACATAACTTTGACAAGAGAATATTATTCTAGAATAACCCCTCTTCCACTGACGGACGGGGTACAGACTAGTCATATTCTCCCGCGGAAACCTACCCTATACTCGAAATTTTCCAGCCGAAGCAGACCAAGATGCATTCCCCCTGGGTTTCAGTCATATCCCTCCGAATTACTCGCGCTCATCAGGAGGACGGACTGGGGATTGATACATTTCTTGCGTGAAGAGACCATTTAGGGACGGTATATGACTATTTGCTATGCATGATCCGGGAAATGAAAGCTGGTCCACGAGCTTGACCACTCTTCGTTCGTGCGGAAAACACATTACTCTAAAGAGTGAGGAGACGATGGCTCCCATGCAATAAATATAGTCTCGTCCAAGGATTAGGTTATAATCCAAGGGTCCTTGAACTACCATGACGTTCATGCGAACTGTCTTCCTTCTCAATGTTATGGGCACATCGGGAAGGATCCCTAAAGGTCGACTGGTTCCTTTATCAAAGCCTGTCAGATTTCTCATCTCAGGCAAAAGCGATGGCGAACCAAGCGCTTTCCAAGCAATAGAGGAAAGGATACTCACAAAAGCCCCCTCATCTATGATGGTACCAGCCATGACCATTCTATATATTTGAATGATAATTCGGAATGGTACACTTGCTGGTAGGCGGGGTCTGCCTAGTTGATTCCAGTCGAAGGAGACAACTAGGTTGCTTGGAGGTGGGACCGAGTAGACGGCTGGGTATGGCTCTGACGAACTTCCTTCCTGCGGTAAAGGAACGGGTAGATTGCCCCCATGTTCATCGGAGTCTGTGTTGATTAAGAGAATTTGGACGGTGTCATCCTTGTTCTCTTCAGTGACTGTATCATCCGAAGATAAAATCTCTGAAGACAAGACCGGGTCAACTGCCGCTTCGACCTTTTGACTTTCGTCTGGTATGGGTTCAGTTGATTTATCTTCAATGATAGGCGCTTCAGCCGACCACTTGAGCGGGCCAGCTGGATTCTCAACTAGTGACGGACTCGGCAAGAGTTTTTTATATCCAGGAGGGAGTCGTAACGGTGAAACCGGACGATAATCCAAAACTCTTTTAGCTTCGTCTAAGAAGGGACAACGGTGGAGGGCATGATTGCCTTCGCACAGTTTACAAGGAAATCTGGCTTTCCCTTTTTGTCCTGGGGCTTCACTTTCACTAGTTGACGGTGTGCTTTCAACATGATCACCAGAGGTTAATGACACCGGATTGTGCAAACGAGGAGACCAGTCCCTTAGTATCCGAGGGATGCAAGGACAATCTCTGTGAAAGTGGTCTCTTTTGCAAATAACACATGGCGATTTAGGCCTGGTTGGTGCTGTGTGTGGATTTTCGTCAGACGACACTCGTTTTCCCCCTTTCGCCTTTGGCTCCTTCTTCTTTTTGTCTTTCTTCTTCTTTTCCTTCTTCTCCTTAGGAACTTGGCTTTTAGCTTTACTAGTTTTGTCAAGTGAAGAGGAAGGAGGAGAGGAAGAATTATAGGAAGTAGAAGGCTGGTGGGTAACTCTGGACTCATCTAGTTGCTGATTCGATTGTTCAGGAATAGTGGTGTTCTGAACGACATTGGTTGAGAAGAGCCATACTGGCAAGCCAATTGTTAGTCCTGGAAGCGACAATGTGGCCATATGGGGTGCATCAACATCTCCCCAAGAGGAGAAGGGACTAGGATTTCCACCAAGGGGAATTCCTTGGTTGGTAGGCTCCATTTTCTCAACCCAAAGATCAACGTAGGAAAAGGGTATGAATATTCCATTTAAAATAAATTTTAACACGCTTTGACACAACTTGTTTTTTCAGTTTTTAAGAGTCGAGAAAAAACAAAAGATGACTCTAGTCTCCTTCGATTTTTAATGAGCCTGAAGTGACAAGTGCTTAGATGGACCTTTTCCGTTAAGGAGTCTGAAAAGGAACGAAAGGGACTGCTCTGGAGGTCTAGGTAGAGGGAGTACCAAACCAATCGCAAAGCTGCAGAATACTTTTTACGGTACGGCAGTCAATCTTCCCGAACACTGTGTTCGGTGCATTGCGATCAGTAGGGCGGCTGACACGGCTTCCTATGGATAAAGGTTTTAAGCCTATAGGGGTCTCCCAATATATACTCGACGGTACGTGGGAGCACAAGTCCGTACTGGCACTTATCGTCTCAAAGTGGAGGAATCACCCAACCATCAGTGAGGACAACAGTTACCAGGCTTTACGACGCCGGAATACGTCTCTAGCCTAGACCTCTAAATGCTGTGCGTTAAGTGACAAAGCGTTGTTAAGTTCATTGAATTTATTTTAAGTTGATCTTTCTTATGAAGTTTGCCTTTTGGGATCACCACAAGATGTATATGTAATTCCTAAAATGCAATCTAAATATGATAAACAAAATGTTATCTCTTTTCAGCAATGAAAATCCTAGCTACTAAGGGAAAAGAAAGACACAATCTTTTCGCAAAGAGAAAAGAGCACACTGTAAATGCACTTTTCCTAAATCAAGCCAAACAGACTGCCAATATGAAAATGCACATGCATGTGTTTTGTTTTTCACTTTCTTAATATTTATGCCTAAAAAGAAAGTTGTTGTACAAATCTGAATTTGCTTTCAAGTGACAAACACAAACAAGCTTCTTTTCGAAATCAAAAGGTAGAGATGATTACGATACTTTATGATTTTGAAATAAATACTCGTTTCGACACTAGAAAGTCACAAATTCAGACCAAAGGCAAAAGTAAAAGCATAATCGACTGTCAACAGCAAATAAACTTTCTCCTATGATCAAAATCGACACTTGCGACAGATCTGAATCAAAGGACAACAGTATGACTACTCTACTTTTGCAATGGAAAACTGTAAATGACGTAACAAACACACAAAATCATCTACAGTCTTTTTGTACAAAGGAAGCGGAATTACAACAAGGAAAAGGGGTTTTTAAATAGACACATACACTGATCACAGGCTGCAAAAATCAGAGACAAAACTGAAAAAAAATGAAGCAAAGAACCTCAGCTGCACAAGGCTAGGCTGATCAGCGCACCTGTTACACAGAGAAACTAGATTGCAACGCAGGTTGCCCTCTCGGGAACTGTGCTGAAATGCTGGAACTCTTCACAGTACCTGCGCTGGGGCAGAAACGAGAATTCTATCCGGGTTCTGGGTCACGGTTTGCAGTTTAATCTATGGTTTTTGGCCGAGTAAAAGCAATCAGTAATGCACAATCAGAGGTTAGATTTAAAGAATGTCTAAGAGCTATCACAAAGGGAAATCAGATAATTTGTGAATCAGCTCTTCAAATCATAAACAGACCCAGTGAATGGATTGAAGCAACAGATGTCTACTTTGCATTTGTTAATGGCAAATGCAGTTCGATTTGCTACTTCTAAGTTTATGAAACAAACAACAAGAGAAACACAAACAAACTAACTAGACAATCATCCCCAGCGGAGTCACCATTTTGTTATCGGGAAAAGTGTCTATCTAGATCTGCTCTATCCCACTAAGGTGTGACAGCAACCTTAGAAACAAACAGAGGAAACTACTTTTGTATTCTTCTTTATGAACTATAAACGAAGAGGAATAGGATGAACCAACCTGTGTCTTGCACTAGTCCTTTGATCCAATCTCTCTCCTCTTTGACAGCTTCCAGCTACCTGCTCCCTTGCTTGCCCAGCTTCACTAAGTACCTGCAAGATCATAGAAGGAAGAAACTATACAAAGACATGGGCTTATATTCATAAATAACTTAGGATCAGATTTAAGTTAACCATAAAAATGTAACAAACATCAATGAAACACAAGCATGGAGAAGAAACTCAAATAGTTTTATTGATATACAAGAAGATCCAGGAGGAGTTACAACCGATGATTCCTGACCCAGCATCAACCTCCCAGCAAAGAAGTCCCTTCTTCAACCCCAACAAAGCATAGATCACCCAATTCTCTGATATGTATCTCAAAACCAACAACAATTCCTTACAATGTGCGAAATTCCAGCCTCTGGATCTCTGGAATGAGGGATCCATATATAGATGTATGTAAGGAGGATGAGTCAGCTCATGAATTGATTAGTGGCTTCTCTCTGTCAGTTCTTGCTTCCACTTGGAGACTGAGAGCCTCTTACTCATCCTTGGTCGAATTCAGTGAGGCAAGTGTCATTGGAGAAGATTCTGGAAGCTTCCATTGTCTCTCCACCTTGTGGAATGACACTGCCACTTGTCATTTCCCACTCAACACACCCTGGTAGTGCATTTAGGTGCGTTGCAACGCACCTAGCTAGTGGACTTAGGTGCTATGCAACGCACTTGGCTAGTGGAGCAGCTGAAATGATCCTGATTTGACTAGTTCTGAGCAGTTTCTGGTGGAGAACTTCTGGGAGAAGCTGTAATTTGTTGACCTTGTTCCTTCAGGAGTTAGAACAACACTTTTAGGGACTTAGGAGCCCTTGGTTTATGGACATTTCATGCTTAGAGCTGTAAGGAACAAAAATGTCTATAACAGTAGGGTTTCAAAGCCCCTAAGGGCTGAATGAATTATGAAAACAATTCTCATATTGGGTCTCCTTCTATGAGTAGGAAGCCCAATCCAATTCAAACCCATCACGCAGGAACAGTCCACCTGGATTCTGGTGACAACAGCTCAGGTGTGGTTCAGTCTATTAGGAGAAAAAGGGAAACAATGGCAGACCATGAAGATCATGTGGAAGGGACTGGTGAAAACCAGGTAGGTGGGGAACAATCCACTTTTGTGTTTCCAATTGTGGACCCTGATATTGTGGCACAAATGAAGAATATTCCACCATCAGATCTCCCTCATTTCCATGGTAAAGTTCATGAAGATCTTGACTCTTTTTTATTCGAGTTTGATATTTTGTGTAGAAGTTATGATTATTCAACTGATGCTCAGAAGCTAAGATTATTTCCTGTTACTCTCAAGGACTCATATTTACGCTAGTTTATGTAGGAGGAAACATTATAGCCTCTTGGGATCAAATGAAGAGAGCGTTTTTATCTAAATATCAATAATATTGCAAAACTCGGGACATGCAGGATGAGATTTTTACAATCATACATGATGATGATGAAACTCTTGAAGATTACCTAGAAATATTTTTGCATATTTTACAAAGGTTGAAACTTAAGCTTGATTCCAGTAATATTAGAACCTTGTTCTTAAGAGGACTTATTGATAATGCTAGAAATAATTTAAATCTGTTAGGACAAGGTGATATTTCTCAGCAAACTTTTGAACAAATTTGTGAATTATGCAGGAAATTTTCAGGAAATCAGTATAGATCCAGTAGAGGAACTCGAAATATAAATAGAAAAACGAATCTATTGATGCTATGATGATTGGACTAGAAAATAAAATGGAAAACATGAAAATTAACATAATGAATACTGTTACCAAACAATTGGACTCTTTAAAATTTCAGCAAAAACTTATGAAGGAACAAGAGTCATTAAGTATTTTCTGTCCTAAATGTAGAGACAAGCATCGTCCTAAAGAATGTCCTCTTAATTTGAAAGAAACTAATAAGTGTGCTATTTGTGCGGAAGACCATATCACAAAAAAAGTCCCTCTATACCAGGACTTAAAGCTGTCTTTATTGGGGGATAGCCTGAAGTTGAATACTTGGATGCTATGGGAGCAAAAACAAATTGGCCTAAGGTAGGTGTAGGTATGGCTCCTGAATTTTCTCCACACTATTTTGGTTATAATTCACATGCATATTCTTATCCTAACACTAATCAGCAGTGGCAGTATGGAAACCAATATCAGCATGGGAAACGTTCTCAACCATGGCAACAAGGTTGGAGATGGCCAACTCATTCTCCATATTCCTACCAGCCACCCATGCAGTCATATCCATCTACATATACACCTTATCGAATGGCTCAACCTCCGAGTCAGTCTACTCCTCCATTACCTTTACCTCCACCTTTTTGACCTCCTCAGTTGCCTGCTCAACCTATTCCCAATCCTAACAATAATAAAGTAGTGCAAATGATCTATGTAACAAACCCACATTTATTTGAGTACCAATCTATTACAGTTGGGGTTCATGATATTCAATTAAGATCGGGAAGGACTGTAACACCAGAAAATTAGAAGCAACCTAAAGTTATTGTTGAAGAGAAAGAAGAAGAGGAAATTATTAATCATTCTCCGAAACTTTTCAGTAAGTAGCCCTTACCCTCTGAATCCTTGCCATATTCTTCCAAACAACCTCCCTTCCCATAGAGGCTAGTAATGGAAAGAAGTGAGCCTATTTCTGGGACTAGCTTAGCATCAAAACTTGAGAATCTTTTCATTAAGATAGCTATGCTCCAAGCCATCAAAGAGATCCCTATTTGTACCAATATCATTAAGGAGCTCTGTCTCAAGAAACCTGGGAGGAAGAGATTGGAACCCCAAACCATTCAAATTATTGGTAGGGTAGCAGAGTTGATGATGGGATGTGGGTCTATGGAAAAATATATTGATCTTGAAAACCCTGTTGTCTCAGTTTAGATTGGTAATGTTCTTGTCTCTAATGTTCTTATAGACCTAGGAGTAGCCATTAATGTCATGACTAAGAAAACCATGGATCAACTTCAGTTATCTCATCTTCGCCCTACACCCACCGTGCTTGAATTAGTAGATAGATCTAAAATTAAGCTAGAAGGAGTATTGGATGATGTGATCATCTCATTAGATTCTTGGGAATATCCTGCTGATTTCATTGTGCTTTAGCCAAAGACCCTAGTAGGAGGACATACCTTGATCCTAGGTTGACCATGGCTTGCTACAGCTGATGCATATATTAGATGCCGCTCCGGTGATATGTATATTTCACATGGAGATTCTAGGAAGAAATTTACCTTATACCCCCCTACCAGATCCATTCAGGACCTTAGAGATACTTTATGGTTGGATCAGAGCAGTGATGAGGAGACTCAACCCATTTCCTTTATCCATCAGCATACTGGGTCTTCATAAGAAGATGAGATTCAAGATATATCGAATAATCTAGACACTATCCCTAATTTTGAGCTATTGAGCCAGATTTTCAGCCTAGATTTTCAAGATAACCATGATTCTCATTCTTCTGTACCACTGCATTTGACCACCCCCTTGAGTACTCCTGAGCCTGATACTACTCTTGTTGAGATTAGCCCTGGTAAATCCTTGTATATTAGTTCAGATTTGGACTCATCTCAGCGAGAGCAGCTTGTGAATTTGTTGCAAAACCATCTTAGTGCCTTTGCATGGGGCTATGAAGATATGAAGGGCATTCCCCTTGAAATTTGTACACATCATATCTATATCCAGGAAGGAACCTAACCTGTTTGACAACCGCAAAGGTGAATTAATCCAGCTCTAAGAGATATTGTGAAGGAAGAAGTACAGAAACTCTTGGATGTTGGCTTTATCTATCCTATTTCTGACAGCCAGTGGGTCTCTCCACTAGTGCTAGTACCTAAGAAAGATGGAAGATGGTGTATTTGTATTGATGATCAAGAATTAAACAAAGCCACTCTCAAAGATTACTTCCCTCTCCCTTTCATTGACCAGGTGCTTGATACCCTTGCAGGAAAGAAATATTTTTCCTTTTTGGATGGCTTTAGTGGTTATAACCAAATACAGATTACACTCGAAGATCAGGATAAAACTACTTTTACATGTCCATGGGGTATATTTGCTTATGGAGTGCTCCCCTTTTATTTATGTAATGTCCCGACTACCTTTTAAAGGGCAGTCCTGGCCATTTTTTCTGATCTAGAATTTATAGAAATTTATATGGATGACTTTTCTGTGTTTGGTGTTTCTTTTCAGGAAGCTCTCGAAAATCTGGAAAAAGTACTTCTTCTTTGTCAGGAAGCCCATCTCACCTTGAGTGACAAGAAATGTAGATTAATGTGCAAAGTGGGAGTGGTACTTGGCCATTTGATTTCTAGTAAAGGTATCCAGGTTGATCCAGCAAAGATCGAAATCACTCTGCATCTTCCTACACCCAAAACTCAAAGGGAAGTAAGAGGCTTTTTAGGACATGTTGGTTACTATAGGAGATTCATTGAAAGTTTTTCTAAGATAGCTGCTCCTCTTTTCCTACTTCTAGCTAAGGATAGTGAATTTTCTTGAACCACAACTTTCCAACAGTCTTTTGAAACATTGAAGGAAAAGTTAGTACATGCACCAGTTTTAAGAGGTCCTAATTGGTCTCTGCCTTTTCATATTTCCTCTGATGCTTCAGATTTGGATATTAGCGCAGATTTAGGACAAGAGGAAAATAAACAACCTTATGCTATTTATTATATTAGTAAGATTTTGTCTTCCACTGAATTAAATTATACAGTTATAGAGAAAGAGTTTTTAGCTATAATTTTTGCAATTAATAATTTCAGGCACTATATTACAGGATATGAAGTATTTGTACATACTGATCATTCCGCGATTAAATATTTTATGAATAAACCATTACCTAGCGGTAGAGTGACTAGGTGGTTACTATTGTTGATAGACTAAGAAAATCTAATGTTGTAGCAGATTTTCTTTCTAGATTAGATAATCCTGGTGAAGCAACTCCTGTTAATGATGATTTTCTGGATGAACATCTTTTTTCCATGTCAACAGATTCCCCATGGTTTGCTGACATTGCCAATTACTTGGTTACTGGGAAAACACCACTCCACTTGTCTGCTCGTGAAAAACAGAGTAGTGTTAAGAAAAGTGCTAATATTCATGGATGCAAGGAGATCTCTTTTACACTGGTCCATATCTAATTATCCATAGCTGTGTAAGAGAGGAGGAAGTGTTTGATATATTAAAATCTACTCATGATCAACCTTGTGGAGGCCACTTTGCTGATAGGCGGATTGCATATAAAGTATTGCGTGCTGGTTACTTTAGGCCTTCCTTGTTTAAGGATGCCAAACAGTATGTTAAGCATTGTGATAGCTGTCAGTGAATGGGCCAGCCTAATCAAACCAATGAAATGCCTTTATGCCCCCAAGTTATGATTGAGCCATTTGAAAAATGGGTTATTTATTTTATAGGGCCAATAAATCCAACAACATTAAGTAAAAAGCATATCTTGGTTTGTACAGATTTTGTTACGAAATGGGTAGAAGCTAAAGTTGTTTATTTTGCTACAGAAAAAATTGTTGTTGATTTTCTTTTTATTGAAATATTTACTAGATTTGGTGTGCCTAGAGAAATTGTTTTTGAAAATGGTCCACAGTTTATTTCTAATCTGTTACAGGGTGTGATGGAGCAATATAAGATCCGGCACAAGAAATCCACGTCGTATCACCCGCCAGCAAATGGCCAGGTGGAATCCATGAACAAAGTGATCGAGTCCATTCTTACAAAGACAGTCAATATGCATCAGAAGGAATAGGCTGAATGATTACCAGAGGCTTTGTGGGCATACAGAACCAGTTGGAGAAATAGCACGGGACATACACCATATGAGCTGGTATATGGCAAATAGGTTCTGTTACCAATTGAATTCCAGATGAAAGCTTTCATAACTGCAGTTTAGTTAGGACTAGATCTCTCTGAGGCACAACAATAGCGTCTTCTCCAATTAAATGGGTTAGATGAATTTCGTAGGGATGTTGTTCAACAGAACATACTAATTCAGTAGCAACGTAAAAGGTGGCATGACAAGTCTATTTAGAAAATAAATTCCAACTAGGTGATTGGGTGCTCCTTTATGATTCTAGATTTAAAATCTTTATAGGGAAATTCCATACAGGTTAGATGGGACCTTATGAAGTGATCAGAGTATTTGAGAATGGAGCAGTAGAAGTTAAAACTATTGATGGACAAAATTCAATATTCTTGGTAAATGGACACAGGTTAAAGAAGTATTTTCAGCCACCTACTCGGAAATATTTTACACAAAAAGTCCAACAGCAATTTGGGACGGTAGTGGTGAATGGTAATACCAACCATTTGAAAACATGAATTCTCTTTCTTCTTAAAAAAAAAAAAGTAAAGAAAAAATATTTTCTTGTAATTATAAAAATCAGTCCGCTGACATGATTGCAAAAGGATCAACCTAAAAACCAGCTTGCTGGCAGGAAGATCAAAAATTTCTAATAAAAAGAAAATGTTGCTTGATCTTTAGATATGATAGCGACCACCAAGTAAAAGCAGGTTTAGCAGAACCAACCTTTACATAGCTGGGGTAATTAGCATGGATATATTTACTCAAGTAACACTTATTTTTCGTTGCAGTTATTTTTTCTTGCACCAGTGTAGGAAGACCTTCCAAAAAATTTTCTGCCTTTCTTCATATTCCACTTTTGTAATATTCCCTCAATTTTCATCTTCAACCCCAGAATGATTAACCTTCCCACATTCTTCTAAATTTACCCTGTCCACTTCGAAGAAATCCCACTTTACCCTTGAAATTTTTTCCTATCCCACTTCTATTTATTCCCTCTTTTGGTACTATTCCTGGAATCCCTGCAATAGAATTCCTTCCCATTCTGAAAATTCCCTTTTCCCACTTCTTTTTTCCCTCATGAATTTATTGTAGGATCTCACACAAAAAGAGCAAAAGGATATGCTTTGAAGCATCAAGAAAGGGCAAAGAAAATTTCTTGTATAAGTTGAGGAAGTCATGTGAAAATCCAGCCTATATTATTTAAATTATCTATTTTTAGATATTATGCTTGCACTAGTGCAAGCATGTTGTCCTATATGATAAAGTGAGCAGAAAGGTACCAGCAAAATAGTATAATTTAAGCGGTGCAAGCAGATCAGTGCAAGCATGCACCCCGTCAATAACATAGTACAAGTTATTCTTTTCGTAGCATACAACATAGGAAAGTGGTTATCATGAAAATTTATATGAATTCCTTTCATTTCACTGATGAGTACTTATGCTATCATACTAACTAGGAGAAAATTATTTAATGTACAAGGTGTTTTAAGTTAGAAATCATGATCATTTTTTTAATGAATGCTAAGTTCTTTTTTCGAATTATGAAGGAATGCGGAAAAGTTTTAACCATTTCTTGGAAATAATTACCCCTCTCCGCCATAATCTTAAAACGTCCTTCACTCATAATGATTACCTCACCTAGTCGTTCAAATGCTTCCGCAAGTACCAATCCAGCCTGATAAAAATTATGGTCCTGAAATAGCTGGAAGTGAAAGGTATGACATGGGAGCCATTGTTAAAACAGTTGAACAAAGGGACAACTGCCCGAAAGGAGACAGAGGACCCCCCTAGCACAATCAAGGGCCCGAATAAAAATGAAAGGGGAAGTCCTTGCACCAGTGCAAAAAGGAAACGATCTAACAAATCAGAAAAGGCCTCAGCTAGCGCACCGGTTGAAGAAAACCCTTCTGTGCCTAAAAATGACAACCTGTCAGTCCTTGTGGATGCAACAAAGTTTGCAGAGGTCGAAGACGATGCTCTGTTGGCTGATTTCATCAAAAAGCCTCGAAAAAAGAATAAAGTCTTTGATGCAGGAAAAGAACCACAGTCCCCATAGGGTGTGGAATCCCCTCCTGCACCAGTACAAGAAGAAGCACCAGTGCAAGAAGAAGAACTGGAAAAAGAAGCAGAAAATGAAGAATCAGAAGAAGAAGAGATAGAAGGAGAAGAACTAGACAACGAAGAAGTAGAAGAAGAAGAAGCGGGAGGAGAAGAATCCAAATAATAACAGGTGGAATCTGAAGAAGAAAAGGTAGAATCCGAAAAAGAAGAGGTAGAAACCATAAAAGAAGAAGCAGAATAGGGAGAGGCAGGAGAAGAAGAACCAGAGGAGGAAGAACCAGAAGAAGAAGAACCATAGGAGGAAGAACCGGAAGAAGAAGAACCAGAGGAGGAAGAACCAGAAGAAGAGGGACCAGAGGGAGAAGAGTTCCCTGATGTAACCATAGTGGATATGGAGGTCCCTGAGGAAGACACAGCTCCTGCCGAAACAGAAAACAAAAAATATTTGGTAACCCCTGTTGGTTGGGTAGTTGAATTAGAGCTTCAATTGTAGAACTTAGAGCAGCTTGTAGCCAAAGCACAAGAGGATAAAGAACATAGCAGAGGAGAATTGACGAAAAAGATCCATAAAAGGAAAAGAGAAGTTAAAGTCTGGAAGTATCGAGTTGCGCAATGCTTCAGGCGACTTGAAAAGGTGACAAAGAAATTAAAGAATATCAGAAAGAAGAAGTATGAAACATTGCAGGGAGATGATAGTATGCCAAAGAAGGATTGAGCTGGAATGCTCAAAGTTTTGAATTTTCTGCAGAGGTAAAGAGTTGCGTGAGGACACACAATATTTTAGGGATGGGAGGATGTTAGCCCCTTAATTTTCTCTCTTTTGGCCATTTTTCCCTTCCTAAATTATAACCATTCACCGCTGTTTTACCTCTCTTATACACCCTCGTCTTGCACTAGTCCAAGAACGATGACATATTTCGTATGAACTTTATATTTCATATTTTTAACTTAACTTAGCATTAATTAATTATTTATTACAAGATTTATTGCTTATAATCACTTTTGTAACTTATCGATATCTCCAATGTTTGTTTGGTAGTCAAGTGATTACCATGACCACTGATCCTAGTGTAGGATAAGATCTCGCACTGATGCCAACACAATGAATCTTTGCAGCAGATCCAGACTTCCTTGATCACCGCCTCGTTTTGCATAGCTTTGGCCACAATGGCAAGATAGATCTGAAGGCATTCAAGCTTCAGCCACGACAGAAAGGTCGATCAAAGGTAGCTGAGATCAGATTTATGAAGAATGAACAGCTGGAGATTGGCTACAACCAGTTTTGTTGAACTGCCTAATTTTGAAGGCCGAGAAGCTAAATTCTGCATATCGGTTATGTAATTGGTTAAACGATCTTTTTGGCCTTCGGCCAAAGATGTATATAACGAAGAATCTAAATAGGATGAAATGGTTTTTGATAAGAGTTTGTAGAGACCAGAGATATAACCAGGGAGGCGGTAACAGGCTTGTATTTTGTTATCGCCCAAATCTAGGATGGACTATGTATTCACACATGTATGTGCCTCTATGAATCAATAAGAAGGGAGCTCCACATCATGTTTTATAAATCATATTTCTATGTTTGAAAGCTTATGTATTGATAAAATACTGAGCAGTGTTTCTATTTGAAAGGGAAACACATTGGTTGGCTAGGGCCCATCCAACCCAACACGTTTACCCTATTCTCTATTCTTGTAATTTATGTTTATACTATCGGGTGTGATTTAATTTACAACACATGTATTCCTATTTGAGTGAAAGCGGATCCATTATGTGAAATAGTTAAATTTCCTTTTCCTGCATATGATTTTGGATTGGTTTTCTCGCCTAGTCCAAGCAGGAGAAATAAACCTGCACTAGTGCACATTGGTGTGCTATTCATTTTCTGCAGTTCTGTTTGATTTGGTTTTCCCTGCCTGGTCCAAGCAGGAGAAATAAACCTGCAATAGTGCACGTTGGTGTACTATTCATTTTCTGCAGTTTTGTTTGATTTGGTTTTCCCCGCCTGGTCCAAGTAGGAGAAATAAATCTGCACTAGTGCACATTGATGTGCTATTCATTTTCTATAGTTTTGTTTGATTTGGTTTTCCCCGTCTGGTCCAAGCAGGAGAAATGAACTTGCACTAGTTCACGTTGGTGTGATGTAGCAAGCCTTTTTAGTTTACTACCAGCAGTTTTCTTGCTTTCATTAATACTTCATGACAGGATAAATTATATGGATTGTTTCTTTATTTCTGCACTCTGTTAAAATAAAAAACATTCATTTTTATGTGTGCAATTGGATTTCACAGTATAATAGAACTTGCAGTAACTAAGAAATTATTTCAAGAATTAATTGCCAAGTGCAAGAATCTCTAATCTGGTGCAAGAACTAGTTTCTTGCCACGGGATCTGAGTGCTCTGAACCTGAAAAAGTTCAAGCCCTTGCAGGAAGAAAAACGCTTTTAGTACAGACACCATTTATACCCTCTACATAAAATCTCTTTTCGTACACTAGTGCGAGCAGACTACAATAGTGCAGGATAGATTAGTGCAAGAAGGAAATATTTACATAAGCAGGTTTGAAGGGCCCACCTCATGAGATTGCTAAAGTGTCTCTGCTAAATAAAACACACACTTAGTAGTTAATCAATAGTTAGCTAGAGTGATTGCCCCTTTATTTCTAAATCTCTTTTGCAAATGCATTCTTCCTTGTTCCAGTCTTATATTATTTTGATGGTTCAAGTTGCCTTTTTCTCTCTTTAGTTTGATTCTGCAATCTTTCCTTTAAAGTAGGGATTGACATTAGAAATATTCATACCATCTCTGGTATTGCCTGTGCTTCTTCTCTAAGTTTACGAATCCCCCGGGTTGACAATTTAAGTGTTGAGGAGTTTGCTTAAGTGTAATTCCTACACCCAACACCATGCTTACCCTTGTCTTCATTTTTGGCATCCCAACGAAGCACCAAATCTCCAATTTTGAAATCATCCTCCTTTGTTTTCCAGTCATAGATTTTCTTTATCCTATCATGGAGCTTAGAGGTGTTCTAAAATACCTCATCCTGTGTCTAATGTAGGTGAATCATTTGATTGATTTGGCGCTGTATATCATTCTCTCCACTTCCTAATTCTTGTAACAATTTCATGACTGGGATTGCTAATGATGAGGGAAAAACAATATCTACTCCATGCAAAATTTGAAAAGGATAAAGTCCAAGGTATTTCTTGCTACTCACCCGATCTGCCCACAATGCGTTGATCAACATTTTGTGCCAATTCTTTTTGTTGGCCTCCAACATTTTCTTGATGATGTTAATTAAGGATTTATTGGAGGACTCCGCCAGATCATTTCCTTGTGGATATTGTGTTGTAGAATGTCCCAACTTAACGTTATATTTGTCACAAAACTCAGTCATCTTTTTAGACTTGAATGTTGTCGCGTTTTTTGTGATGATCTTGTTAGGACAACCAAAACAAGACAAGATATTAGTTTTTAAAAACTGAGTGATAACTGAATTTGTTGCTTACCTGGTTGGAATCGCTTCAATCCACTTAGTAAAGTAGTCTGTAGCTATTAATATCCACTTGTGTTGTGCAGATGTTGATGGGTTAATCTCGCCTATGAAATCTAGGCCCCACTGCTGAAAAGGTGCATGAACTAATATAGGTTGTAGAGGCAAAGGAAGAAGTTTTCTCTTACCTTGGAAAAATTGGCACTCGTGACAACTCATCACTGCCTTGTCGATATATACAAAAAGTGTAGGCCAATAGTAACCTGCTCTTAGCACTTTGTTGGTCGTGGTCTTCTAGTACAAGTTCCCCCCATGATCTCCTTTGTGGAAGTCATTTATTACTCCTTTATATTTTTTGGGCATGGAATCCCCCCCAGGCATGTTTTGGCACTCAAAGCCCAAGTTTTGACCCAATATTGTTGTAAAGACTCCGAAAATTGCGGGCACAGAGTGTGAAATGTATGATAGAGTCACAGGGTTGTCTACCCTAGTTTTGTAATGTAAGGTCGCCTACCCATGGTCTGCGGACTATGGGATTGTATAAATAGAGCGAGGCTCTAAGTGTAAAAGGGAGCTAAGAAATAAGGAAGTGAGAAGAGAAGAGTAAGAGTCGAAGTGTCTAAGCGTGTCCTGGGTCGTAGAGTAGGAGAAGGCTCTGCAGCTGAGTGCGCAGAGGCCTAGTAGTCCGTTGCTTAGTGCACTGACCCTTGCAGCTGAGTGTGCAGGGCCGAGTCAAGTTTGTAATCGAGGAAGAAAATAATAAAGATAATTTTTATCTTAATTTTGTGTGTCTGTTCTTGGGTTATTACATGTTTGATATAATTTGCAAATGTACTGTTCATTTACTCCGCGCACCTGTATGAATGATTTATATTGCTAAGTATACTTTGATGCATACAAGTAGGCTAAGTTAATCAACTAACAATGGAATACTAGTAAGGACTTGGGTAATAATAGTGTTTAGCCCCCGAGTCAGGCTACACGAAGGCGACATTCTAGGCTGCGAGATATGGGAAAGAGCGCGCAACGTCGTGCGCACAGGGTCGAACCGTGGACCACTTGAACTCATCAAAAATATCCAGGGTGCGGAAACCTAGTTCTGGCACCCTCCCATACTACTTTGGGTGAGACCTCAGTCGGCGCTCCACAGACGATTGCTAAAAGGGCCAGTAGTACCGAGATTTTCTTGGCTAAATCACTTCTGAACCTGGGTCAGGCCCCAATAAGCCAACAAATGGTTTCGTTTCCGGGACCAGGATCTGCATAAGAGATGTCTGATGTTGTGTCATTGGAATCTGACAAAGAAAGAAATTGAAGAGTGGCTGGACAGAAAGATTCATGAGTTTGCGGCGCAGGAAAACAGGAATCTGAGAGTATCGAAGGAAGAGTGGTTAGAGCGCTACTTATATACAGAAATCCATGAAATTTTCTTTGCATCCTTCCCCTTCGAGTTGTAAGAGTGGATAGCAAAGCTAGCAGATAGTCAAGGAAGGTGTAGGCTCGACAAACCTATTGTGTGGACTCCAGAGTTAGTGCGTAGACTAGAAGCATCAAGATATAATATCATGTGGGCTGTGGACCATTGGCTCGATCAAATTATAGGAGGGTTTATCACTAAGTTCGCGGTAGATACTTCATTCAGCTACAACAAGGTAGAACGACACTTCCTCAAAGGACCACGAGGTAAGTACGTTAACTCTTTAAAATGCTAGTGTGTGAAAAGCGGGTTATGCGAATAAATTGATGTTTGGGGTTATGCGAAGTGGGAGGATATATAGAAATGAAGGTAGAGAAGAAATAGAAACTAGCCCCTTGATTTCACCTCAGCGAGAAAGCGAGGAAGACCTTGCAAAAGTTTCTCCAAGAAGTGCGATCAGTCTAATAAGACAGCGAATTCTACGCATACCACCCCCACCTACACCACCACTAGTTTCACCATCTTCACCCGCATCTCCACCCACACCACCTCCACCACCACCACAGTTCAATATGGCAAGCGTGATAAGATTTCCGGTGTTCAAAGGAGTAGGGAATGAAGGTCTAGACCAATTTTGGTTCGTGGTAAAGGTTGTATGGGAAGAACAAGGAGTCACAGATGAAAATATAAAGAAGGAAACGATGGTAAGTGCATTGTAGGATCACGCACTGACGTGATACATTAAGCATTCCAATGAAAATCCAAACGTAGGGATCGTAGATATCCAAGCTGCGCTAAACAGGGAATTTAGCAGGCCAAAATCGGAGACACAGTCGATTATCAGGTTTAAGGAAATTGCTATGCTTCTAGGTGAGACCCCCTGGGAGCTGGATCAGAGATTAAAGCGTATGATTCACGAAGGCAACATGACCTTGATGGATGGGTAGCACCGCGCATGGTTTGTAGCGTCACTAACGCCACATCTAAGGACCGCGTTGTCACAGCAAAAGCTATCCACTCAGGCTGAAGATTTGGAGATCGCAATGAGACTGCACGAAACCCCGATACAAGATCCTAACTTGGGAGTCCAACTGATCCACGCGTAGTTGAAAAACTTGTTTCTAGAGATGCAGAGTTTGAAACAAGACAGGGCAACTCACCCAGAAGCGTGCGAGGAGGTATGGTGCATAAAGTGCAAAGGCCAGGGATATGACAAGGACCATTGTCTAGTCTTCGCGAACTACCTGGCGGGAGGAGGGCCAATGCCATTGAGACCAGAGGCACAAGCAAGACCAAGCGCGCCACCTGCATTATGGTGCGCGATTTGTCAGATAGAATGGAAGCATGCTACAGATAACTACCACAGATTACAAAATTATACACAGACATCCTAGCAATTGTTCTGTAATTTCTGCAGATCAATTGGCCATGATGAGTGTACCTGTAGAAGTTATGAACTGATGATGGATCAGACTCCTACCTACAAAGTTCAAACCAAAATTTGAGCCCTCAATCAAAATGTAGGGATGGCGCACAGTGGATTTCAGGGGTGCGGATGAGGTCGAGGTGGATTGGGACCAGGAAGGGGTCGTAGAAAGTTGATTTGTTACAATTGCGAAGGGCCAGGGAATTATGCCCGTGATTGTACAAATCCGACAAGAGCATCATGTTTATATTGTACCCAGTTTGATCATGATAGAGACGACTACCCCACACTGATAGTGAGGTTTCACGATAAAGGAACACTCCAAACTCCCTCAACTTAGAACCTGCAAATGATGAGGTCTGAGTCGCGCGAGGAGGACCCGAATGTAAACATCGTGCTCTGAAGCGGTATCACGATAGGAGATGAAAAGGGAAAGCAGCCTGAAGAAAGTGCATGGGTTCGCAAGGCTCCAACAAAGGAACCAGAGTTCCATTTGGAGTTTGCAAAGGAGACATTCCTGGAAGCTAAGAAGAGATTCATGGAGGCCTCCGCTTTAGGTAGTAAAGACAAACTAGAACCGGAGATGGACCCATCAATGCTTACTACCTTTCTGGAGACATGCATGAAGCTGCTGTGCGACATCAAGGCTATGAAGGGACTACAAGAACTCATCACTAGATGTGCTAGACTAGGAGAACACGTGTAGTCCAGAAGCTCGGAAAGCACACAACGCGAACAGGAAGGGAGATGAGATTGACTGCGCAAATAGGGGAATATGAAATGGATCAAGTGATTTTGGATCTAAGATCGAACGCGAAAATCCTCCGAAAGTAGACATGGGAGCATATGGGTAGGCCCGCATTGCAATGGTCTCCTATTCAATTGCGAATGGCGAACCAGCAAAAGATCCTACTGATGGGAAGATTGCAGGGAATAACGGTAGATATCGAAGGTGCGAGCGCGCTTGCAGATTTCGAAGTGATAGAGATTGTTGATGACAACAATCCCTATCCCGCACTATTGGGGATAGATTGGGCCACTGACATGAATGGAGTGATAAATCTAAAGAAGAGCAAGATGATTTTTGAGAAAAATCCACTACGTGTAGTGGTACCTTTAGACACTGCGGAAGGATCACGCTACACAGAGCCAATGCGTGACGACGAGAGCGATGATGATCTAGATTGTATCTACAAGATAACCACATGGGAGAAAGACTAGGTGAATCCAACAGTTGATGGTAGGATTTCGTGGGAGTGTGAAAGCTCTTGCACATCAGATTTGAACAAGGAAATAGAACGATGGCAGGATCGGTTACACGAGGTAACCACGCTCAACTGCAACACAATGATGAGGTCATTGTGCTACGTGACAACAGAGGTAAGATATCTGCCTATGTATGACAGGTTGGGCAAAGTGGATGATTTCCTGACCAAATTTGAAAGAGAGGTACCAGAACAACAACATTTCGATGCTCTAAAATGGGTACTGCATGCTAGGCCCGCAAGGTGGTGGGGTATGCATCAAAGAAGTTTTGACGACTGGTGTGAATGCAGAAGGATGATGCTCCTACATTTTGGAAAGCCTTATATGAGGATAAAAGCCAGGTATGATGGATGAAATAACCTACTCACCATCCTCTCCATATGGGTACAAGCGTATGGTACACAGCCTCCACGAACGCATACCATCCTCGCGATAGGAAACAAGACCAACAAGCAGGAGCGGGCAAGGAAATGGCATGAATGACAAAATATGATAAAACCAAGCGTGCCGAAGATTACCTGCATGGAAGCCTTTGACAAGGTATGTGAAGTACTAAACACAGTCCACCATGTGAGGTGCACTAACTGGGACTGGCGCATACCAGCGGTTCTATGAGCTTATAGGACTGTGTGCAAAACTCTGACCATGTGGGCACTTTCAATGTTGAAGTATTAAGCAGATGTTGTACTCCCTATGGCGCAGGCAAAGCCGAGTCCGCGCATGACAACACCTGTAGATACTACGGTTTGCAAAGCCTGGAAAGAAGGAATCACACAGCCGCAAGAGACAGTACACATGAGACTTAAGGAAGAAATCCAATAGGGAAACCTTAGACTCTACGAACTTGAAAAACAAAGGATACGATTAAGGAAGAAAAGCGCTTTGATGGATGCAGAGGTCAAGAAGTTGGAGGACGAGATAAAGGAAGTGTTTCTCATTGAAAAAAATAGGATGGTAAGACAAGGTGCATACGATCATACTGACAAGTTTGAGAACTATTGCTGTGAATTGGTTAGTTTGTTGCCTTGGCTTGGACCGCATATCGCCAAGCATAGTGACCAGGGTCGCATGTTGCAAGTGGTGGAGTGCACGATGCTGACCACAACAATGGAAGGTGGGGATTCTCCATGAACTGTGGTGGAGGACAGGATGGAGTCCCACACGGGTGGTGAAACCACCTAACTAGCCGCAGGAAGGACAAAATTAGTGCTCCAGGTAGTTGGAAGGGAGTGCGGGACTATAAACTATTATTCCAAGGAGCTGTGCGATATTGGGGATGCTCACAGAAGTAGAGAGTCACAAGGTATGTGACTACACACGGAGGGCTACACTGCCACACGGGTTGGCCAGGAAGTGATTGTTGAAGCCACTGTTCATGATGGGATGCACGATTTTGAGGCCAAATGGAGCGGGCAGTGGACATTTAAGATGCAATTTATGGGCAAGATTTGGGAAAATATGCCACCAAGAAAGCATTAATGGACTGAAATTTGGGGGAACGGTCTAATTCGAATTTAAAAGGCGCTATAAAACACAAAGGGCTGCCCAAAAAACAACACTTGGTCATTTGAGAATTGAGTGATTGAGCAGAGCCCTGAGCATTGTGAGCCGAGCATTGATTGAGCCCCTGAATTCGTGAGTGACAGATTACAACCCAGATACGATGACAACAACTAAGGATGGTCTGGGAATAGAAGAGGTAACTACCGGCGAGGCTGCACAGACACCAACTGTGGAGGATGTTCCAGAAGGTGTCAGGGTTGTAGCAGAGATCCCCAAATCACCACGCATGCCAAGACCCAAGAAGGATAAGCAAGTAATGGCTACCGTACACATGTCCCTGAGGAACCCACTGTGTAACAAACTATCGATGGTAGAGAAGGGGAAAGCTATCATGATAGAAACAGATGAGGAAGAAGAAGATTTGTAGGCCCTTATCATCACAGAGGAAGAAGACGAAGGCATGGAGGAGGATATTCCACCTACACTCTCTGCGAAAAAACTGCCCACATATGTCCCTCCATAGAAAGTGAAGACCAAAGTGCCAAAGGACTTGGATGAAACCAAGAGTTCACTCCAGACCCAACTCATCCCAGATGGCATTATGTTTTAAGGCACACACGTGGGCCACCTACAAACCATGAAGTTTGAAGATTGGGACCTCTCTAACCACAAGAAGTTCCCTCACGTGGAGATTGGGAACCTCATGAAGCAGAACACTGCGGGGGTGGTGACAACGTTAGAGCTGTGGAAGTGGCTGCGTGGAGTGAAAAAGGCTGGGATACTGAACCTATTGTGGGTGTTTCATTTCCACTGCACCCCAATAGCCATTTTCGACATCAGGCAGTTTCTCTACTTGGTGCATGATGGGTATCTATGGCTAGAGGAGGCCATCCCCATCATGGCAGACCTAATTCATCGCATCTCTTGGATACCATACAAAGGAAAGGACCTCACGACCATATTAGAAGGCAAGGGTAGTGATTTGGCCCTGGCGGAGGCCATGAAGACGAAGTACAAATTGGAGAAGAAGAAGAGGGGCTACGCCTGTTAGGTAAACTTGACTCGAGATAGAGTCAAAGTTGACCAGATAAAAATTGATGGTTTTGGGGCACATGGTATTGTGCACCCATAGTATTATGCCCGTGGTATTATATGTAATAGAGCTTATAAAAGGCTGGAAGGACTTCATTGTAACGTAAGGCCTGGAGGTGAGCGGTGAAGGCTCACTTGGTCGGATTGGCCAGGGTTTTGGCCAATGCTAATGAGATATCATTAGGTTGGGTTTTTCCCCGGATTTGGGGTTTTCCCGGATAAACATGTGTGTTTATGGTTGTTGCTGGTTATTTTTTATTTTATTTTTTTCCCTCGGTAAATCTCAATATTAATTTATGTTCTCTGGTAAATTTCTTAACAATTGGTATCAGAGCCAAAGGTTGTGTATTGGCTTCAGAAAAATGCTTTTGTTGCCAAGGGTTATTTGGCCTGGTGGACATAGAAAGGATTGATGCATAGTTTGTTTGTAGATCTAATCTAAGTGCATCAAGAACAAGGTTCTAGAAACGCTCAGATGGGAAACTATGCCAACGCTGGAGAATTAACAAGTGAAGTAGGGTTGTCTTGAACAAAGCTCTGCGATCTGGCAGCGCTGCTCAAAGGCAGGTATGAAGGAAATGTTTGATCGGTCAGCTGATATGGGGATGTCTCATAGAGGAAGACTGAATGTTTTGGGCAATGTCGTCAGGAAACCATTTCAGTGAGTTCAGCGGTGGCACAAAGCCCGTGTCTAATGAATTTGGATCGTACACCGGAACTGGAGATGTGAAATATCATTTGGGGACATCGCATCAACGTCCTCAGGCATCTCCGGGAAAATGATACAAGAGAGCATGAGGCTTTTGCTCCTCGTGAGGGCTTATCAGGTGAATGGCCACATGAAGGCGAAGCTGGATCCTCTAGGGTTGGAGGAGAGGGAGATTCTGGTGGATTTGGATCCAGGGCTGTATGGATTTACAGAGGCGGATCTGGACCAGGAGTTTTTTCTCGGCGTGTGGAGGATGTCAGGGTTCTTGTCTGAGAATCGGCCGGTGCAGACTTTACGGTCAATTCTGTATCGATTGGAACAAGCTTACTGTGGCACCATTGGTTATGAATACATGCACATACCAGACCGTGATAAGTATAATTGGCTGAGGGAAAAGATTGAGACAGTAACTCCCAGGGGATACAATGCAGAGCGCAGGCTCGTTATGCTTGATCGGCTCATCTGGAGTACACAGTTTGAGAATTTCTTGGCTACAAAGTGGACTGCTGCCAAGCGGTTTGGGCTCGAAGGGGCTGAGACCTTGATCCCAGGTATGTCGAAAGGGTACGAGGTCAGCATAAAGAGATAGCGGATGATAGACACGAATCCATACTTCTCAGGTACCAGTACGCTCAGACCCTATGACTATGGTACGGGCATGCCCTATCTTTCCAGCGAACCTCGATCTTTTCCAGTGGTTCGCCTGCGAGGTCTTCCATTCAACTGTAGTGAGAACGATGTTTGTGAGTTCTTTGCGGGATTGGATGTTGTGGATGTCTTGCTGGTGCATAAGCAGGGTCATTTCTCTGGCGAGGCTTAATTGGATGCTGCATTTTGGAGAGTCCCCGAGATGGTCTAAGGATGTGAAATTTATTCTGGTGGTGACACCCAGGTTAGGTTTCGGGGCTTACATGACGAGCAACTTACCTACAAAGAAAAATACATGGATTTCTCTCCCGTGGTCGTCTCTGGAATTGCGGTTTTGGACACTTCTATGAATGGGATCTGGCATGGAGTTAATGGAGGTCCCTTCAGTCGCAGCGAAGAGGATGGGTCAGAATAGCAGCAACAATAAACAAAAATAAAATAAAAAATATTGCGTGTAAATGGGCATACTACTGTAAGACTTGGTAAGGCATGTGTACCCCTGGGTAATCACCGGTAAAGTTTGGGCTCGAACTAGGTGATAGGGGGGATGTCAGGTTAACAATACCCCGGGTAAAAACTCTTAAGGGGGTAAGGGCTAGAGTGAGCAGGATTGTCTCACTTAGTAGGTTTGGCTGGAGTTAGTCAAGGAACCCCAAGTCAAGTTTAAGGGGGGAATTGTTAGGTAAACTTGACTCAAGATAGAGTCAAAGTTGACCAGATAACAATTGATGGTTTTTGGGCACATGGTATTGTGCACCCATAGTATTATGCCCGTGGTATTATATGTAATAGAGCTTATAAAAGGCTGGAAGGACTTCATTGTAACGTAAGGCCTGGAGGTGAGCGGTGAAGGCTCACTTGGTCGGATTGGACAGGGTTTTGGCCAATGCTAATGAGATATCATTAGGTTGGGTTTTTCCCCGGATTTGGGGTTTTCTCGGATAAACATGTGTGTTTATGTGTTTATGGTTGTTGCTGGTTATTTTTAATTTTTTTTCCCTCGGTAAATCTCAATATTAATTTATGTTCTCTGGTAAATTTCTTAACAACGCCATCTCCAGCTTCAAGGACAAAGCAGTACACGTAGCAACCCAAATCCTGGCCAGTAAAGTTATGTGGAAGTGCCACACCGACGAGGTACCAACGCCGGTGGTTGCACTAGCCAAACAATGCATAGAGGGGGTCCAGTTTAACTAGTCTGAATTCCTCTTCAAAGAATTTTTGAAAAATTGTCGCGAAGCCCAGGAGCAGGGTAAAACCTTCCACTATGCGTCATTGTTGCTATCCATAGTACTCGTCATGGGGGAACTACCAGAGGACAGTCAATTCCCATAATTGACAGAGATTTACCAAAGGTCGTGAAGTATGCTTCGCTATGGGCCATGAAGGATGCAAAAAGGATATGCGATAGCAAGATCTTCTGGGTGCTCATGGAGATGAACATCCGGATGTGGATCAATAGGAAGCCGTGCTTGTTGCCCACGATGTACAATAGTATACAAAGTTTTGTAAAATTCAAAGCTAACATGCATAATATGTACATCAAGGTGTGCAAGGACACAATGAAGTAGTGGACGAAGCTATCTTTTGTAGCCACTAATGATGCCATTTTCACTGTCTTGGAGGCATGGCCTCAGAATGACGTGTCCTAGATCTTGCAGAACTCGAGAGGGCGGTAGCATAGAAGAAGAAGGACGATGCCTGTTAGGGTCCCACCCTAACCCCCTTATTTATGTAGTAGGATTGAGTCATAGCTATAGTTAAGTAAAGAGTCAATAAAGCCCATATTAATAATTGTAAGTGGTTAACTCGCATTTAATGATGGGACCACAGTTGGTTGCAAATGGGCCATGGTATTAGATAGATGGTATTAATAAGAACCATGGTATTTCTCCATGGTATTTCATGTATGAGTCATATATAAAGGATAGAGACTCCCTGCGAGGAGCATCGTGTCTTATTTTGTAATCGAGCTCTGCTCTATTGGAGGTTTCCCCCTCGAAGAGGCAAGTGAACATTGCTTTTTGAATAATAAAATACTTGTTGTTATTTCTCACTGTTCTATGTTATGGGTATATTTCTGCGCATATTTGGTATTATTGTATCATTTTGTAGGTTAAGAGCATAACAAGTGGTATCAGAGCCCTTTCCAGGGCCGGTGGGATCTCCATTTTTTAGCAATTTTTTTTTTTGGCTAGAGATGTGTTTCGGCGTCTTTAAACCACGGGATCTGTTGTTGAGCACATAAACCTGCGTATTTGGGGAGGCATGCACGGAGGAAATACAAGAGGTGGTCACGCTTGTTGGACTCCCTTGTAACCCCTGTGGGTACCCCTTCGAGTAGTAGCGCATTAGACAAAATCGCGCACAGACTGTCTTCGAAGTAACCTCAGGTATATCGGAAGCCCCCTAGCTCCCTTGAAACCTCGCCATAGATAAACCATCAGCCATCTTGCTTCTACAGTACACTGAGAACAACGCTTGGAGAGATTACTCGCCTGTACGATAAGGTAGTCGAGTTGTACGGCTAAGGGTACGGTTGATCCTCCTTGATTAGTGCCCTGAAAAATTGGGCCAAGTACTACTGTCAGACCCTTATGTATATTGCGATCTGTAGCACCTGACACTCCTCGAGACCATAGTTCCCTTTTCTATCTCTATATCACTCATAATCTCTACCAGATTAGATCTCGCAAGTGGGGTTTTGCAGCAGTAGCAGCAATCAGTCCCGCAGTTTAGAATTATCAGAACAACCATTCAGATCTATTAGATCCATCTGATCTGTAGCAGCAATTTGTTCCGTCGTTCAAATATATCAGATCAGCCATTCTGATCTCAGATCCACCAGATCCTCCATCCAGATTTGGGTAGTTGTGTGGGTTCCTATACCGGGGCGTGATTTTTGCAGGACTTTTGGAAGCATTGAAATTTCGGGGATTCGGCTACTGCAGTATTCCTAAGCAAGGAGTAAAACTCCATTAGGAGTTTTCGTATAAAAAAGAAAAAAAACCGAGGTGCTTATTGGTGACTTAGCCCATAAGAATTAGGATGATGAGCTGAGCAAGGTGGTACCATTCAATTGTTAGTGCCAAAAAAAAAAAAAATTTAGGGCGGTCCCAAATTTCAAGTACATCAGGTCGGTGCATGGTAGAAACTAGAGCTCAAGCTATGGCCAATGAGAAGATCGACAAACTTGAAACATCCTTGAAAGACATCCAAGACCAGCTGGCGAAAATAACTGCAACACTCTCTATGGGCAAGGCGGAAGCCCGCGAGGAGGCATATATTGGCAATGAACACAGTGAGGGTGAGTCTAGCCACTCTCTTCACCTCTGGGGCACCCACCAACAATCCCGTCCACGACCACCCAAGCTGGATATGCATAAATTTGATGGCTCTCACCCGACAGCATGGATAGCACAAATGGAGCAATATTTCAATCTGAATTACATCTTGGATAATGCCACTCAGCTTATGGTGGGGAGCATGTACTTGGACAATGAAAGATGGCAATGGTGGCAATGGCATCAACATTTCTATGGAAGGCCCTTCACTTGGGACACATTCAAAAAATCTCTTATGGACCACTTTGACCATGAATCTACTTTTTTGGGTCGTCTCACTAAGCTCAGACAGACTGGAATAGTGGATGAATATATTACACCCTTTGAAGCCTTAGCTTTCCGCACTTTAGTTCTACAGGATGAGTTCTACACGGAATGTTTTATCAGTGGTCTTAAAGAGGCCATACAAGCTCATGTCCAACTGCACCACCCTCCCACATGGCTAGAGGCTTGCAAGGTAGCTTGTGAAATTAAATGTGCGTTAGCGGCCTAGTCCACTCGCCCAAATTTCACCGCCAAGGGTCACCCCCCACAAGCTCACAGCAGTACCCAAACACTTAAGGTTCAAAAGCTGTCACCTGCAGAAATGGCAGAAAGAAGAAAGCAGGGATTATGTTACTACTGTGATGAAAAATATTCCCCAGGTCATAAATGTGAGGAGCCCAAATTTTTTCAAATTGATGCTACTGATCACAGCTCATCGGAGGAAGCCCCACCACTTGAGGAACCCGAGGAGGAAGAAGAGGACAACCAGAAGGAAAATGTCCCTGAAGAACTAGTTATTTAGTTGCATGCTTTGGCAGGGATTTCTTTGCCTCAAACTCTCAAAATCAGAGGTTTTATTAAGCATTTCCCAGTAGTAGTCTTGATTGATAGTGGAAGTACACATAATTTTATCCATCAAAGAGTCGTGGAAGTAGTGCATTGTTTTGTATGAGAAGTTTCTAACTTCCAAGTCCAAATTGCGGATGGGGGAACAATGAAATGTGAAGGCCGTTGTGAAAATGTCAAACTTCAAATGGGGGATTATCAGTTGAAGACCCACATGTTTGGCATACACATGGGAGGGTGCGACATTGTTCTCGGTGCTGAATGGCTTCACACACTTGGCCCAATCACAATGGATTTCCAAGAGTTATATATGAGCTTTAAGCAGAACAACCACCACATACCCTCTGTGGAGTCCAGGCAGGAGCTCCCTCTATCATCAAATCACATAGAATGGAAAAATTGTTAAAAAAAGGGCCAGCATGGAGTTATAGCTCAATTTAATGCCATCCAAGCCTTCGAACCCAATTCTCTTCCGATTCATCCTAAGATGCAACAGATTTTAAATAACCATATGCCAGTCTTTGACAAGCCTCATGAGCTTCCACTCTCAAGAGGGGAACATGATCATGGCATCACTTTGGTCCCAGGGGCCCAACCACAAAATGTGCGCCCATATAGATATCCATTCGCCCAAAAGAATGAAATAGAAAAAATAATCAAGGAACTTTTGGAAGCAGGCTTCATTCATCCCAACGTTAGTCCTTATTCATCACCAGTGGTCATGGTGTTCAAGAAAGATGTGGAATGGCATATGTGTCCAGACTTCAGGGCCCTCAATAAGTTGATAGTCAAAGATAAATTTCCCATCCCAGTTGTTGATGATTTTTTGGATGAACTAAATGGGGCTCAATTCTTCACTAAGCTTGATCTTCGCTCAGGTTACCACCAAATTCGCATGAAGGAAGTCGACATTCCAAAGACTTTTCAGAACTCATGAAGGCCATTATGAGTTCCTAGTCATGCCATTCGGTCTTTGTAATGCCCCATCTACTCTTCAGAGCCTTATGAACCACCTACTTAAACCATATCTCAGAAAATTTGTCCTTGTTTTCTTCGATGACATCCTCATCTACAGTCGCACTTGGGCCACACATATTCAACATGTAGATCTGCTCTTGCAACTACTCCACGAGCATAAATTATTTGTTAAGATGTCCAAGTGTTCTTTTGGCTTGGAAGAAGTTGATTATTTGGGCCACATTGTGGGGCGTAAAGGTGTCAGGGTGGACCCCAAAAAGATCCAGGCAATGCAGGATTGGCATCAACCTAAGACCTTGAAGAGCTTGAGAGGATTTTTGGGTCTCATGGGCTACTATCGCAAATTTGTCTGCAATTATGGTCTCATTGCGAAGCCCCTCACTTAACTCCTTAAGAAAAATTCATTCCTCTGGAATGATGAAGCACAACAGGCCTTTACAGCTCTCAAAAATGCCATGTGTTCCACTCCAGTATTAGCACTACCTGACTTCACCAAATCTTTTTTCATTGAATGTGATGCTTTGGGTATGGGTATTGGGGTAGTCTTAATGTAGGAAGGTCGACCCTTGGCCTTCACAAGCCAACAACTAAGTGGGAAGAATCTGGGACAATCTACCTATGAGAAGGAGATGATGACCATATTACATGCGGTAGATACCTGGAAACCTTACTTATTGGGTCGATGTTTCCAAATCCGCATAGACCATCAAAGTCTTAAATATTTTTTGAAGTAATGCCTATCCTCACCACAACAAAATAAATGGCTTGCAAAAATGTTGGGATATGATTATGAGATCATTTACAAGAAAGGGCACGAAAATATTGTAGCATATGCATTATCTCACCAATTTGAGGAGGAAAGTACCCTGCTTGCAATTTCCTTTCCCATTCAAGAATGGATTGAAGAGGCTCGAAGGGAATGGTTTTCACATCCCTGGCTCTCAACTCATTACTCAATTGCAGGCAGATCCAAATTCCACCAAGGGCTACTCGTGGCAGGATGAGATTCTTCGCTACAAGGACAGAGTCGTAATATCACCAACATCCACCCTCAAAAGCCACATTTTGGCGGAGTTGCACTCATCGCCCACTGCAGGACATTCAGGCTTTTAGAAGACGTATGCTGGCACTAGAAGATCATTTTTTTGGACAGGAATGAAAAAGGACATTCTTACTTTTGTAGCAGAATGCAATGTCTGTTAGCGCCACAAATGGGAGACAGTCAAAGCACCATGCACATTACAACCATTTCCCATCCCGACATCAATATGGATGGAGGTTTCTATGGATTTAATTACAGGTCTTCCAAAGTTAGGAAACAAGTCAGTCATCATGGTGGTTGTGGACCGAATTTCTAAGTATGCGCATTTTTGTGCCCTACCCCACCCTTTTACACCGACTTTGGTCACTCAATCTTTCATGGATCAGATCTTCAAATTGCATGGCATGCCCTCTTCTATTGTGTCTGAACGTGACCCGATCTTCACCAGTAATTTTTGGCAGGAACTCTTCAAGCTACAAGGTACCCAACTGAAAATCAGTACTTCCTATTATCCACAAACAGATGGTCAAACTGAAGTAGTCAAAAAATGTCTGGAAACCTACCTTAGGTGTTTCACTTCAGAAAAGCAACATCTTTGGGTACAGTGGTTACCTCTAGCTGAATGGTGGTACAACACCAACTCATGCCACCACCAAAGTGACTCCCTATGAAGTAGTTTATGGTCAACTCCCTCCTTCCCCTACTTCTTATATCAAGGGGTGCTCAAAGGTACAAGCAGTGGATCAACTCCTACAGAACCACACAACCATGCTCACCCATCTTAGAGAGAATCTTCATCAAGCTCAAAACTGCATGAAGCAACAGGTAGATCAGCGTTGCTCAAAACACCAATTTCAAGAAGGGGATCAGGTATTTTTGAGGCTGCAACCATATAAGCAAACATCACTCAAAGACAAGGGTTGTCAGAAACTATCTCCAAAATTATACAGACCATATCAAGTACTTCAGTGCATTAGAGAAGTGACCTACAAGCTAGCTTTGCCACCCAATGCAAAAATCCATCCAGTTTTCCATGTCTCATGCCTCAAGAAAGCGCTTGGGAACAATTGCAAAATTCAAACCAGTCTACCTAAATTGGATGAAGAAGGGTCAATCTGGCTCCAACCAAAACAGGTCCTAGACACACGAGAATGGCACCTGTGTGGCGCATGATCAAGGAAGTCCTTGTCAACTGGAAAGACACCTCTCCAGAAGGTGCAACTTGGGAACCAACCACTATTCTTCAGTAGTTTCCACAGCTTCATCCTTGAGGACAAGGCTATTCTTATGGGGGAGGGCATGTTAGGGTCCCACCCTAACCCCCTTATTCATGTAGTAGGATCGAGTCATAGTTATAGTTAAGTAAAGAGTCAATAAAGCCCATATTAATAATTGTAAGTGGTTAACCTGCATTTAATGATGGGACCACAGTTAGTTGCAAATTGGCCATGGTATTAGATAGATGGTATTAATAAGAACTATGGTATTTCTCCATGGTATTGCATGTATGAGTCATATATAAAGGATAGAGACTCCCTGCGAGGAGCATTGTGTCTTACTTTGTAATCGAGCTTTGGTCTATTGGAGGTTGCCCCCTTGAAGAGGCAAGTGAACATTGCTTTCTGAATAATAAAATACTTGTTGTTATTTCTCACTGTTCTATGTTCTGGGTATATTTTTGCGCATATTTGGTATTCTTGTATCATCTTGCAGGTTAAGAGCATAACAATGCCAAGCTGCACGTCACACAGTTGGCCGAGAAAAGGCAGAAGGAAACAACATTAGCTAATGTAAGGACGACACGGGAAGCGGCATAGAAAGCCATCAAGCAGAAAAAGACTGCAGAAGAAGTAGCAGTAGCACAGGAGGCAGAGGAAGCAACTGTGAAGATAGACAAGGGCCAAGCAATGCCCTCGCAGGGGCAGGAGGCAGAGGAAGCAACTGTGAAGACGGACAAGGCCAAGCAATGCCCTCGCAGGGGCAAGAGGCAAAGGAAGAAAAAATAGCAGAAGGAAGCGCGGACCCAGGGACCACATCCACACAGTTCAAGTGCCCACACATGATAGAGTGAGAAGGACCAAGGAAGAAGGTCAAGGCCTCGAAATTGGCTATTGACCTCATCACCCTAACTAAGGGTGATCTCCATGACATTGGTGAGATAGTGCGCGATGTCAACAATGAGGCTCTTAATGATTTTATGCAGGAGCACTAGACTGTGTTGGGGGCCCTCAGGGCGCAGTTGTAGGAGTTATAGGTGCGTCCCCCTTAGGTGGGTACCCTCTCAACCCACATCACAGTAGGATCCTCAGCAGTAGAGCAGATGTTGCGCACACATGGCAAACACAATAGTGTTGCCAGAAGGGGCCTCTGTAGCAACGAATGAGGCTGATAGATTTTCAGTGAGCATGATGAAAGGCCTTGGCCTTAATTTGGCTCCCATTCCATGTGAGACACTATATTTGCTACAGGATTAGATAACGGCAGAGCTGCGGGCTAGAGAGAGCCGCGTGATCCAAGTCCTCAGTGAGCAAAAGATAAACAAGGAACAACTCAGCTTGCAGCGCGACGAATTGGTGTCACAAAATCAACAGTTGGTGTAGATGGTAGACGACACTTGTCGAAGCATCCCAAAGTTGGCCATCCCAGTAGACCTACTAGTAGAGGTGTGGATCCACAGGTTAGCTACAGGAGTCCGCGAGGCCGGGGAAGAAACAACCAATTTTCAACTGGAGCTGAATCTTCAGATCGCCAAGTTGCGGTTAAAGGCGCAGCCATCCACTCCCCTGAAAGTAAGAGAATAGCGCAGTAGTGCTATCTCAACAGAATTGGAGGAAATGGGAGGTGCAGTGCAAGACTGCACTGACATGTTGGAAGAAGCACTTGAAGTTCTCACGATTCTGCAAGTGGACCCCAATATCCAGCGCTTGGAAATAGAAGCGTGAGAACTCCAGCAGCAATATGACAGTGTCTGAGGAACTGCGTAGATAGTGGTCCTCACCCAGCGGCTTGCGAAGATGTAGCAGGCTAAGGCACTAAAGGAGAAAGTGGACATGACGCGACACAAGGAGGTAGTTCTCAAAGTGTGCATTCAACCTTTGATTGACGAGTCCTTCACTATCACGACAAACATTGAAAGAAAGCTCATGCACATACAAGGGTTTCACATGCAGACGCAGAGAAGCACACTAGACATAGAGTTCTCAGAATAGTGGATGTATCAGATTCAACAAGCAACAACTTAGTGCGCTGCGAACGATAGTACAATTCGAGAACAGTTGGACGAACTCCAGGCAAATATCATCGTGCCAACAGAGTGACTCGAGGGTTTGTCAAGAAGTTTGTGTTGGGGGCCTGTTGGGCATGGAATCCCCCCAAGGCAAGTTTTTACCCAATATTGTTGTAAAGACTCTGCGAATTGTGGGTGCGGAGCATGAAATGTATGATAGAGTCACAAGGTTGTCCACCCTAGTTTTGTAATGTAAGATTGGCCTACCCATGGTCTGTGAACCATGGGATTATATAAATAGAGCGAGGCTCTAAGTGTAAAAGGGAACTAAGCAATAAGGAAGAGAGAAGAGAAGAGTAAGAGTCGAAGTGTCTAAGCATGTCCTGGGTCATAGAGTAGGAGAAGGCTCTGCAGCTGAGTGCACAGAGGCCTAGTAGTCCATCGCTAAGTGTGCGGACCCCTGCAGCGGAGTTCGCAGGGTGGAGTCGAGTCTGTAACTGAGGAAGAAAATAATAAAGAGAAGTTTTATCTTAATTCTATGTCTGTTCTTGGTTTATTACATGTTTGATATAATTTGCAAATGTATTGTTTATTTACTCCGTGCACCTGTATGAATGATTTATATTGCTAAGTATACTTTAACACATATAAGTAGGCTAAGTTAACCAACTAATAGTGGAATACTAGTACGGACTTGGGTAATAATAGTGTTCAGCCCTCGAATAAGGTTGTATGAAGGCAACATTCCATGCTGTGAGGTATGGGAAAGAGCGCACAATGACATGCATGCAAGGTCAAACCGCAGACCACTTGAACTCATCAGACATCTCCAGGGTGTGAAAACCTGGTTCTAGCACCCTCCAATACTACTTTAGGTGAGATATTAGTCCACACTTCGTGGACTATTTCTGAAAGGGCCAATAATACTAGGATTTTTTTGGCTAAATCACCTCTGAACCTAGGTCAGGCCCCAATAAGCCAACAAGATTTATCTTCGTTCAAATAGTTCAACATTAACACACCTCCAAGATCTTTCCAATAAAGTGCGTTGTCCATAATGCAATATTTAGAAGCCTTCAACTTCAATGACCTGGTCTTAGCCTTAGACATGCTTGGAGGGGGATTTAGATGTTGCAAAACATAAATAATATCATAATATCGTGGAGATGATAAAAAGATATCAGATACCTGAATGAGATCTACCTCTTCTTGACTGTCGGATAATGCTGCTACAAGATTGATATCTAGAGCATGGATATTTGACTCAGCCGTGATTTTGGCTAAGCCTTGACCCTTGATCAGCTTAGTAGTCTTGATCTCAAGATCATATTCTAATAATGATGCTATCCATCTACCTCTTCTACCTTCTAGGTCATTCTGCACAAGAACTTCTTTTACCGCTGGATTAGGCACATAAGCAAGAGTTTGCAAATGTAAAATGTAAACTTTGAAATATTTCATCGCCTTTACCAAAGCCATAGCCTATTTCTCTATGATGTTGTACTTAAGGGCTGCATCCCTGATGTTGCAACTGAAAAATGCTATTGGCAGCTCGGTTTTATTCTTTTTCGACATCAATACTGTTGCCATGGTATGCTCAAAAGCAAAAGAGAATATTATGAAATCAAGGGAGTAATCGAGACTGATTGAAACAGGAGTAGTGGTCAAGGAAATTTTTACTGCATGAAAGGACTTGCGGGCTTCTTCAGACCACTTTACATCATTATATTTTTTCAACATATTTTTCATCTCTATAAGATGTTCAACCAAATTAGGAATAAATATGCGTAATAAATTCATCTTACCATTGAATGCTTGGATTTCTTTCTTGCTGCGAGGGAAATCAATTTTTTGAATGGCTTCTACCTGTGAAGGGTCTATCTGGATACCATCCTTTGAGATGATGTGGCTGAGAAGTTTTCCTTCCTCCATAGCAAACAAACTTTTCTTCGGATTGAGAGAGATCCCAAATTTCTACATCTCTGGAAAATAACTCTTAAATGATGCAAATGCTTATCATCTGAATGTGAAAATACCATTACATCATCTAAATATACAACCAAGAAAACATATTTTTCATTGGAAAAGGTTATGTCCATGGAACACTGAAAAGTGGCCTCTGCATTTTTTAGACTGAATGGAATTTTTGCATATTTGAATGTGCCCCAAGGTGTGGTAAATGTTGTCTTGTCTTGATCATCCTCATGCACTAAAATCTAATTGTAACCGGAGTAGCCATCTAGTAGTGAAATCTGGGAAGTGCCAAAAACTCTCTGAAGGATATGGTCCATTTTGGGAAGCGGATAATTATCTTTCAGAGATACTTTGTTTAAGTTTATAAAGTCTACGTAGAGCCTAATTTCTCTGGTATTCTCTCTCGTTGAGACTAGATTTGATATCCAATTAGAAAATCTGATGGGAACAATGATGCCCACCTTGAAAAGTCTGTTAATTTCTTTCTCTATGGATGGCAGCAACCTTGGGTTAATCCTTCTTAGCTTTTGTCTAAAGGGCTTTTGATCAAGTTTAATTGGGATGGTATGCTGAATTATTTTCTTGTCATACTCCTTTAAGTCTGCATAATCCCACACGAAAACATCAGAAAATTTAGACAATAAATGAATATATTTTTATTTTACCTTGGGATATAATGATTTGGACAACTTGATCATTTTTTGTTTGTTTGTTGTTCTGATGTTCACGTCTTCAACACCTTTCTCTATAGGAACCAATGTGGGCTTCCTTGCTACATCGTCTTGATCAAATAAATCTTCCAAAGGTACAAGACCTTTCGGAATATTGTTGTCCTTCAGTTGTAGTATATCAACTTGGGTTGCCTCAATGACTTGATCATCCTTGTCGTAAACTTCATCCATGGAACAATTCTCAAACTCTCCTTCACTCTGGAGAAAGTTATTTACTTGCTTGTCATCCCAGAATACTTGCCAATATTGCAAGTTGTTAGGAATAGAGGGTCAATTCTTTACATGAATCTCAAATTTATTGTTTGAAAAGATGGGGATTTTGAAATTGCTTGTAGCTATAGCCAAAGAATCTTCCATAAGATTTTGACTCCTTGGTACAATTGAAAGTGTATGTTCCAGGAACATTCTCAAAATATCTAAAATAGCATTTCTATATTGTCTCATCTACAGATGGTGAGCTTGATATTCACCTTTAACTTGCTTGATCACAAGTTTTGAATCACCATACATAGAAATCCTTCATGCACCCAATCTTTTCAATATCTTTAAGCCCATGATTAGCGCTTCGTACTCTGCCTCATTGTTAATACAATCAAAAGCTAACTTGTATGATCATAATCTAACATTCTGAGGGACCTCACCTTGCTGATGATGTGGACTTCGGATCCAAATGCCAATGCCTGCCCCATCTTTCCCGAGAGCACCATCAAAGTCCATGGTCCAAAGACCATGCTCCTCTTCCAAGGGCTATAAATTTGGTCTCTGCTTTGGGTCAACTTTCTGAACTTTCTCTTCAGGTTGTTCTGAATTTTCCATTACCTTCTCTAATAGTTATTTTGAGCCTTTCTCTACCTTGTCTGATGGTTGTTCTGATGAACTTGGATCCTTTTCCTTTTTCTGATCTAAAATTGTCCTTATACAATTGGAAATATCTGGTGCATCTTTTATTTCGAAAATTTTACTATCTACATCATTCAATCCACAATCATTACATAAAATAAATGATTCTAAATCTATATGTACAACATTTATAGGATGATTATTCGGCCTCTCCTTGCTAGTTATCATGAATTTCATTTTGGTTTCTCGGTACAATTTCCTCAATTGCCCGAAGACCGGGATGGTGGTAGAGGAGAAGTCTAACTGTAGTGTGCCTCTTAGTTTTTCTCCCCAGGACCTTGACAATAACATACCAAACCATGGTGGAATTTCAACTAACACCACATCCATTAAGACATTCTTTGTTGGGATTTGGTCAAGGGATACTACCAAATCTTTGATTAGACCAAGACAATGGACCTTACCGGAATCAAAATAATACAAGTAAGGTATTCACGAGTTATATCTAGACCCAAATTTTATATTATGGCCTTGGGTATTAAATTATGGGAGGCTCCGGAGTCAAGCATGGAGTTATTAAGAATGTACTGGTGGATTCTTAAACTCAAGTAAAATGGAGAAACCTCACTATCTTCTAACTGACCATCTATGGCTGGACCAGAAATTAATTCAGGCTTGTCATCTTCAACATTAACCATGTTGAAAAAAGGGTCAAATTTCAACATGTTAACTGTATCAGACTTATAATGGCTATTTTTGACTAGTTCAGTAAGAGGGATTGACACTTTCAACTTTGAAATTTCAGTTTCTAAATTGAATGAGCTAGATTTATCTACCTCTCTTTGGATGATGTCTCTTTTCTCGGGCAGATATTTTGATGTATGATCCTTCTTTTGATTGTCATGATCCTTGTTTGGATTACTTGTAGATGGAAGATTTACTTTATTTTGGTTAGCTGCTGCCAACTCTTTACCTTTACTTTGATTACCTTGAGGATTTTTCTTCGGTTGAGTATCCTTCTGCTACGATGTCCTTTTCTAAATGGGAGTGATCGGAACATCCCTATTTCTCAAGGACTATTGCTTCTGCTGAGACCTGAGTGCATTCAAGTATCCTCTTTGATAATCATTTGATTGGGTTTCCAATGCATAGTCATTTTCTAGTATGTAGTCTTCATCTTTAGGTTCCTCTACCTTCTCGACATACTTCTCATTTTCAGTCAAGAAAATGGGATGGTAATCTTCCCTAAAGAAGTGGTTTTCTTCGACAATTGAGTATGTTTCATCCTCTCATTCTCCTTGAGAATAATTCTACTGTAAGGGTGTCCGAATTTGCTGCTAAGATGTTGATGCCTCTGGAGCTTTCTACTCTCTTTGCTTTATGATGCACTGAGGTTGCTGTTGGTTTCTGAAATTCGGATTCTTGACTTGTGGCTCCTATTTTCTATCTTAATTTATCATTCAATCAGCCATCCTCTCCATGGTTCTGATCAAATCATATAGTTTAAGGCTGGTGGAAGAAGAGGGTTCTTCTTTCATGGTTACTTTCTTCTTTGGGTTCTCATGTTTCAACTAAGACATTTTAATCATCAAGTTTGCTTCCATGCTCACTGCATTATTTTTCATTTCTTCTAGAGTTGTAGGATCTCTTTCCCTTAATTGATAAGGCATTTATGGATCAAAGGCATTCGAGTAATATTGAAGTGGAAAATTAGGAGGGGGTTTCATGATATCTGGAATGGAATTGTAGATTTGATTGAACCTTATAGTAAACTCCTAAATCATTTCGTTAGGATTCCTTTTCAATGTGTTTTATTCTGCCAAGATCTGCAATGGATTTTTATTTTCCCGTCACCTGGCTAAGAACAACTCATTTAGCCTCTGAGGAGTATCAATCTAGCGAGCTACAAACCATGAAAACATTTTTTCACATCTCCAGAAAAAATTTGAGCCATTAGTCTCATTTTGGTATTGTCTTCATCAACCTCCTCTAAATCAATGAAATCAACCATCTTGTTAATATGTTGTTGTGTTGTGATTCCAAAACTGCCATCAAAAAGAGGAAGTATTTGGCCATAGGTCTGAGGTAAATTTGCCAACTGACCAGGTAATTGTAAGGGAGAAAATCTCTCCATGACTATTGGGGGAGGGCGTATGGGGACTACAATGGGTTGTGTTGGCTGGGATGAAGATGGAGGTACAAATACGGATGTTTTCAGAGGTGCAGTAGAGGGTATGGTAGAAAATAAGATTTCAAGCTGATACTAGATATAGGCTTTTTTTGCAGTAATTTGTAATTGATCAGCTAGGCTTTGAATTTTATCGAAATTAGACCAAACATCATGCTCAAGTTTTGAAGATTGAGATGTAGCAGAAGGTTGATTAAACAAATATTTTGAGGTAGGTAAGTATGAATCAAACTTTATGGGATCAAACAATATCTCTGTAAGACAAGACTTAGACTTCGAACGAAATAGGGATAGCTTGAATTTAATATCAAAAGGAATATCTTCAATACTCAGTATCTAATCTGGCAAGGAAGTGGTCCTTTCCAATTTTTTTCTTTCAGTCTCGGGGAAAGGGACTTTAGGTTTTCTTAACAATTTTTCAGGATCATCAACAAGAGAAGGAGGGTTCGGGTTAGGGTTTGACCTGGTATATCTTTTCAGAGCCAGAATCTTAACAGGGTCAAATACTATGTAAGGTAAAATACTTCAGACTTGAGCAGAACAAAGAGAGCTTCAAACTTCACAACCAAGGAATTTCTTCAATAGAAAATTTTAACAGGTAATGATCAAGAGCTTACCAATGGAATGAGGTTTGATTGAACTTGTGATTTGTAGGCTTCTTCACTTTTTAGACAAGCTCTGAAAATCTTTGATTGAATCAGTTGGATCAGGATCTAGATTTTGATCTTGTTTGTCTCCTTGAAGCCATCTCTATAATCTTGACACTGCAATTATGGAATCAACCTTTTTGAAACTTAGTCCTATCATCTAGAGGACCAAATTCCAATGAAAACTTGTCATAAACCTAGGGAAAATGAATCTTTCATTCCCTAAAAACGGCGCCAGTATGTTATCACTCCTCCGTATCTCCAAGGCTGAGGAAGAGTCCAGTTGAGGTAACCACAGACCAACCCTTTTAGCTTGGTAGCTATCCCTACCAATTTGAAGAGGGATCTCTCCAAAGAATCACAACCAAGAGGGATGGATGGATTAGGGTTTTAGGATAGGTATAAACTACATAGGTTGTTTTGATTTGATTTAATTGGGTTATTATTGGATGAGGATATTAGTTCAAAGAGGTTAGGTCAGGGAAAATCAGATATGATTGCAAACATTCAAAGGGTCAAGGTAGGCAAGAGGGTTAGCACTTAAAAGGTGATTTGGTGAGATGGTTCAAGACTAACGAGGAGTTAGGAAGAGCATAGGAGATGTATTTTTCCTAAACTAAAGAAAAATGGACAAATTATGATAACTTTCCCAAAACAGAGCATGAGAAAACATGTATTCCGCCTATCAACATGAATATTACCCTATAATAGACATGAAATGGTTTATGAGCATAAAAAACATTCATACAGATGATCAAAAGATGAAACGATGCTAAACATCCATACCACGGGTATCCCAAAGAAATAGTTGCAACTCATCTATTAATAGTGGCCAAAATCTGATACAATAGTGTCTCTGATCACTAGTACAACATCCAACTGAGCTCAACCTCTAAAAAAAGTGAAGAAAGGGAAGATATAGACCTCAAAACAAACTCCTCCCAACCTCAAGGGTCGAATCCATGAGAGTAGGAGAATTTCCACCAAAATCTTAACTGATAGCCAGAGTGTAGGGTGGTCAAAGTGAATCATCTCTAATTACATTGAAACTTATTCATCTGACTTGATGAAGACTATTAACCTAATGTATTTACCCCTAGTTAATAGTAAAAGTCCATAATTACATTTACCATATTGATTGCATCAGTAAAATTTGATTCCCAAGGATGAAAATCAAAACTGGAGAAAAATAGTGAAAAATGCAGGCAATTCATCCTATGTGAAGCACCAGTGGTCTATGCGCAGTGCCAGTGTACTGTGCACAATGCCATCTTCCAGCTAATTTTTGAAGGGGTTGCTGATGTCCAAATTGAGCTGAGGATATATCATTGGAATCTTATCCTATATACTTTCTAGAAGTGCACTTTGTCGCAAGAAATGATAAAATTTGACCCTCCAAAAAGTCAATCTCCCAAGACTGCTTCTATTTGCAGTTCCTAGCTGAAAAAGAGGGCAGAAAGGTGATTGTTGAGGTGTTTTTGGCCATTTCTCCCTGTCAAATTGTCCAATTTTGTTGTGCCAATAGTCAAAAGTGTATGTGAATTGCCTTACGAATCCAATGGTTGTATTAGTTTTTCATTTCAAGGCCTATTGAAGATGTGCAGTGCCTAGGGCATTGTGCATAGGAGAGTTCAACTCTGCCAAAAACTGTCCAAGTTGCACAAAAAACCCAAATATTCCAAAAAGTACCCAGAATATTATCAAAATTGGTGTATGAGCTACTGATGAAGTATGTTAAGCATGGATAGAGGCCTCATCAAGGATATCCAGTTTTCCTTTGTCTTCTTAGAAATTTAGGGTTTCAGGCTTTGATTTCAATACCTTGAGTTTTGACCGTGCTATTTGGCTTCTTTGGCAATAATACTTTGCCATCCTCCTCTGTATGTCATTTTCTCTTTTAGCCTTTTCTAGGAGCTTTTCAAGATGGTTGTTAACCCTCTCGATCCAATGCTCCCTATTTTCATTGATCATTATGGAAAATTGCTCATTTAAGGTAAGCTCATTGGCTAGTTCAGCTTCTTTCTGTTTCTCTAGTTTCAATGCTCTCTTTGGGCCTTTGGTTCTTCACATTTTTCTTGACACTTGTTCTTCTAGCTCATCAGGATCACCATATTTTCCATATTCTTCATCAAGTATGGCCTTATCCTTGGTCTCTTCTCTCTTGGCTTTGAGAAGGTCCACTTCCATGATTAGCTCTTTTGTCTTCAATTGTTGGTTTTCCTACTCAAGACATGAAATGACATATTTAGCTCTATCAAATTGATTTTGTAATTGTTTGATTTGGGCCTCTTTTTCTTTGAAAATCAAGCTTGTGTTTTCATGATCATCATGCTGATCCAAGTAAACAAGGTCAAATTTTGTTTCTGTCTCATGTAAGTCCTCATCCTCTGGCCTCATTTCCTCATGAACAACTATCTCTGTAATCTTTTTATTACCCTTCTGTACCTTATTTTCTGATGAAGAAGGTAGGGCCCCTCCCACAATCTGTGGGGCAAACACCTTTCTATGACCTCTCTGATAAGTACATGACAATGTGCCCAAACCTATCCTCTTTGGTTGATGACCTCAAGACTGCTAGGTGACCCTGTATGATCATACAATAGTGATGATGATGGTGAAAGAGGCTAAGATGATGGAGGGATAGATGTAGTGGGTTGAGATGGAGGGGGTATGTCTTCAGCGTGATGTTCAATGGGATGAGATGAAGAAGGTATATCTTCAGCATGTGGAGCTTGTGGAGCAGTGAAATATTATTGGAAATGGAAGTGTCCCATGAGATGTTCATATGATTAAGGTGACGGAGGACAATGATCTTGATCAGAGAGTGACGAAAGAGACTATTCATTTTCTACTCATACCTTTTTCCTTGAACTGTGTATGCCATTTTCTCAATTCCTTTAAACAAATAATAAGGAATATTGAGCATTCTGACTCTTGTGAAGTGCATGAGCAATCTGATATGGTATGTGTAGATTTTGGAAAATCAGTCTTCACAAGTGAAGTACTTCATGATGATTTTCATCATGGGAGCATATGTATCAAGCAGGTGGATGAAAGGGAAGAATTTCTTTCTCTCATCTCTGTACTGAGGCCTTAGATATGGCTCATAATACTGATGATCTAGATTTTTAGCTTTAAACCACTTTTCACCCACATTAGGTATTCCAGTAGTAGCAACAATAATGGTTGAGGATATGTTGAAGGTTACACTAGCAAGGGTCACTTGATTTTCCTTAAGATTTGAAATGAAAACTCTCGTCAAAACAAGATGGCTTTGAACTCTTTGTACCATTACACAAAAATCAAAACATCCCATATGCTTGAAACAAGTGACTGTCATAGGTGAGGCCATTAGTTCTCTGGTGTTGGTAGGTTCAAATCTCAATATTCTTCCTCCTTTATGTGGTCTTCTTTCTTCTGTGTCTTCCTCTTCTAAAAAATCTTTGTTTTCTTCCTCTATGATGTGTTTTGGTTCTTTTTGCTTGAAACCCTAGGGATTAAGAAATAGGAGTGGGAATGAGGTAGGAAAAATTTAGGGAGTGGAGGAAGGGATTAGGGAACTTAGGGAAGTGATAAGGGAGTGAAATATGTATGGGATTTAGGAATTCATATTTTATTACAGGTATGTAGTATAGATGCCTAGGAATTTGCTGCCTAGGACTTAGGGTTTAAGGGAGAATACACTTGGGATAGGGATTTAGAAATACAAGTGTAGGGATAGGGTTTACTGTGATGTGGGAAGGATAGTAGAGTCTTAGGAACAATTTGGGGGTGTAGGAATGAAACTAGGGTTTGCAAGTCTTAAGAATTGTAAATTTCACACTATAAACATCATAGCATGAATTGATGACTTGTGAGATGTCAGGAGGGATGCACAGGGATTTACTCACTTGCTAAGAGGTTTAGAAACCATGAGAACTATTTCTTGAAGGTTTAGAGCATATAGACAAAGTTTTCCCAGTCCATACCGCCTTTGGTGTCTGCATAGCGCCTGACTGCCCTATTCGCAGCACCTTTGGTGTATGCGCAACAACTGCCTCGGTTTTTCTGAATTCACCCAAAATCATGAGGAATGCTCTCATGGGGTTTGCTAAAAAATGATAGGAGGAAAATGGAGGTGGGTTTAGATGCTAGGAAGGCCTTTATACATGGGTGAATTTGATCTTTAGCGTTAAAACCCACTTTCTAATGTTTCACTTCTCCTTTTTGAGATGATTGCTAATTTCCCTTTACACTATGATTTTCCTCTTTGCAGGTTGATGAGGTTGGAGTTTTGGAACTCTTCACATTTGAATTTTCTTTGGATGAAGTTGGCACATAGTTTTTGTAGTTGTCAGCTTAGGAATAGTGACTTATTACATGTAATGAACATAAAATTACATAAATTAGAAAAAATATTACATCTCTATTTTTTGAAATAAAAATTACAATCTGAAATAGAAATGATACTTGGAATAAAAATTAGAACTTGAGCAAGCATAGCTACATGTTTTCCAATCCTCTTTAAATGAAAAAATGATATTATTTTTCTCACTCTCATATTTTTGTTGGCTTTATGTAGTGAAATGGAGTATTATTGGACCTTGGAGAATGAAACCTAGTGACCTAATGGGACCTTGAATGACCAGATTCCATGTGGACTTGACTGACACAAAACATCATGAAATGAGCTTTTATAATAAATGTATGCTCAGTAAGACACAGGAAGGTGGGTTAGCAAATATTGATTTTTTGAGGGAGAGTAGGGCTTTTTTCTTTTGACTAGGGCTACCATCAGTGAGTAAATTTTTACATGAGGACCTAGGTAGAATGAAAAAAATTTCAGAATGTGACCCTAATATGATATAAAAGAGAAGTTTTGATCACTAATGGCAGTATGCAATACTGACTCTAACAGAAGGCTAGGTGCAACAAAATTTTTGTCTTTATAGTTGTGAGTGGTAGACTTCCTTGTTGCCATAATTTTTCTTTTCACTTTTCTAGCCACCATGAATGCCTTCTCCAATGAATGAGGTTCTGAAAGGTGAACCTCATGTTGGATGTTATCCTTTAAAGTCCCTATGAAGACATCAATCCTATGCTCCTATGGAATATTTCTTACCCTAATATTCAATTTTTGGAACTCCTCAATGTGCTCTGCCATTGAACCATTTTTTTTGAGTTTTATCAATTGGCTAAAGAATGTGTTTCTCTTTGTATCCTCATAATGTGCTAACATTTCCTCCATAAAAATTTACCAAGTGACAAATCGTTTGCAATAACAAAGCCATTAATACCATACAAATTGATTTAATTCTAAATATAAAGATGTAATGCATACCTTTTGTGTGTGTTGCACATTATGGAGATCAAAATATTGCTCCATCTGTAGTATCCATGTTATTGGATCCTTGCCATCAAACTTCCTCATATTGATCTTTGGAATATGGTGGGTATTCAATCCAAAGTTAGAGTCTATGAAATCATGATTGACATTCCTTTTTTTCTCATCATGAGTTTCATCTACTACCTTTTTGCCATTAGGAAGCATTTCTTGTAGCAACTTTGTCAAGCCTTCCTTCAAACCTTCCATGTCTTCTTTTAAACCATTCTTCAAATCTTCCATGTTAGCTTTCATTTTTGCTTATATGCCATAATTCAAACCTTCAATGTATGCTTTTAAACCATTATTCAAACCATCCATCTTATCTTCCATTTCATTTTTGATTACTCTTTGCATGAGTGAAATTTGTTGCACTTGGTCTCGTAATTTTGATAAATCATGTTGCATTTCTTCCTCTTCTTCATGCATCATAGTAGGCATTTCTGATTTTTTACTAGGTGTTTCCATTTTCTTGCCTCGAGTCATTTTCAAATCAAACAATGATATTTGTGCTTCACTATGTTGCTAGGATCACTTCAAACTGATTTTTCAAATGAACTTATGCAAATTTTAAAAAAATACACACAGTTTTCTTGCTTTGTAGGAGCTTGATGTTGAATCTGTTGTATCTCTATAAATTTGTATCTTCAGGGTACAAAATTTGGTACTTTTGTAGCCCTATGAGTCTTCTTTCCAATGCCATAATTTAGACCAAATTTGGATTCTTCAAGATAACTTTATGTCCAATCTCCCACAATGACCTGATTATAGACTCGTTAAGTAGAGCAAAATTTATGGAGTGCCATGTGTCAGTGTTTTGACCTTTGGTCCTAAACATGATACAAAAGATACTAAAGTATGTTCTCTTTCAGTCGCTTTTTATGAAATTCAAATCCGATTCTCGTAGAGGAAGATATGATGTTGTTCCCAAGATCACCTATTTGAGATGAAATTGTGGATCATGCCAAAGCACTAACTTCATTGGATCATATCTTTGAAAATATATCAAGCAAAGATCTGAAATTTGTACACAAAGTTCATCAGGATTTCAACTCCTCGTGATAAAATTTTTTGCTTCTGAACCTTTGTAGAAAAAACTTTATAACAAAAATTCCACGATGAATTTTTTGCAACAGCGAAACCCTAGAATCCAAAGCTCTGATACCAAATGTTAAGAAACCAACTCACAAAATAGAAGAAGAGATAGATCAACGACTTAAAAATTAGCCTATTCAAGGGGGAAATCTCCTTTAGATTACACAAATGAACAATTCGTGGATGATTCAAATGAAAAAACATCCTTTCTATATATAGGAGCCTAAGGGGTCATAATATAATCAGAGCTGACATAACAATAATAATGTAAGGGCACAACAATAACAATACTGGGATTTTACGAGGTACAATAATAAGAATATGGGAACTACATGGGCACAAAAATAACAATAAGGGGGCTACAATGACAATAAAAATGAGGGAATACACTAGTATTATAGGGACCTAAGATTGGTTAGATGCTCTTTTAAATGCAATTATGTACGCATCCATGAAGTAAAAGATATAGATCATATAATTCATAGGCTAATCATGCTACCTTAAGTAGCTTAGCAGAGTCAAAATTGTCAAAGTGATGCAATTTAATTCAGCTGATGAGGTATGGAATAAATTTCAAACTTATTATGAAGGAGATAAGAAAGTTAAAGAAGTTTGATAGCGAGCTCTTAGGGGAAAATTTGGAAGTTTGAAGATGGAAGATGATGAGAACATTGCTTCGTTTTCCCTTTGTGTAGACATGATAGTTAACTCCATTTCAGGTCTTGGTGAAGATGTCTATTATAGTTATGTTGTTCAAAAAGTTTTGAAATCACTCCCATAAAGATTCAATTGTAAAGTCTCAACCCTTGAGGAATTGACAAAAGTTGACAATATGACAGTAGATCAAATTATGGAACTCTTTCTACATATTAGTAAAGAATCAAGGAAGATAACTAGGGATTCAAGGAAGAAACTTTCAAAGTAATGTGTATTACCTCTCTTATGAATGCCACATAGTCTGCTCCTCTTCCTCCATATACACCTACAATAGAGCAATATGTTGGCCCTTATATTAGTGGGAAAAGCTACCCTCAACAACCCAACCCTCTTTATGTTGGGTACCCTCCATCTAGATTGCAGTTGCCTCCATCGTCCCCTCCTCCCATGACAGGGGGGTAACCTGTTATTAGTATACCTCAATATGGTAATCTACCTAGTTACAATCCTCCTCATCCTGGAATGGTTTCTAGTGTTTGGAAACCTACTTTACCCATACAACCTAGTCCATATTGGGATCGAATGTTGAATTCCCAAACTGTACTGTCTTCATTGCAAATTCCTACCTATCCATTAGCACCTCAACAAGCTCAAATACATGTGAGCCAACCTTTACAGCCCATTCCAATGGTGTCTGGTTCTCCCCAGATCCCGATTCGTCAACCTGTACAAGGTCCCTCACCTTCTCAATTGCTTGCACAAGGTACTCCTCAAGTTTCGGTAGCCCAAATTATTCAAAATTTGGTGTAGTCTTGTTGGGCACGGGATCCCCCAAGGGAAGTTTTGAGGCTAAAAGCCCATATTTTGGTCATAATTTTGTAATCCAAATGTAAAGAATTTGCATTTTGTGGTCGCAAAGCACGTAGATGTTAAAGAGTCATAGGGTTGTCTGCCCTTATTTTGGAAATCTAATGTTGGCTATAAAAGATCTACCCATGGTCTTGTTAGGATATTCCGACACATAGGAAATAGTTAAGTATAACTAGGTCTAGTGTAGAGTTAGGTAAAGTGTGTGTGAGGGTCATTTGTAGGGCAACTGTTCATGAGAGAAGCTTATGTAAATTTCATTCTTTTATTAATAAATTGCCTGAAGTGGCTGTGTTGGCTCAAGCTGTGGACTGTTTCCCTCTTTGAAGGTTTTAACCACGTCAACAATACTGGTGTATTGATCTGTGATCTGTTTGTGAACGGTTTCCTTTGGTGTTCTGTCTAAGGAAATTACCCTGTAAATTCCTACATGGTATCAGAGCCAAGTTGAGGGCCGCATCCATTGGTGATCGAAATTGGAAGTCGATAGAATTGCATCTGACTTCTGTTTCCTAGATCTACTATTTTTGACTGCTTTTGAGCCGAGAGGACTGCTCTATTGTGCTAGGAGCATCTGTTCTAGTGAGGAACCCCTTTCGTTTCACGTGAAAAGGTTTCTGGTATCCCTAGCTATGTCATTTTTAAGATATGGAGGTATACAATGTTTATTCGGAGTTTTTAGTTATTTTTTCTCTGTTTATTTCGGTTTATTTAGCTCTTTGTTTTTTTATTACTGGATCTATGCCTTTCATTTTTGTGTATGTTCTTTGCCTCGTGACTATGTGCGATCTGGGCAAATCAGAAACATAAAGGAAGGATTTTTCTCATGCGTATGCTCTTTTTCGCCGCGCCTTAGTGTGATCTTGGAAAATCAATAACATCGAGGAAAATATATAGTTTCTGGCTAAAGCTAACATCAAGCCTCAAGCTTTGTTTTTTTTGTATGTCCATGTTGGGTTTTGTGTTTTTTGTTTTGTAGGCAAGAAAGAGCTTTCTCAAGTAAGCACACACCCCAAAGCTTCAGTGACTAAGAGAAAAGAAAAAAACAAACAAACAAACAAACCCCTCTTCCTCTTTTCCAAAAATTACTAGCCTTTTAATCTAGCTCACTTTCTTCAAAGCTACTTTATGAGAATAAAGTTCTTGAGTTCAAGTCTTTCTTTTTGTTGATCTAATTAGATTAAGTTTGGAAAGGGGGCGGATTTTTTTTTTAAATATAACATTATCATTTATTTCCACACATTCCCGCACTTCGTCGACATATTCAACAACTTTTCTTCAAAAAGCCATAATTTCTTCATCCAGAAGCTGTTTTCAGAGCTGTTTTTTTAATCAGCCTATTTTTTTGAGATCTTTCCATTGGAACACTTATTTTCAGCATCTACAGATTCAGTTTATGTTAAAATGGAAAGTCCATGCCAAGTTATTCTTGATAGCACCAACTACTTCCAATGGTGGTCCTACTTTGTGGATTTACTTAGAAGTAAAGGTCTTTACAAAATAGCCTCAGGCCAAGAAACCAAAATGAAAGATGAAGATAAGGAAGCCAAATGGGAAAATAGGCAAGATCAAGCATGTGGGTTGATAGGGGTGTCTATTTCTACAAACCTTATATTCCATATCGCAGAACTTGACACTCCTAATGAAGCAATGAAATAGATCACTAAAGTTTTTGGAATTAAAAATGAACTTAAAGCCCATCAAATCGAAAATGAGTTTCTTACATTGGACCCCAATAATGTTTTTTCCATTGAAGATTTTTTGTCCAAGTTCAAGACCCTTAGACTTCTCTTGGAAGGTGTTAAGGTTAAGAAAGAATATGGTAACCTTATCTATTCCATTCTTACTAAGTTGGGACCAGCCTACTCTGTGTTTGTTTCCACCTTCCATTCTACAAGAGAAGCCTTCATTTCTCAAGGACAAGACTACAAGTCCCCTCGTTTGATTCCTTTTTTGATTCTTTACTAAGAGAACAAGAAAAACTCTTACACCTCGGTCTTCTTAATCTTGGAAACTCTTCCAAGAAAGACTTAGCCGCCTAGTAGCAACCAAATTCAAAGAATCCTAAGAAGTTGTATCCTAAAAAGAATGGTCCTAAACCAAACAAGGGTCCTAAGCAATTTCAGCCTAAAAATGAAAAATCATTTCAACAAAATGATAAGGCAAATAAAAACAAATGGAAGAAGACTCATAGACATTGCCACTTTTGTAATCGAGATGACGACTTAGACTCCAAATGCTTTAGGAAGATGGCAGCCTTGGAAGAAAAAATGAAGAAGCATAACATCCATTTGGAGCACTCTTCAACTTCAACTTCATCTTCAGGTGGTTGTCAAACAGTTCGGTCTGGATATGCACTAAATATATCTTCTTCTTCTAATTCTCATGAGTGTCTCATTGATTCTGGAGCTTCTTATCACATGGCCAAAAAAAAAGCCATGTTTTCTTCTTTAAATGATTGTAACACCAAAAATATATATGTTGGTGATGATAGATCTCTTAGTGTTGTAGGGACTATAACTATTCATATAGACAATGGTCAATTTAATGATGTATTATGTGTTCCAACCTTATCCTGCAACCTTCTATCTGTATATCAGATAACTCATTCAGGTGAAGGTAAAATCATTGAATTTTCACCTCACGATGTTGTAATTAAGGACCTAAGAGATCCTAGATAGACTTTAGCTACTGGCATTGCTGATGATTCTACAAGGTTGTATAAGTTTAACAACTTTGGGTCATCAAATCTTCCCTCAGTATTTGTTGCTCATAATGATGAAGTGAGCAAACTTTGGCATAAGTGATTTGGTCACTTAAACTATCGCTCCCTTTAGAATCTATGTAAAGAAAATATGGTGAGAGGACTTCCAATGGTATCTTGCAGAGATGGTGTTTGTTCTGTATGTGTACTTGGAAAAAATCATCAGGATAGTTTTGAAAAACGTGCCACTTGGCACGCCTCAACTGCTTTACAGCTTGTGCATAGTGATTTATGTGGTCCACTTCCAGTTTTTTCATTCTCTGGCTACAATTATTTCTTAACTTTCATTAATGATTTCTCCAGACGCACTTGGGTATACCTCTTAAAACTCAAGAGTGAAGTATTTAACATGTTCTTGGCCTTTAAGGCCTTTGTTGAAAAACAATATGGACATCAAATTCTTAAGCTAAGTTCTGATAATGGCAGAGAATATGTTAACAACAAATTCATCAACTTTTGCACTAAGAATGGAATTCAAATGCAACATACTATTCCATATACTCCACAATAAAATGGTGTAGCTGAAAGGAAGAATCGCACCTTAAAGGAAATGGATAATTGTATGCTTCAATCTAAAGGACTTAGTCTTAATTTTTGGGCAGAAGCAATTAACTCTGCAAATTACATAATAAATCGCACTAATACTAAGGTTTTAAAGAATATCACTCCAGAAGAAGCATGGAGCTCAACTAAACCAGATGTAAGTCACTTTCTTGTTTTTGGAAGTGAAGCATGGGCCCATATTTCAGATGAGAAACATAAAGCTTTAGAACCTAAGAGTGAAAAATGTATTTTTGTTGGATATTCTAAAGATGTCAAAGGATATAAACTTATTCCACTTAAGTCCAAAAATGTTATCATTAGAAGAGATGTAAAGTTTGTTAGATGATCCAAAAATACAATCTTATCATAGGTTATAAAATTAGAATAACATAATTATTAATTTAAGATGTTAAATTAATAATTATTATTCTAGAATGTTTAATTATTTAGAATTAGTATATTGTTGTAACTAGATATGACTTTCCAAATGTGTGGTATCTTAGGCTCTATTTTAGGAGTTTTGTTAGCTAGTTGGTTTGAATAGCATTTATTGTAAATGGACACTTGTTATTTAATAAGTGATCCATAATTAGAGGTAGTTAGGACATGGAGCTTATACATAGCTCATTGCAAGAGTGTTTGGATGTTTGGGTGTAAACTCTTGCAAAATCAAATTATTTAATTTTTTTTTTTGATTAATAAAATTATGTGTCTGAGGACACTTCTGCCATTATTGTGGTATCAGAGCTCTAGTAATGCTGCAGTGGATGTGAAGAGGAGATTCCAGTTGTACAAGTTTTTGGAAAACTCCATTGAATTGATCAGCAAATGATTGGTATGAAAATTGTCTATTTTTTGTTCAAAAGAAAAGAAATTTTATTATTTTATTGATTTTAGATTTTTTAAATATGAAAATCATTTTTTTGTATTATTATCAAAATTTCTGTCTTGAAGTTATATTATTTTCTCTGCTTCAAACCATTTTAGTGCCATATTCGATGGCTTGTTCTGTGTGAAAAGCTCAGTACAGTTTTCAGATGCCCTTTCTGCAACCACGAGAGTAGTGTGGAATGTTGCATGGATCAGAAAGATCTTATTGAGGAGGCTTCCTATAGGATATGCCAAGAGAGTTTCAGCACCTCAATAAATGCATTGAGTGAGCCCATTGACGTGTATTCCTAATGGATTGATGAATGTGAGCGTGTAAATAATTCTGGAAAAAAGGGATGCATCTGCAGGCTTAGATAACATATTTCATATTTCTTTAATATAGTAATTTGATATATGGTTCCTTTTCCCGAGATTCTGTTTGAAATCTGTGAGAGAATCTGTAGTTTTGGCCTATCATGTCCTTGGATCGTGTTTGAAAAATAACTGTGATGTTCAGTCTATATCTGTACATGGATTAACTGTTATGTAACAACAACATAGTTTGTTATTTGAAACTAAATTTGGAATATAGATTTGTTGTATATCTGTGGACCAAATCTCCCCAGTTCGGCACAACCTCAAGGTTACGAAGAAGGTAACCGATCGCACACTCCTGGGAGCAATTGAATAACATCAAGAACGCATTTTGCTTGGCAGACAGATCTTGTTCTGTCCCCAGGGCCTTGCAGCACCAGATCAAACTTCTTGTAGTTTTTTTAAACCGAAAATTCATGTGTCGGCATTCCATTCAGCAAGTCCAGTTTTGTAGCAAATCCGCCACCGAAAGTTTGGAAATGGATTTTTGCCGACATTTTTAGTACTTCAGCCAGCAGATAACGTCAACAAGCGTATGGAAAAATTCGATCTCCTCACCTGGTTAAAATTCCCTACCTTTCCATTGTCTGCCTTCTTTGACGGTTTGCTAGTTTATTGCAAAATAAAAATGTTCTTCATTTTATTTATTTTCTGACGGGACCGAGATATGGACAGTTTTAGTTTTCACATGGACAGCTATTGACACAATGTGCGCTCTATGAATGGTTTAAAATGGCCGTAGTCTTTAACGCGACTTTTTGAAAGCCTTTCCGGCGATTTTTTCCGGTGAAAATCCGGCAGTGATTTATGGAAATCCAAGTTTGATAACTAATTTCTGCACAATGAAACTGTCCCAGGGGTTTTTCAGGGTGCTGAATCCAAATATGCAGTTAAAAAACCATTTTAACTGCAACAAATCATGATTTCAGCTCAATTTCTTCCGCCGGATTCCGTCACCGGAATCTCAAAAAGTCGCATTATAGACAACTCCTTTAAAATGTGCCTTTCAAAAAGTATATTGAAATTCACTTTGTTAAATAGGGATTTGATGAAATTCTTTTAAATGGGATTTAAAATAAATTAAAATTAATGGAGTGATAAGGTGGAGTTTTTTTAATGGAGTGATAAGGTGTAATTATATTTTCAAATTTTGTATTTTAGTGAAGAAATAAGGTGCGATTGAAATTTGTAATTTTTGGAGAAATAAGGTTTTTTTTATTTTGTAATTTTTAATTTGGAGAGATAAGGAATATTGTATTTTGGAGTAATAAGGGGATTTCAATTGTAATTTTTTTGAAGAGATAAGTGTAACTGAAAGTAATTTTACTTTGAGTGTAGGGGGGGGGACCTTTTTTTACCAAGTTTTGCAAGAGCATCATTGTAAAAGTCAAATTTTGAAAGTTACCTTGTAATTTTTTGAGAAATTGACTAGAGCCAAGTGCAAAGCTCAGTCATTTTTCTCCTGATTCAACGACTATACGAGGATCAAGCCCAAGCCCCAATAGATCATGTTCTTTGCGTGGTGTTTTGTGTTGTCCTTCTTTTCATTTCCGTTCTGATTCTTGGTGCGAAGCTTCAACGCACAATGTCTAAGTTGATTAATTTATTTTCTGGTTCCGACAAACTTGAAGTCACAAAATCTTATAAAACATGGCACCGTTTCATCGAAAGCACTCTCATTTACAATGAATTATGGTAGGGTATATGTGATGGAGATATTAAGCCAAATAAACCCATAGATGCAGCTGCACTAGTAAAATGGGAAGTTAAGAATGCCAAAGCCTTAGCTCTTATTAAATCTTTTTTCAATGATGAAATGTATGTCCATATAGAAAATGCTACAGATGCATGGTCTGCTTTGAAAGCTTTTAAAGACCTCTTTGATACTCAGCCTGAATCAAATAAAGTTGATCTACAATTAAAATTGTTGCAACAAAAATTGACTGAAGGAGGTGATGTTCTTGAATATATCTCAAGAATTAAGAATATTAGGCATGAAATCATTAATGTTAGCTTTCCAGCAATAGATGATAGTTTTATGGTAACAATTGTAATTGCTGGACTTCCTTCTTCATACACGCATTTTTTGGAGATTCTACAAATAACTGGGAAATTAGAGAAACTAAAGTTTGATGAGCTCTGTGAAATGTTAACCCAACATGATAAAACCTTTAGAAAGAAGAAGAAAGTTGGTGAAGATGTTTTTCTCATAGAGGCTAGCACAAGTAAATCATCAGCAGACAGTTCTCAAGGTAGAGGCAGAGGCAATCAGAATCAAGCAGCAAAAAGTTGAGGTCGAAGCCAAAGCAGAGGAAACAACTTTAATAGAGGCAATAGTTCAGGAAGAAGTAATTTTCAAGGAAGAGGAAACAACCAAGGAAGAGGCAATTTTCGAGGACAAGGAGATAATAATCAAGGTAGAGGACAATCTCAACATAGAAGTCAAAGCAGAGGGAGAGGAAAATCTTCAGGAAGAGGAAGAGACTTAAGTCAAATTGTGTGTCAAAGATGTAACAAAGTTGGAAATTATGCTGAATATTGTCGAACATCTCTTAATAAAATTCCCAAGTTTCAATAGCAATCAGCTCAATTTGCTAATGATCAAGATGATGATAACTCAGAATATGTTTTTACTTCCTCTCCAGCATCACAACTTTCATCCCATCTTAGAAGTGATTATGAAGATGCCTGGATCTTGGATTCCGAGGCAACTCAGCACATGACTTGTCGACGTGATTTTTTCTAGAATTTTCAAGATTGCCAACTTAATTTCATTTTTCTTGCTGATGATACGAAACATACTCCTTATGGAAAAGGAGCAGTTAAAGCTTTTCTCCCTGGCATTGGAGAAAAAATTATTTCCAATGTATGGTATGTACCAACTTTTAAGAAAAATTTGCTCTCTTTAGGCACGATTCGACAAGCTGGACATCAGGTGATTATGGAAGATGGTTTAGTCAAGATTAATTCAGTCAAACAAAACTTGAAAAATGTCATGACAGGTTATGAAGATGGAAAACTGTTATGGATGAAAGGGAAAGTTATTCCAAGGAAATCAGATTTTGCAGGGGCAGTGAATACAAGTATTTCACCTGTAAGACTATGGCATGTAAGATATGGAAATTTAAATTTTGAGAGTCTTTCTCAATTGCAGAAACAAGGAATGGTTAAAGGACTTCCCACTTTCTAAAGGGAAAATGCAAAATGTGAATCTTGCATTTATGACAAACAAATTCGAGAAATTTTTCCAACAAGTTCATGGCGTGCAAACAGGCAGCTACAACTAGTTCACAGTGATGTTTTTGGACCACTACAAACTTCATTTGGTGGTTGCAAATATTTCTTACTATTCATTGACGATTTCAGTAGAATGACTGGGGTTTACTTCTTGAAGAACAAGTCAGAAGCATTTGATAGTTTAAAACTTTTCGCCAACTTTTTGAAAATATATTGGCCTACGAGCCTAGTTCGGCAGATGTGCCACCTCCCTCTATCTCTTCTGCTTTTGAAAATATTTCTTCTTCAGATGATGAAAGCGAGGATGAAAATCTTCCCCCACCTTCTCAGGATCCTTCTTCAGCTCCTTAGCTTTCAAAATGGGTCTGTGCTACTTGGGATGTAGCTAGCACTCTTGCTGGTTATCCTATAGATCAGTGACATACATGTTCTTAGTTCGATAGAGCCTCTTATTTACTAGCTGAAGCTTCAGTGAATTATGATCCTGACACCTTTGTAGAAGCTTCAGGCCATCCAGATTGGGACGCAGTTATGAATGAAGAATATCATTCTTTATTGGCAAATGATACATGGGATCTTGTTCCTCTACCAAAGGGATGAAAACTTGTTAGATGCAAATGGGTGTACAGAACCAAGTATGGACCAGATGGAAAAGTTGATAAACATAAATCTTGTCTTGTTGCTAAGGGTTTTTCACAAGTTGAAGGAATTGACTATACTGAAACCTTCTCCGCTATTGCCAAAATGAACTCTATCTACCTTGTTCTTTCCCTTGTTGCCTCTTTCAAATGGGAAGCCCATCAGATGGATGTTAAATTTTCCTTCTTGCATGGGGACTTGCATGAAGAAATCTATATGGAACAACCAACTAGCTTTATACAAACAAACTCTAGCCTTGTATGTTAGCTTAAGAAATCCCTTGATGGTCTCAAGCAAGCTCCTCAGGCTTGGTATGCCAAAATGGATAGCTTTATTTTAGAAACTAGCTTTTCTAGGTGTCATTCTGATAATACTGTCTACACCAAGAAAGTGGGCAAGTCTCTTATCATTCTTGTTCTTTATGTTGATGATATTATCCTTACTGGTAGTGATCCCAACCTTATAAACCATGTGAAGTACAACCTTAAAAAGAAGTTTGAAATGATAGACTTAGAACACTTGCATTATTTTCTTGGTCTTCAAGTCTTGCAATCCAAGGACGGTGTTTCCCTTTCCCAGTCCAAGTATGCCTGTGATCTTCTACACCATTTTCACATGGAATACTGTAAGCCAACCCCTTCTCCTTTTTAGTCTGGAGCCAAACTTTCAGTCACTTGTACTTCCCCTGAAGTTGATGCTACCTTATACCGTCAACTTGTAGGAAAAATTTTGTATCTGACCCATACTAGTCCTGACCTTTTCTTTGTTGTTTTCCTTATTGCTCGGTTTATGCAAAACCCACATGAAAGTCATTGGAAAGAAGCTAAGAGAATACTTCATTATGTTCAAGGTACAGTTCAGTTTGGGATTCATTACATTGTAGAAGCATCTACTCTATTGGTTGGTTTCGCTGATTCCGATTGGGCTGGTGACCTTGATGATCGCAAGTCTACTACAGGTTATGTTTTCACTCTTGGTTCAGGACCTATTACATGGGCTTGCAAGAAACAAAGTGCAATTTCTCTTTCTTCAACAGAAGGAGAGTATCATGGTGCTGTAGAAGCTAGTAAGGAAGCCCTGTGGCTTCATCAAATCCTGTCAGAGTTTGGCTTTCAGCAGCAACATCAGACTACACTTTGGTGTGATAATCAAAGTGCCATTCAACTATGCAAAGATCTAGTCCAACATCAGCACAACAAACACATTGAAATGTACATGCACTTCATCAAAAAGCTCATTCACAACCATGTTCTTGAAGTGTAATATTGTTCAGCAGATGATCAAGTTGCAGACATCTTTACAAAGGCTCTCACAGAGGTGAAGTTTACTGAACTTTGATTTATGGTTAGAGTTCAGGAAGTTGTCACTAAGGGGGGATAGGATCTAATGCCTCCTTCCTTCTCCTATTGTGTCATATTTGTACATCCTTCAATCCTATCCCAAGTTGTTCTTAAGGGGGGATGTTAGGATATTTCGACACATAGGAAATAATTAAGTATAACTCAGTCTAGTGTAGAGTTAGGTAAAGTGTGTTTCTTTACTATGTACTTTTGTAACTTACAATCTGACAGCCATGATATGTAGTGATCCGACAGTTCATTCTCTCCTCGGTATTACCGACACTTGATCTGTGGCTTAACACCCGATTGGTCCATGATCTCTATTTAAAGAGCATGGAGGGTCATTTGTAAGGCAACCATTCATGAGAGAAGCTTATGTAAATTTTCATTATTTTATTAATAAATTGCCTGAAGTGGCCACATTGGCTCAGGCCGTTGACTGTTTCCCTCTTTGAGGGTTTTAACCACGTCAAAAATACTGGTGTATTGATCTGTGATCTATTTGTGAGTGGTGTCCTTTGGTGTTCTGTCTGAGGAACTTACCCTGTAAATTCCTACAGTTTTGCAAACCATGGGATTGTATAAATAGAGTTAATATCTAAGTAGTTAGAGGAAGAATATCAATCGAGAAAGATCGAACATGTATGAGAGATAGCTCTGAAGTAGAAATCTATGTCTTGGGTCATAGCATAGGTAGAGGCCTAGAAGTCCGCATCTGAGTGCGCAGACCCCTGCAGCTACGTACACAGAGCAAGTCGAGTATGTAATGGTTTGGAATTAACAATAAAGAGAAGTATTCTACAAACTCTACGTCTTTATTTCCTGTTTATGCATCCGGTTATATTGGGTATGAATTTCACTTATAATTCTTATATGATGCGCAAATATATGTAATTTTGTTGGTTAAGAGAACACAAGTAAGAACATCTGTTTACACGAAGATAACTAAGATCTGTTAATAAGACAAGTAAGATACTTAGCGTAGTTTGGGAAATTTCGCAGCTCGCCGCCCTAGCAGCGCAAAAATATATTAGCCCCAGGTTAGGGCTGCACGAAAACCAATTGTACCCTTTCACAAAGGTACTGAATGATGGAACAGAGGGCTAAGCCAACTGCACGAAGGCAGGTATAGCCGGAATAAACTGACATCACATCCATCTCAAGGGTGCGGAAACTTGGTTCAAGCATCCTCCCATACTGCTTCGGGTGAGACTTCAGTCCACGCTCTATGGACTGATGCTCAATGTGTGATGTCATATCACTGGAATCTGCATAAGAGAGGTGTGATGTTGTATTACTGGAATCCAACTAAGAAAGAAATCGAAGGCTGGTTGGACAGAAGGATTCACGAGTTCACGGCACAAGAAAACAAAAACCCGCGACTATCAAAGTAACAGCAGTTGGACCGATACCTATATACTAAGATCCACGAAATCTTTTTCGCCGCCTTTCCTACTGAGCTATACGAGTGGATCATGAAGCTAGAAGATAGCCAAGGAAGGTGGAAACTTGACGGTCTTATTGTGTCAACCCCAGAGTTAGTGCAAAGGTTGAAAACATCAGAGGATAAGATCGCGTGCACTATCAACCATTGGCTTGTTTGCATCATATGAGGGTTTGTTACTGAATTCGCGGTCGACGCCTCAGTCAGCTATAGCAAGGTAGAGCGATGATTTTTCAAAGGACCACAAGGTAAGTACATTAAATCTCTAAATACCTGGATTAAAATGTTGTTGTGCGAAAAATGAGTTATGCAACTACCTTGATGTTTGGGACTATGCAAAGCGGAAAAAGTTATAGAAACGAAGGAAATAAGGGTCCAGAGTATAGCCCCTTGATTTCAACTCCATGAGGGGATGAAGAAGGGATAGCGAAGGTCTTGCCCCGAAGTGTTATTTAGTTGATAAGACAAGGATTCCCACGAATACCACCTCCGCCCACACTGCCTCTGTCTTCACCACCATCACCTCCAACTCACCCGTACCACCTCCACCTCCACCGCAATTCAATATGGCGAATACAGTGAAGTTTCCTTTGTTCAAAGGCTTGGGAAATGAGGACCCAGACCAATTATGGTTCGTTGTGAGGGCTGTATGGGAATTTCAAGGTGTTACAAATGATCATATAAAGAAGGCGATGCTGATTAGTGCTCTGCAAGATCGTGTGCTAACCTAGTACATTAAGTACTCTAACGATAACCTAAATGTTAGAGTAGCGGAAATCCAAGCAACACTTAATAGGGAATTTAGTAGGCCTAAGTCCGAGTCACAGTCGATTATGGGGTTCAAAGAGATCACGATGTGATCAGGCGAGACACTTGGGAACTGGATCAAAAATTGAAGTGTCAAATCCGCGAAGCCAATATAAATTTTACAAATGAACAACATCGCGAGTGGTTTGTGGCTTCGCTACTACCCCACTTGAAGAGTGCATTGTCACAACAGAAGATAACAACACAGGTAGAGACCTTGGAGATTTACATGAGACTACACAAGACTCCGATGCAAGATCCTAATTTAGGAGTTTAGCAGATCCATGCGCAGCTGCAGAATCTATGCCTTGAGATGAAAAGTCTGAAGCAGGACAAGACAGTTCGACCAGAGGTACGCGAGGAGGTATGGTGCTTGAAATGAAAGATGCAGGGTCATGACAAAGACCACTACCCGGTCTTTACAAATTACCTTGTAGGAGGAGGACCGATGCCTTTAAGGCCGGAAGCTCAAGGAGGACCTAGTGTGGCACCTACTTTATTGTGCACTATTTGTCAAGTAGCGGGAAAACATGCCACAGATAATTGCCACTTGTTACAGAAGTATGTGCAAACACTGCAACAGTTGTTCTGCAACTTTTGTAGATCAGTAGCACATAATGAGCATACTTGCAAGAGCTATGAATTGATGATGGATAGAACTCCTGCCTACAGGGTTCAGGTCAAAATTTGGCCCCTTGACCAGAATGTAGGGATGGTGCAGATAGGATTTCAGGGGTGCGGACAAGGCCAAGGTGGAGGCGAACCTGGTAGAGGTTGTAGACAGTTGATTTGCTACAATTGCAGAGGGACAGGACACTATGCCCGCGATTGCACTAATCCAATGCACCCGTCGTGCAAGTATTGCACGCTGTTTGATCATGAAACCGAAGTTTGTCCTACGTTGATAGCTATGATTCATAACAAGGGGGAACTACCACCTCCCCCAACTCAGAACCTACAGATGATTAGGTCTGATCCATGCGAGGAAGATCTGAATGTAAATATAGTGCTTCGGAGTGGAATCACGATGGGAGATGACAAGGGGAATAACCATAAGACAATACATGGGTTCGCAAAGCCCCGACGAAAGAGGCTGAGTTTGATTTGGAGTGCGCTCGTGAAGCATTCATGGAACCTAAGAAGATCTTCACTGAGGCCTCCACTTCAGGAAGCAAGGATAAACTGGAGCCGGAGATGGACCCCTCTATGCTCACAACTTTCCTAGAAACCTGTATGAAGTTACTGTGTGATAGTAAGGCTATGAAAGGGTTACAAGAACTCATCAATAAATGTGCTAGGACCATGCTAGGTGAACCACACGTAGTCTGAAAGATCGGTAAGCATAAGACAAGGATGGGGCATGAAATGAGACTCACCACACAGATCAGAGAATATGAAATGGATCAAGTCATTCTAGATTTGGGATTAGATGCGAATGTTCTACCGAAACAAGAATGGGAGTGAATGGGGAGACCTACGCTGCAATGGTCCCCAATTCAGCTGAGGAAGGTGAATAAGCAGAAAATCATACCCATGGGGTGGTTGCAAGGAGTGACTGTGGATATTGAGGGAGCAAGTCCACTGGCAGACTTTGAAGTAATAGAGATTGTGGATGACAACAATCCCTATCCTGCGCTCCTCAGAATTGAATGGGCTACTGATATGAATAGGGTAATCAATCTGTCGAAGCAAAATATGATCTTTGAGAAGAAATCACTGTGTGTAATAATACCCCTCGATCCTGCTAAAGGATTGAGTTATATGGAACTAGTCCATGACTATGAGAGTGATGATGATCTGGATTGCATCTATAAGATAACAGCGTGAGACCAAGACTAGGTGAATCCCACCACGGATGGACAGATTACATGGGATCGTGAGAGTTCTTGCACTTCAGACTCCGACGAAGAAATAGAACGTTGGCAGAATCAGTTACATGAAGTAACTATGCTGAATTGCAACATGATGACCCGATCACTGCGCTTTGTGTCATCAGAGGTAAGAACTTTGTCTACTTATGATGGTCTAAATGAGGTAGATACCTTCTTGGATGCATTTGAAAGGGAGGTTCCAAAAAAGCAACGCTTCCAGGCCTTGGACTGGGAACTTCGCATTATGCCCACAGGATGGTGGGGTATGCACAAGGGAAGTTTTGATGATTGGCGCAAATGTAGGAGGATGATGCAAGCCTGATTTGGGAAGCCTAATATGCAACTCACAGACAAGTACGATGGGTAGAATGATCCATGCGCACATTTGGCCAAATGGACGTAGGCCTATGGAGAAAAGCCACAACCTGAATGGGTGCACCCATTATGTCATACCATGGATGTTATCCCAATGAATTGGAATATAGAAATAGTGCTCCGCTATGGGACAAGTGAATGGGATATCCTGCACACAGATTCATGATGACATTTAGTTTTAAGGAAGGGTTTGACGGTATTGATGAAGTGATACAAGAGGTGAAAGCAACCATATCTAGGATACCACAAGATCCTTTAGACCTAACATACCCTGAATGGGCTACTCAGCTGAGTCATGCACTGGAATGTTATAATGTAACCCTTGAAGAGGAGGACGAGGATTCGCGAAAGATTAACATTCTAGAAATAGAGGGACACCGCGAGGTCCAAGGACCGCAGATTGAGAAACCTGATATAACTGCGCCAGTGAGAACTAAATAGGTGGACATTGGTACAAAGGCAGAACCCAAATTCGCAAAGATTGGAGACTACTGGGATGATGCGACGATGGATAAGGTCACTGAATTACTCCATGAATATCAGGACTTATTCCCTACCAAGTTTACGGATTTGAAAGGAATAATCGAAGATCTAGGAGTGATGAAGATCACATTAAAACCCAACGTAAATCCAATTAAGAAGAGGCCTTACCACCTGAATCCGAATTACAAGGAAAAGATCTGCTTAGAGCTAGACAGAATGTTAGTAGCAGGAATTATTGAGCCTATGGAGGAATCTAATTGGGTAAGCCCAATGGTGGTGCAAGAGAAGAAGAAGAAGGATGAGATAAGGATATGCATGGATCTTAGAAAACTGAATGATGCTTGTATGCATGATCCTTTCCCAACTTCGTTCACAGATGAAGTGTTGGATAACGTAGGTGTCCAGGAAGCATACTCCTTCACTGATGGGTTCTCTGGGTACCACCAAATCAAAATTGCGTCAGACGATATGAGAAAGACAACCTTCGCGACTGAGTGGGGTTGTTTTCAATACACTGTAATGTCATTTGGGTTGAATAATTCACTTGCTATCTTTTCGCGTGTGGTTGTTGTGGCATTCAAGGAATTTATTCATAAGTTCCTGGAGGTATATTTTGATGACTGGACTGTATTTGGGCTGGTTAAGTGCCATGTAGCGAGCTTGCTCTTAATGCTGGATACTTGTCGAAGATACCAAATCGTGCTCAACCTCAAGAAGTGTTTATTTTGCATTCCTTTTGGGAACCTATTGGGGCACATGGTTTGCAGACAAGGGCTGATGATTGACCCCACAAAGATCGCGATGATTCTGAACTTGGAAGCGCCGAGGAGTGTGAAACAATTGCACTCTACTCTGGGACATACAGGATATTACAGGAAGTTTATCAAAGGGTATGCCCAGATCACTGCGTCGATGGAAATATTTTTGAAGAAGGATGTCTTGTTTTACTGGAACGATGACTTTAAGAAAAGCCTGGATATATTGAAAGGAAAGATGGTGACCGCGTCGATTCTAGTCTTTCTGAATTGGAAGAAAGAGTTTCATGTACATGTTGACGTGTCATGTATAGCATTGGGGGCAGTACTAACACAGGATGGTGGAGAAGGATTGGACCACCCTATCGCATTCGCAAGCCATAGATTATCCAAAGCAGAGAAGAACTATTCCACCACTGAGCGCGAGGGGCTAGCTATGGTGTATGCACTCCAGAAGTATCGACACTACTTGCTAGGAGGTCACTTTAAGATGTATACGGATCACTCCATGCTAAAGTACCTGGTCAATAAGCCTGTGTTGGGGGGGGGGACAATTTGCAGATGGCTCTTATTGTTCCAAGAATACGATTTTGAAGTTGTTGTGAAGCCTGGATGATTGAACGTGGGACCAAATCACCTGTCACGCATCGAGATAGGGGAGGAACCCACTAATTTGGAGGAAGGATTACCTGACACACAACTCTTTGTTGTACACACCGTGGATGGACATTTTTAGGATATAATACACTTCATAACAACAGGAACTGCACCGAAAGGATATTCTGTCCAGTAAAAGAATGAATTAGTGGTGTGCGTGACAGATTTCTCTATCATTGTTGGGAATCTATACAAGATGGGGACTGATGAGATATTGCAAAGGTATGTACCTGATTTTAAATGAAGAAAAATTCTCGCGGACGCTCATGGGGGCGCCGCGAGAGGATATTATGCAGGTAGAGAAACCGTGCAAAAGATTCTACATGCAGGGTTGTGGTGGCCAACCCTTCATTAGGATTCAAAAGCATATTGCAAGGTGTGTGATGTATGTCAGTGAATAGGCAGGCCATCACGGAGGGATGAAATGCCTTTGAATCCACAAATAACATTACAACCCTTCGAAAAGTGGGCAATAGATTTTGTAGGACTTATTCAGCCCAAAGGGAAGATAGGCGCGAGGTACATTATCACTGCGACAGAGTACTTGAGTCATTGGGTAGAAGCATAGTCGGTGAAGGATTGCACGAGTGTGACTTCTGCGAAGTTTCTATTTGAGCATGTACTGACGCGATTTGGATATCCAAAGATTTTGATGAGTGATCGGGGTATGCACTTTCTGAACGAAATGGTTAGCGTGCTGACAGAAGAATTTTAGGTGTATCACCAAAGAACACACCTTATCACCCACAGGCTAACCGGACAGTGGAGGCATTCAACAAAGTTCTCAAAACCACACTAACCAAGGTTTGCAATGCTCAGTGAAGTGATTAGGACCTACGCATACCTGCAGTATTATGGGCTTATCGAACGACGTGCAAGAAGTTAACGGGATAGACATCCTTTAGGCTGGTATACGGGGTTGAAGTGGTAATGCCTATGGAATACATTGTGCCTAGTCTGTGCATAATAGTGCTCACAGGTATGATGGATCACAGAGCCCTGGAAGAGAGGCTCGCACAGTTGGATGAGCTTGAAGAAGAGAGATTTTTGGCTGGATTTCACCAGCAGGTCCAAAAGCAGTGTGAAAAAGCATGGCATGACCAACATATTAAGTTGCGCACCTTTAAGGTGAATGACTTGGTGTTGTTGTATGACAGTAAGTTTGATAAATTTCCAGGGAAATTTAGAATGCATTGGTTGGGGCCCTATGTTATTAAGGAGATTACTGACGGTGGCACGGTCCAACTAGTTAAGTTGAATGGTGATCCCTTTCCAGGAAAGGTGAATGGCAGTCGATTGAAGCCATACACAGGTGGCCCAGCCATTTGGATAAGTGATAGAAGCATAGTATTAGCACTCCAGACAGCTGAAAGGAGCCGTGGGACTATAAACTACACTTCCCGGGTTGGGGAGCTGCACGATTTCAGGATTGCGCGAAGTAGCAAATTGTCACAAGGTCTACGACAGCGTGAAGACAGTTGTGCTAGCACGTAGGTCTGCTAGAAAGTGACCGTTAAAGTCACTATTCATGATTTGATGGTCAGTTTGAGGCCAAATGGAGTGGGCAGCAGGAATTTAAGGCAAACTTTATGGCTCAGATTCTTGAAAATCTTCCGCCACTCTAACATTAATGGGCTGAATGTGGGGAGAACGGTAGAATTTGAATTTCAAAAGGCCCTATAAATTACAAGTGGCTGTCCAACGAAAAACACTTGGCATTTTGAAAATCCAGTTGTTGCGCTATCAAGTGTGTATGGACCTTACAAATTTTGAGGCTTTGAGAGCATGTTCAGTGTTTGTGACATTATCGACAGAGATGCAGGACCTCCTGACTAGAATGATGTCGACACCCAAGGAAGCCGTGTAGGAAATTGCGGTAGTAGAAGCCCCAGAGAGTGCCAGAGCAATAGTTGAGGTCCCTAAATCACCCAGAACACCATGACCTAAGAAGGATAAGCAAGTTATGATCCCAGTGCGTGTCTCACCATGAAACCCACAGAGGACCAAGCTCACCTTGCAGGAAAAGGGGAAGGCCATTAATCTGGGGGCCGACGAGGAGGAATTTGAAGAAATATTGGTGGATGAGGAGGACGTGAAAATGGAAGTTGAAGCCCAGGGTGCAGACCCTATTACCTAGTTACTCGAATATGTTCCTCCACGCAAGGGCAAAGCCAAGGTGCCAAAGGACATAGACGAGAGCAAGAGCTCCCTGCAAACTCCATTGCTCCTAGATGATATTTTTTTTGACAGGCCACACTCAAGGCGAGTTCCTGTACTGAAGTTTAAATATTGGGACCCCACAGATCATGAGAAATTCCCACATTTAGAGACTGAGCATCTAATGCATCGACGGATTGACCTGATGGCTGGAACAATTGAACTGGAGCTGCACAAAGGCTCAAGGGTGTAGCGAAATCCGGGTTCCTAAAACTGCTCTGGGTGTGGCATTACCACCATGCTCCAATGACCGCCTTCGTCATCAGGCAGTTGATCTGCTTGGTGCATCATGGATGTTTGCGGCTGGAGGAGCCAATTCCCATCATGGATCACTTGATTCATCGAATCACACAACTGCCTTACTCAGGGGAGGATCCAGCCAAAGATGGCAACTTGGGCCTCGCAGAAGCGATGAAGAAGAAGTTTAAGTTGGAGAAGAGGAAGCGGGGATATACCATGTCCAGTATTAACAACCCTATGGTCAAAGTCGCAACACAAATTTTAGCAGGAAAGGTGATGCGGAAGTGCCATTCGAATGAAGTGCCCACACTTGTGGTTGCACTAGCGGCCCAATGTGCTGAAGGAGTCTAGTTCAATTGGGTGAATTATCTATGTGGTGAGTTCCTTACGAACTGTCGCGAGGCACAGGAGCAGGGCAAGATGTTCCACTACGCGTGGCTTTCACTCTTCATCGTATTGGTGGCATGGGAGCTACCTGAAGACAACCAATTCCCTTCGATCATGCTAGACCTTTTAGAGGCACCGAAGTACGCTTCACTATGGGCGACTAGGGATGCACAACAAATAAAAGAAAGAAAGATATTTTGGATCTTGATGGAGATGAATATCCAAATGGGGATCAATCGCAAGCTGTAGTTGTCACCCGTATTATACACCAGTTTGCAGATATTTGTAGAGTTCAAAGCAAATTTCCACTATGTCTTTATCAGGGTGTGGAAGGACCGTATGAAGACATGACATAACCTATCATATCTAGCGACTGATGATGTAATTTTCGTAGTTCTCAAGTCTTGGCCATTGGAGTGGTGCGCTCTAGCAGGCTCCGCGGTGGAAATGGACGAGTTCGCCACATAGCGTAAGAAGGAAGAAACCAAGCTCCAAATGGTGCAGTTAGTGGAGAAGCATAGAAAGGAAGAAGTAGAGGCTAAGGCCTAAGAAGTGCGTGATGCCACGAAATTGGCAGAACAACAACAAACAGGAGGAGAAGAGCGCGAAGGACAGAAGTCACCTTCACCTAGGACTGAGGCAGAAATAGAGACAGAACAAGGTGTTGCAGATACGCAAATGACGTCCACCCAACTCAAGCGTTTGCGACCGTAAGAGCAGGTTGTGCCACGAAAGGAAGCCAAGGCATCAAAGACATCCTTCGACCCAATCACCCCCACTGAGGGGGATTTGCATAATATCAGAGAAATAATGAGGGATGTCACCGCGGAGCCCCTCCAATAGTTCGAAGAGCAGCAACAGTTGGTAGTGGGGGCTCTCCAAAAAGAGCTGCGGGAGTTGCAGGTTCACACTCCACAGGTTGGCATAGTGTCCACTAGCCTCGTGATCGACACTTTAGCTATCAAGGAGATGTTGCGCATAAGGGTGACAAACACGATAGTGCTACCAGATGAGGTGCTCACTACAAAAAAGGAGGCTAACAGGCCCATAGTTAGCAGTTTGAAAGGGTAGGATTGAATATGGTCGTGCTCCCTTGGGAGACGCTCTACTTCTTGTAGGATGGAGTCACCAAGGAACTTAGGGCCCAGGAGAGTCGCACTCTACAGGTGATGAGCGAGTAGTGCATCAACATTAAGCAGTTTGGCCTACAACACAATGAGGCAGTGGATCAGAACAAGCAAATAAAGTAGGTAGTGGAGGAAGCCTGCCGAATGGTCTCGGAGTTGGACATTCAGGTAGAAGAATCGGAAGAGGTGCACGTCTGCAAGTTGTTGAGCGATGGAAAAGGTATGCATTTTCCATTTATTTCTTTATATTTTCCTTTGGATCATAAATCCTTTACATTCTAAAATGGTAATATGTTAAAGAATTATGATAGAATTAAAGAAATTTGTGATTAATACAAAATAACTAATTATTGTCTTTTTATATACAGAAAGTGAACGGAATAGAAAATCACTATTCGGAAGGTAAAGACAAAAGCAAGGAAACTGTTGTTCTTCTGTTAGGAAATCGTGTCCAGACAAGAAGAATGAGACTGGAGTGCGCAGCTCAGGAAAAGACGGAGAAAACAGAGTGGTTGCGCAATAGAACAAGAAGACAACTAAAGATGGAAGATTAAGTGAAGCCCTCGGGATCTTTTGATCCTGAGGGATGGCTACTTTAAAAGTTATCTATAACCTTGATGTATCCGCCTTCCCATTATAATGGGGCAGCAATTGTAAGACAAAGGGAGGATTGATTTTTCAGAATTACTATTGTAATTTCAACTTTGATCATCGACTCTCTTTGAGGAGCAATAGTTGTAACTCTGCGATATATGATTAATATATAACTCAGTTGTTGTTACATTATTTGATCCTAGAGTAAACGCAGCAATGCTTCCTTGCTGGCTAAGGGCCCGACCCTGGTGGATACACTTGCTTCTTGTATTACTATTTTACAATTACAGTCGTGTGTGGTTTCATTTCCTTAATTATCTTTATTCGGTAATCTTTTGTTTCTGAACATCTCGCTGAATTGCTCTGTTACATCAAGATCGTAATTAGATTGTGTTGATAGCACGATTGTTATTCATAACTCAATGTCGTGATGTTCCTTTTGAAACAATATTGTGCCGTCTAGTCTAGATTTTGTTGTTCACTCACAACTGCAATTGCTGTTCAATTAATTTTTGTTCAATTATAATCACGATTGCCGTTCCTTTATACTTGCGATTAATGTTCACTTTGCCATAGTAATATTATTGATTCTATTACTTTATAGTCGTTGTGTGTTTACATTTAATGAGATTTGTTTTTCCTTTATTATCTAAAGATTGCTGTTCAGTTCACTTCAGTTAAAGATTGTTGTTCAGTTCATTTCGGTAAAGATTGCTGTTTGATTAATTTCTGTAGATTAAGCTTTGTTGTTCAATTTTTTTCAACATACTTAGTTGTTGTTCCTTTTCTACAAGAATTTACTTTCACCTATTAATTGATAGTGCAGCAAGTGTGTTTTAGTAAGCATTTCCAATCGAATTGTTATTATTTGCTTTAGTGTGGATTGAAAGATCTACAACTGTAAAGAACATTGACTATCGTTGTCTAAGTTCTCAGATTGGAGGTCCTGTTTATGATTTATTTTATTTATATTAGTTGACAAAGGAAAGATTTATCACTACTGCATCCTTGACTGATAAATCCTATATTTTTCTGAATGAATGATTTAAGTTTCAGAGCACTAAGGTTTCTTTTAATTAAAAGTAGATTCTATTTCCAACATCCGTTTACTCTTGTATTTATCACTATACTGCAAACTAGAAAACATTACTCTTGAATCAAGTGACAGCCTTAGACTGAGTACACTCTTGAGATAAAAAATCGTACTTGGATTGATAATTAATGTAAGATAAATAGGGGTTAAAAAGACACCTTTTATCACTCAACACAAGTTAGCCACAGGGGTGCACAACGCTTGAACAGAGATGGCTCAGGTTCAGTTGGAGCTGAACCTCTAGATCGAAAACTTGTAGTTGTGGGCTCAACCTTCAACTCCACTGGAAATTAGGGAACAACGTACCACCGTTGTTACAATAGCAATAGCGGTGGTCAACAATGCAGTAACAGACTTCATCTAACTTTTTGAATAATCATTTGAGGTCCTCACCACCCTGCAGGAGGACCTGAATGTATAGTGCCTAGACACACAGGCATGTGAGCTACAACAAAAATATGACGAGGTCAAAGGGACCATGCAAACGGTTTCCCTTACACAGAGGCTCACACGGATGCAGGAGGCAAAAACGCTCAAGGAACAGGTGAATGTCACTCGGCATAAAGAAGCAGTATTAAAAACGCGCCTACAACCATGGATGGACGAGGCTTATGCGATCACAACCTCCATTGAAGGAAAGCTCACGCAAATGCAGGAAGCTCAACAAAAGATTTAGGGTTGCAGCAGTCACCGAGCAGCGCGTGGAAGAATTCCAACAGGTGGCCGCTCAGTGCACTGTCAAAGTTGCAGTGATCCAAACAGAGGCTGGAGGTCTTTGCGCTATGATCTCTGCACCTACAGAGTGACTCGAGGGTGAGTCACGATGTTTGTTGTGGGGGCCTGTTGGGTGCGGGATCCCCCAAGGGTAGTTTTGGGGCTAAAATCCCATATTTTGGTCATAATTTTGTAATCCAAGTGTAAAGACTCCGCATTTTGTGGTTGCAGAGTGCGTAGATGTTAAAGAGTCATAGGGTTGTCTACCCTTATTTTGGAAATGTAATGTCGGCTGTAAAAGATCTACCCATGGTTCACAGACCATGGGATTGTATAAATAGAGCTAAGCTCTAAGTAGTTAGAGGAAGATATCGATCGAGCAAGATCGAACATGTATGAGAGCTAGCTCTGAAGTAGAAATATAAGTCTTGGGTCGTAGCATAGGTAGAGGCTCTGCAACTGAGTGCGTAGAGGCCTAGAACTCTGTAGCTGAGTGTGTGAACCCCTACAGCTAAGTGCGCAGGGTGGGTCGAGTTTGTAATGGTTTGGAATTAACAATAAAGAGAAGTATTCTACAATTTTTGCGTCTTTATTTCCTGTTTATGCATATGGTTATATTGAGTATGAATTTCACTTATAATGCTTGTATGATGCGTGAATATATGTAACTCTGTTGGTTAAAATAATGCAAGTAAGAACATCTGTTTATGCGAAGCTAACTAAGAATTGTTAATAAGACAAGTAAGACACTTAGCATAGTTTGGGAAATATCACAGCTCGCTGCCCTAGCACTGTGAAATTATATCAGCCCCAGGTTAGGGCTATGTGAAAGCCAATTGTACCCTTTCACGAAGGTAGTTAAGGGTGGAACAAAGGGTTAAGCCAACTGCGCGAAGGTAGGTATAGCCGGAATAAACTTGTTTCCAGCATCCCCTCATACTGCTTTGGGTGAGACTTCAGTCTGCGCTCTACGGACTGATGCCGAAAGGGCCAGTAGTGTAAGGATTTGTTTGGCTAACTAACGATGAACCTAGGCCAGGCCCCCACAAGCCAAAAATGGTTATCGAACACTTACCAGGGGGCATTGCAAACCTTGATCGGACAATAGTATGGATTACATCAAGTGCCTTTTCAAGCCCAACAAATCCAAACCTAACCATTCCAACATATTTATCGCCATCATGGGATTGGACAACAAGCCCGCTTGTATGCTAGTTATCAAACCCCTCCGTATTTTGGTAACGAGGTTCCTTATTATTAGAACCCTCCTTATCCAGGATTGAAAGTGCCTGTTACCCAGAATATCCCTTCATATCCAAGTCATCCACCTCTGGACTTTAACATGAAATAGTATTTTGTGGCTATTCTTGAATTACTAGATTTAACTCAACTTACTAATGAGCCCATTGCTCATTCGCCATGGTGGCTTATTATTCCCACTAAGTTGCCTTCTGATATCCCAAAATTCAATGGGAATCCTCGAGAAGACCCATCGATGTATGTCATGACATATCATCTATGGCATTCATCCAATTCACTTAATGATTATTCCATTCAACTTTGTATTTTCCAACGAATGCTTATGGGTACCACAACTGAATGGTATATTCAGTTACCTAGAGCATCATTTCATGACTTCATCACTTTAGCCATTACCTTACTCACATGTTTCCAATTGCACATTAGATACGAAACTAGAACAGAACTATTAACTAACTTTAAACAATCAGACTCTACTCACATTTCAGATCACATTCATGAGTGGAGACATCATCACCAGTTGGTCAAGGCTTATGTTCCTGATCAGTTTTTAGTGTAGGTTTTAACCCCCTACAGAAATTACCTGCATACGAATTCTAAAACACAAAAAATAAACAATGCGAGAGCATAACACATAAAACACATATACACAGAGATTTTCCCCTAGATCCCAAAACCGGGACTACCAGCTTGATTTTTCATTATGTTCATTTCAATGTTATAATACATATTTATACATGCCAAAGCATCCAATACCATGGACCGAAAACCATCGCGTCCAATACCATGGACCGAAAACCATCACATCCAAAAACATGTTTGAAACTCATGCACAAAACCATAGGTGGGTCCGCCCAACCTAACATAGGGTCCAAAACCAAAATTTTCCGGGGTGCTACCCCAAAACCCATAATGTGGGGTTACGAGTACACCTCAAACCCCCTGTGACCCCCCCCCCCGCTACTCAATCGGTGCAATGAAGGGGGGCTTTGCCCCCCCTCTAACCCCCTCGTTAACTATGTGGGCTAGTTGTGGAAAGAATATAACACAACCCAACATTCTCCCACTTGTTGTTTTCTTTCCACAAAAGGCCACAAGAGAGCTTAGTCATTTTCTAGCCCTGAAATGCCCATTGTCTCTCTACACCAAGAGAACTTCTTGGAGCTCACATATTTTGTCAATGCATCTGCAGTATTCTTCAAAGTGTCCACCTTTACCAGCAACACCTTTTTGTCTTCTATCATATCCCTCACAAAGTGATACTGAACATCAATGTGCTTTGTATTTGAATGATATGCGAGGTTCTTTGCCAAGAAAATTGCACTTTTGCTGTCACAGCCTATCCTTATAGCTTCCTGTACTAACCCCATACTTGAACACAATATATGCAACCAAACTGCTTCCTTGCTTGCATGAGTGGCTGCCATGTATTCTGCCTCTGTAGTTGATAGTGCCACTATAGATTGTTTCTTAGTCATCCAACTGACTGCACCTCCAAATAGGTTAAACACATACCCACTTGTAGATATTCTCTGATCCAGATCTCTAGCCCAGTCTACATCAACAAAGCCACAAACATCCAACATTATGTCCAATCCTAATATTCCTTGGTAGCAAAAACCATAATCACTAGTGCCATGCAAATACCTAAAAACCCGCTTCATTGTTGTCTAGTGCTCCTTACCTGGTTTTGACATAAACCTGCTCAATACTCCCACTGCATGTGCAATGTCTGGTCTAGTACAGACCATTGCATACATCAGGCTATCGACTGCACTTGCATATGGAACACGAGACATGTCCTCTTCCTCTTCTTGTGTCTTGGGACATTATTCAACATATAACCTCACACCTACAGGAAGAGGAACCCTCGCCGGTTTACTATCCTGCATATTAAACCTCTGCAGTATTGTCTTGACATACTTCCTCTAGTTTAACCATTCCTCTTTGCCCGATCTCTTTTAATTTCCATGCCCAAAATATAGTTTGCAACACCAAGATCTTTCATGTTGAATTTGGAGGACAATTGGGTCTTCAAATCCTGGATAATTTCTTTGTCATTTCCAACCAGCAACATATCATCCACATACAAGACCAAATAAATAACAGGGTCACCAATTAATTTAAAATACACAGTGATATGCTTTGCTTCTGGTGAAGCCAAGTCCCCGTATAAACATATCAAATTTCTAATACCACATCCTTGGTAACTGTTTTAACCCATACAGAGACTTCTTTAACTTGCATACCAGTTCTTTCTTACCCTTCACCGCAAAGCCTTCAGGTTGCTTCATGTATATTTCCTCTTCCAGATCCCCATGAAGAAATGTTGTCTTTACATCCATTTGTTCTACCTAAAAATAAAAAGCAACAACAACAGATAAAAGTAATCTAATAGAAGTTACCTTGGCAACAGGGGAAAAAATATCACCAAAATCAATTCCCAGCACCTGGGAATAACCTTTTTCTACAAACCGAGCTTTGTATTTCTCCACCTTTCCTTTCGCATTTGTTTTCTTCTTGAACACCCATTTGCTACCAATGGGTTTCCTTCCAGCCGGAAACTCCACCAGATCCCAAGCCTCATTTTTGTGCAAAGATGCCATTTCATCAACCATGGCCTCTTTCCAGAGTTTTCCATCCTCTGAATCTACTGCTTCCTTCACATTTCTGGGATCATCATCAGTAATAGATAAAGAAAAATTTGAACAGAAAGTAGATGGACTATACCTTTCTGGCTACCTTCTTTCCTGAACTAATCTTCTCACAGCCGGATTTTGTTGCTCTTCATCTTCTGATTCCTCCTTTATTGTAGAGTTTGATTCTTCCTCCTTAAGCTCAAACTCTATCTTCTCAAGTTCCTTGGTTGGACTTCATGTTTAATAACATATTTTACCTCTTTGAACACCACATCTCGGTTGCACACAACCTTCCACGTGACTGGGTTCCAAAGCTTATAACCCTTTAAACCATCCTTATACCCAATAAAGATGCACTTTTCAGATTTACTATCCAACTTGATTCCATTTCTCTTTTGGAACATGTACATATGCATCACATCCAAATACCCTCAGATGTGAAAGAGAGGGTTTCTTACCAGTGCATACCTCTTGTGGTGTCTTATCCTCCAAAGCTAATGAAGGTGACCTGTTTACCAGGTAACATGCAGTATCCACTGCCTCTACCCAGAATTATTGTCCTAACCTGACACAACTGAGCATGCTTCTTGCCCTTTCCACCAACGTCTTATCCATTCTTTCTGCAACTCCATTTTGCTGAGGTGTATATGGAGCAGTCTTCTGTCGTGCTATACCACACTTCTTACAGAATTCTTCAAATTCCTTACTGCAAAACTCTCCACCATTATCTATCCTCAACACCTTTATCTTTTTCTCTGTCTGGTTTTCCACCAGAGCCTTAAATTTTTTAAACCTGTCAAAGACTTCAGATTTCTTCTTAAGGAAATATATCCATGTATTCCTTGAGAAGTCATATATAAATGATACATAGTACACAGAATTACCCAACGATGGAACCTTCACAGAGGTCCAAACACATCACTGTGCACAAGCTCTAATATCTGTTTCGCTCTCTTACCACCAGAGGGGAAACTCACCCGATTCTGCTTCCCATATACACACTTTTTACAGAAATCAAAATCTAGAGAGCTATTACTTATACCTTATACCATACATTTACCATCAATTATTCGAAGGACCTTCTCTCCAATATGTCCAAGCCTTTGATGCCACAACATGGGCTTCTCTCTAGAGACCACTAGATTTTCTGCTCCACTTTCAGGAACCATAGAACTATTGCACCCATCAATAACAATGCTACCTTGCAGCTTGTATAGAGTTCCAATCCGAACTCCCCACATCAATACCAGTGCTCCCCGAACCATTTTGCAGGTATCCTTCTCGAACACTGTTTTTACACCTGGATCATCCAACTTGCTTAAAGAAATCAGATTTCTAGCTAATGCAGGAATATGTAGAACACCTGGAAGCGTTCTCATCCTTCCACCTTGCAACTTCAACTTTACTTTTTCACGACCAGTGAGTCTAGCCTTCTTGTCATCCCCCAAGAAGACATCACCACCATCATATTTCTCATACTCGCAGAACCACTCTCTATGGGGAGTGAAGTGAAAGGATGCACCTGAGTCAATCAACCATGCCCCATGATCTACATGTGTACTTGAAGAAGCCAAGTACACATCCCCACCTCCATCTGAGGTGGTTTTCGCCTCTGCGGAAGGAGCCTCATCAGATCCCTTTCCTTTGTCAGGAGCTTTTGATTTACAGTCCCTTTTAAAGTGCCCTTCCTTTCCGCATTTCCAACACATCACCTTTACATGTTTTCCTGGAGATTTAGATCTCCCTCTAGATTTAGATCTCCCACTCGATGAATTATTTTTGTTTTTGTTCTGGGACCATCCTCGTACAGATAAGGCATCACCATTCTGGCTCTCCATATTTTTCCATCTCATCTCCTCTGTTAGCAAGGCTGAGACTATTTCATCAAATTGCAAGGCAGTTGCATTGCGACCTATTGCAATAACCAGACTATCCCATGAATTTGGTAGAGAACACAACAAACTGATGCACTTATCTTCATCTAAAATTTTAATATCAACATATACTAACTGACTTACTACAGTATTAAATGCATTCAGATGCTCTGTCACCGAGTCTCCATATTTCATCCTCAGGTTATACAAACTTTTCCGCAGGAACAGTTTATTCACCAGAGACTTAGATTGGTATAAAGTCCCTAACTTGTCCCACAAAGCCTTCACCGTAGCTTCCCCTGATACATTCAGCAATACTGAATCTGAGACACATAATCGTATTGTGCTCTTTGCCTTCCGATCCAACTTTTTCCATTCTTCATCAGACACTCCCGTTGGTTTAGTACCTGGATCTACCATGATCCACTGATCTTTATCCACCAATAGATCCTCCATCTTGAGTTTCCACAGCTCAAAACTTTGACCATTAAATTTCTTGACCTCTATCTTTCCACTGCTTGCCATCTTCTTTCACCACCAGATTCGATCTCATAGATCTCCCATTGAACAGTGTCTACCACAGGCCCGAGTGAAACCCCTCAGCAATAAAGGTGTCCCCTTGAAGCCAAAACTGCTCTGATACCAAATGTAGTTTTTAACCCCATACATAAATTACCTGCATACGAATTCTAAAACACCGAAAATAAACAATGCGAGAGCATAACACATAAAACACATATACACAGAGATTTTTCCCTGGATCCCAAGACCGAGACTACCAACTTGATTTTTCATTATGTTCCTTTCGATGTTATAATACATATTTATACATGCCGAAGCATCCAATACCATGGACTGAAAACCATCATGTCCAAAAACATGTGTGAAAATCATGCACAAAAGCATAGGTGGGTCTGCCCAGCCTAACATACGGTCCAAAACCAAAATTTTCTGGGGCGCTATCCCGAACCTCGTAAAGTGGGGTTACGGCTATGCTTCAAACCCCCTGTGACCCCCCCCCTCGCTACATAATCTATGCAACGAAGGGGGGCTCTGCCCCCCTCTAACCCCCAGGTTAACTATGTGGGTTAGTCGTGGAAAGAATATAACACAACCCAACATTTAGTAGAATATTTTTTCAAGTCTTTGTTATCTCCCATAATAGAATATGTGGCCAAAGGTGGAGTCGTGACTGAAGAGCAAGTTATTTCTCATGCTCCGTATTTAGATCTAGTCTATACCCAATCCAACATGCTCTATGATAAGATACCAAACTCTCTAAGACCTTTGAATATTGTTCCTCCTCCAGCTCGTAAAGAATCTCATGTTTCCAATGGAATTATAGGTTCTGCTAGTTCGCAGCTGGTAAGTAAACCATCTAACATTGCTCTTGTCGGTCCTTCACAAAACCCTCCACCTCATCCTACTGTGGCTTCTGCTTCTAAGATAAATTCCATCTCATCATTTAAAGTAAAGTCTCAATAAGAACCTGAAAGCAAGAAGAAGTTAAAGGTAAGAAAAATAAAGATTCCTCACCATATGATAAACAAACAAATTCATCTTCTGATGAGAAATGAAAGCATCAATACCCATGTTTGATTTGTAACAAGGGTTACTTTACGCATGATTATCTGCATCGCGCTAAAGTGAATTAGTTTCTTAAATCATCCACTTCTCCCACTATGCTGACCGACTTGTTTCCCAATCAAGAGACCCATATGATTTCTCGGGATGCCTCTTCCTCTAACACAGTTTTGATGCTTTCCTCCTGAAAGTTGAAATCTGATGTCATGGTGGCCACTCAAAATAAGGACTATGGTAATGTGAATCCACTAAATGGTCAGACTACTGATCCTGCTCCACCTCTGATTCCTACATAATTGACTATCAAGCCTCCTAAGGGTGTTATCCATGAGTCTATTTTCAACCCTCATTCAAGAGATGCTCAAAATCAAAACATAGTTGAAGACTTGGCTCAATCTCTTCATCTATGATGACTCTTGAGGTGTTGCGAAATCACCTCACCCAAACAAGGGCCTTATTGTCAGCTATCAGATGTGTGGATTCATCGGATTCCAACCTAGTGGTTTTCTCTCATGAAAATTATACCCTTGAGTTTTGGCTCAGTTAGCTTTTATGCTCCAAGTTGTTTTCCATGGTAAGAAAATTCATCATTCTATTGTGGACGAGGGAGCCTCGACATACACCATGTCCTTGTGTTGCTAGAAAGCGATTGGTTCACCCCAAATGAGTCAATCAATCGCCACATTAAAATCCTTTGATGGAAGGACATACAAGCCTTGTGGGATTCTAAACTCCCTCCAAGTGGAAATAGGGGGAAAAGTTGTCTCTGTTGAAGTAGAAGTTATTGACGGAGCTTTGAATTATAATATTCTACTTAGACATACATGGGTTCATGCTATGGATGCCATCATTTCAACTTACTTCCGCATGATCCCCTTTCCTCATAGAGGCTGGATCATCGCCATAGATCAAATCACCTTTTTCACCTCTTATTCCAGTGTTACTGGAAGTGTCCCTCTTGTAGGGGAAGCCCTACATTCCTATCAATATGTTGGAGTTGGTTTATTGAAGGATTCATCACTTATGGGAACTTTTTCGCTCCCTCCCCCTTCCCTTCCCAACTCCTCCACTTTGGTTTCTTATATCAACATGATATCGTCATCTACGATCCTAGCCAATACATGGATTGTACCTGATGAAAATAGCATCAAATGTTTTTGCAATTGAATAGCGCTTATCCCTGTTGAAAAAAATTACGAAGCCATCTTCTTGGTTGTGCGACCCATACTTTTTCTTCGTTCAATTGGGTAGATTGATAACTAGATTATGGTTCACCCTTTGATTCTTTCTCACATACATTCTCTACCAATGAAAGAATCATGGAGATCATTATGTCAGATGGCGCGCCATGAGACAAAGATCATCACCGTTCCTCCTTTCGAGATACCATTGAAGATCATCTCAGTGGTGTGTACCTACCTATTTTTTCGAACCCTTTACGAATTCCATTTCCATTCATGAGATCGAATCTGAAAATAAAATTTCGAATATCAAAGAAACCATTCCTCTCGACATTTCAATTAAGCTAGGAATAGTCGAAAATGTATAAATCAGAGCATCTTGTACTTCATATGAAATCAAGATTTATCGGGCCATCCTCCTCATTTGTAGACATTGTAACATTCGATTCAACCTGCACAAATGTTTGTTCTATGTCAATTCTGGTCAACTCCTTGGTTTTGTAGTTTCGAAACAATGAATTCATATTGATCCTTTAAAAGTCCAGGTGATCATTGACATGCCTGCACCTTCCACTATTTTTTAGTTACAAAGTCTACATGGGAAAGCCAACTTCCTGAGGAGGTTCATCCCTAACTATGCTAAATTGACCAAAGTATTCACTTGCCTACTGAAAAAAGGGATTCCCTTCCATTGGGATGATGCTACATAAAAAGCGTTCGATTCCTTGAAATATGTACTAGTTCGCGCAACCCTATTATATCCTCCTGACCATCAGCATGATTATTTCTTGTACCTTGTTGTCACCATTTCTACTATAGCTGTGGTGTTGGTCCAATAAGATGATATGGAGACTAAACATCCCATTTATTATATGATTTGGAACCTCAACGACACTGAGATATAGTATACTCGTGGAAAAGTTAGCTTTGGTGGTTTTTCAAGCCATCCAAAGATTTATCCATTACATCTTGCTTCATAAAACTATGATCATTTCAAATTGAAATGCTATGACATACATATTTTCAAGTCAATTATTTTGGGGGGGGATAATCTAAGTGGATAGTTATTCTCCAAGAGTTCGACCTGGAATTCATCAAATCCAATTCGAAGAAATCCTTAGTTTTTATTGAGCTAATGTCTGATCTCCCTTCCGTTGATGATGAATCTACATCTGAAGATTCCATCCTAGATGAGTCATTGTTTCATCATCTGACCCATGGTATGGAGATTTTATCATTTATCTCCAAACCCATACTTTCCTTATACCCCTTGCTCAGAGCAGTGATGTACTTGATACCAATCCCGAAACTATGTGATAATCAGTGACACACTTCATCGTCATGATATCGATACGATATTACGGAGTTGCCTCACTCTTGAGGAGGCCATGAAAATATTGAATGAATGCCATTGGGGGGCATGCAGTGGACATTTATCTGGCTATTATACCATGCAAAAAATATTACGTGTTGGTTACATTTGGCCCACCATTTTTCGTGTTTGTATCCTCGTAGTCCAGAAATGTCATGTGTGCTAGATCTATGATCAAAAATTCCATCCTCTACTTGCTCCTTTGCATCTCGTTGTTTCCATTGGTCCTTTTGCAAAATGGGGCATCAATTTTATGACATGTAACCCTCACTCGTTCAGGGGGCATGGTTACGTTATTATCATTGTGGACTACTTTACTAAGTGGGCCGAAGTAATGCCTACATTCACTAATATAGATGAAACGACTACATACTTTTTCTTCAACCACATGATTTCTAGGTATGGTGTTCTACATGCAATAGTAACGGATCATGGGAATCACTTTCAAAATAAAATGATGACCGAATTATCTACCAAATTGGGACTTTCATTTGAAACTTCTGCTCCCTATTATCCTCAGGCTAATGGACAAGTTGAGGCGATTAACAAAGTTCTTAATACTATGCTTCAATGTATGATAGGGGTCAACAAATCAAACTGGAACTTTATTCTCTTTGCTTCATTTTGAGCATATCAAACCTCAACTAGGACTGCTACTGGATTCACACCCTTCTAATTGGAGTATGGTCTAGAAGCGATCCTCCCAATCGAATGCAAAATTCCATCATTGAAACTAGCTATCGAACTTCTTCCTACTACTTCTGTAGAGGAGGAGCGTCTTTTACATATAACTCATTTGGATGAAACCTGAAGCAATGTTGTGTTAGCCAATGCAGCCCATAAAAGATGCATCAAAGCGCACTATGACAAAAGTGTCAATCCTAGAATCTTCTTGGAAGGACATTTGGTTCTCTTATATGAGGCCGACAAGTTAGGTTGAGGAAAGTTCTAGCCTATGTGGCTAGGTCCATATGTTATCAAGCAAGTCCTTGCAAAGGGGGCTTATGAGTTAGTAGATATCGATGGAGTTCCATTGGCACTACCTAGAAATGGGTTCTACCTCAAAAAATGCTATGTTTGATTCCATGTGTGGTCCATTATGTACATACTGTCTATAGGTGTGTTGAGTGTGCTTTTCATAATTTCCCATGGTTTCTATTGATTCTGTTTACTTTTGGACTGCAAATGTCAACCTCTCTCGAGCTGTATATTGGTTATGTCAATGGTTCTAATCATAGTACTTGGAACCTATCCTTCGCAGTGTGGGATATCTTTGCTCCAAATGGCGATCTAGTGAGTATGCAAGGTATTTTCATTGGTCACTCGACTAACAACAACGCTGAGTATAGCGTAATGGTTGAGATAATTTCTGATGATATTTCACATGGTATCCATCTTATAGTCATTAGGCTTGATTCACAGCTCATGGTACTACAACTCGTGAACATCTATTCACTGAGGAATCCCACCATCCTTCGCATGGTTTTGAGAGTGTGTCTTCTAGAAAGACATTTCGATTTCATATGATAGGAACATATTTCTAGAAATATGAACACAGTAGCAGATGCCCTAGATAATTTTTTTTAGATCGACATTTTCAAATAATCTAAATAACTTTTGATTCACATCACATCATATTGAAAGAAGAATAAGAACTAGGAAACACTAACAATATATATCTATCTATATATATTAATTTTGGTTTTACAAAATGTGTGCCCCGAGACACATATGGCTACATTTTCCATACAAAAACTACATGAAAAACAACTAAGTAGACAAATCAGTGGCACTCATGATAAAAAAGGACTGCATGAGTTAACTTACGTAGTAATCGACCAATAAGACTAGGCACTCCAATTGTGTGTCACTTAGTCCCAATGGAAGTTGATCAACCATGGTCTCATCAATCCCATGTGTTATTCCTTCCATGTGGTGCTCCACCTCTAATAGGATCTCTACTAGATCTAGATCTCGTAACGCATCCCGTCCTATAGCAGGGGCCCATATTGGTCCCACTACCTCCTCCTGTGGTAGTCTCTCTATGTGATAGAGATATGTAGCACCCACTGGTCGAACATGTCCAATCTATGCATGAAAACATAAAAAAGTTTACTCTCGGGAACATCAAAAAATACAAATTTTTTTTTTAAAAACTTTCAAAAACTTGGTCGAATTATCTTACTTGAAGCATCCCATTTCTCACCCTTAGGAAAATCAAGCTCGGGATTGTCACAAAAATCTATCCATGCATAAGGATAATCATCAATGATGATGAACTACGTATGTAACCACTCAAAGAAGGTTGGTGAAAAATTTATCACTGATGGGCCTGCATGTCGGCTCATATGGTCTATCCACCTTATCATCAATGAGGTCCTTGGAGCAATGGGATTAATTACAATCTGCTGAGGCTGTCATAGTGGCACCTTCTCTAGAGTAAAAATGACTAAGATCACTCCATAGCTCAGGTTCTTCAACTTCCCCTCCTTTGCATTAGTAATTTGTTCCTTAAATGTTACCAAGACACCCTCACTCTAGTTGAATACTATCCACTCTAGAAATTTTATCCCATACTACATGTAAGATCTACTTGCTACATGTAGTGTTGATTTGCCTACCAGTCTTGCAATAATGAACAAGATCATTCTGATAGGTAATTGGGTTACATCCTTTATGTTTATCTTCCCATCTCTAGTAGGAAAATATCGAGGTATGCAATAGGTAGTGATATAGTCTTTCACTATCTCACCACCACTTCTTCCACCTACAAGAGAGATGGGGGCACCTCTCTTTGAAAATCATGTCAGAAAATAAATATCCTCTACTTGTATCTCAATAAGGTTCTCCCCAAACCTGAACTCTTGTGCCTGAATGTCCCATGAATAGACAAGGTATGTTAACAACTCTATTCCTTGCCTCATACCAAGAAGCTAGAATAATTTCAATAACCCACAATTTTTTAGTGCCTGGATGGTAGCAGGGTCATTTGCCGCATTCAAATATTGTTCCTCATGTTCTCTTTCTTGCCAGATGAATTCCATTTTGTGCTAATGGGTACCTGAAACATCAATAAGGGATCCATTAGGCTCTTTCCCATGAAAAAATATGGACAAAATTTGAGGCAAAATTGAGAAACAACTTAGGAAAATGTGACTAATGCACCCCAACAGTGTCTACCAAAGAATTGCACCTCTGTCTGTGGTGTTTCCATGCTTATGTGCAACAACATTTTCGATATGGGGGGTGAATTTTTCTAGGGGAATTTTTTATGAACCCCAGGGGCCTCAAAACCTTAAATTGTTTGCATGAAATCACAAAAATGGACCATAGAAAGATAGAGAAAGGTCTTAGTTCCTACTTGGAAGCGACAACACTTGAAATGGTTCCCTAGATTGGCCACAATCAGCAGCAAAAGATTGAGGGAAAAATGGCTCCAAATACTCATTATTGAAGGTAAAATGTTAAATGGTAAAAATGACAAGTCATTTTGAATATTTATGGTCATTTTCTCATTATTTTATTCATTTTAGTGCTTTTACCTAGAAATGCTTCATTTTTACTATGAAGTAGGTATATTTAATCCTTCTTGTGGTTTTTTTAGCAGGTAGATAGTTGTTAGCAAGTTTTCATTATGTTTTGAATAGGTTACTTTGGCCACATAGTATACTTTTATTGCTTTTTCGAGCTCTTTAAACCTATGAAAAAGGATTCCCCTGGATCCCTCTTTCAGCGCTTTTCAGACTCCCAAAATATGAAAAGATTGTCGAGCACTTGTTTTTTTTGAACTTGTAAAAGTAAATGAAAATATGTCTACTCAGTATAAGTTTAACCCTTTTTTGGATTGAGATAGACTAGCTACGAAAAAGGAATACCTTAGTCGAACATGGCTAAGAGGTTCTCATGGGTATATTTTTTTACCTTTTTGGACCTAAGGGACTACCTACCAAAAGGGACATTTGGAGTTTTCTTTTTCACCTCTTTTGAAACTCTCTAAACATGAAAAATATGTCAAGTTCTACCTTCACTGGACTCGTTAAAACATCAAATAATGATGGACTCGTCGATCATGATAGGGCCGAACCATTCCTTCTTGGGGTTTGTTAAATATACTTGGAGGGATTCATCTAAAGTATGAACTTACAAATAAAGCATATGTTATCCTCCTCAAGCTTGTTAGAAAATAAATGGGTACTCACCAATATGGTTGGGGAAATTAGGAAAACAATGGATTCCACTTTTCTAATGGCACCGAGTCACTCTTGAACATGACACTCTTCCACTTCATCTCTGTGGCTATTGGCTTGATTAATCTACTTGTATTTTGGTTAACATAACATTTTTCAAAGCCTCCATTTCTGTTTTGGGTCAGTGCTACCAACTCCATTCAGTGTTGTCATTGTGTTCAAAAGAAGTCATTCATTTCATCTCCGCTACAATACCCTTAAGCATTCATTTCATGTTCTCCTTTCATGATCTAGTTCCATATCAGCATCATTCTAATCATTTTGTCTTAATCATTGTGTCGTTGATGGGGGATACATCAAGGCACTCCTGCAATGGGTCGCTTCCTGTCAACATAAGCACATCATCGAGGAAGTTGGCTTAGGAACACCCCTTAGTACCTTAGTGCTTGCATACATCAATGGAAAGTTCCCTTTCTTTCGGCGATAGGTTTACATCAATGGTCTTCAACCAAAATATTTTGTGTAGTGTTCAACACCAACTCATTCATTCACACCATACAGATTGTACTATAGTAACTTGAGAGACATTAAAATCATCAGCGATTTCTCTCGCATTTGTTAACGACTTACATCATTGGACAGTAATCAGATGGTGTATACCATGTTCGACTCCATCTCATTGATTCACATGGTTAGACTCATACATTGATTGGTCGTGTGAATGATATAGAAGACCTTGGATCTATTTTCATCCATCTGGCCTGCGATTTCAGGATTATACAAAGATCACAATGTATGATGGCCATGATCATATTAACATTCATCCAGTCATGGGTCCACCAATTTCATATGTAGACGCGTCTTTTGATCATTGTACATGTTATTTTAGATTATGAGCTGACTATGGGTATGCCTCCCTCAGCAAACAAGCATTTCATGTTGAAAATGTATTGTAATAGATGAAGCTCGCCGGTTTTCCTTGAGCCCTACTTGTTACAAGGTAAATAATTTCTGTCATCAGTCACCATCTTTGACTTTGCGCTTTAGAGGGCATTATGTTATAGGCCATTTTTTCACATCTTATCAGTAAGCCTCCTAATGGGATCAATCAACATCTTATTCCCCCTTGCTACCATCTTGTACAAAGTCCTAAGCATGTACCTTTCATTTCCCATAATTTCATCCCTAAACTGCATCATCTGAGCTAGTTTAAGGACCAACACTGCTTGTCAGCTTTTTGGGGTGTGTTCACCAATAGGTTGCTCCACTATGACCTATGTTGGTCACCAGCAGGTTGCTCCCCTTTGCCCCTACATTGGTTCTAGAAATACAGGAGAATGATCGGGATTTCGGAAGCTTCCACTTCTAGGAGTTTCTAAAATTTGTTACAACTACTCACCTTGGATAAAACATTCATATCCTATCCATCCCTACATTAGAGTTTTAAGTACTTATCCTTTGATCATATCTATTGGCTTAGTGGGTCCTGACCCAGGTTCAGATTTAGTTGCGCCAAACAAATCCCTACACTACTGGCCCTTTCAGCATCAACCTATGGAGCACTGACTAAAGTATCACCCGAAGTAGTATGGGGGGATGTTGGAACCAAGTTTCCACACCTAGAGATCAACGTGATGTCATTTTATGCCCTAAATCCACCTTGCGCAGATAGATAAGCCCTTAAGGCTTATCGATATAACTCCCTATAATCAACCTCTAGACCTCCGCGAAGGTCTATGACTGTCTTTCGCGGACATGGGACAATCTAATCAACTACTTATGCACATCAAAGATTACTCTTAATCTAGTAATTACTCAAATTGGCCTAAGTGTTCGATGACTTTAACATACAATAAGATAATCTTCATGTAAACAATTAACATTAATTGCATTCATATACCAATATAAATCAAGAAAATCCTCGCATTAATACAATATTATTTCATAAACCCATCATTTGTCACAACATAAGCGCATTTATTCATAACAGAAGTAAATAGATGAAACATAGGAATTTTTGCAATAATCTTCTTTATTAATATTATGTTCAACTTACAGACTTAAGACTTCCCTACGCACTCAGCTGTAGGGGTCTGCACACTCAGCTGCAGACTCTACTCTAGGCCTCTGCACACACAGCGGCATAGCCTTTCTTCTTACTCTTATGTGCTAACTCTCTAGATTTCTCCCATTGACACACTTCACTACTTTTTTTAGACATCCTAAGACACACCTATTTATACGATCCTCAAAAATTTGACTTGACTTACATAAAGAAGGGTAAAACCCTTTATGACTCTTTAACTATATACGTGCTCCGCGACCACAATTTGTAGAGAGTTACATCTTTATACAACAAAACTTGGGATTTTTCCCCAAAACCTGGGCTTTTACCCCAAAATTGACCCTAGGGGACCCCATCCCAATAGGTCCCCAACACAAATACCATGAATTGCCCTCGAGTCACTCAGCTGGCATGGATATCTTACTACGAAGATCCACCAGCTCCACTTGTACAACTTCTACCTCAGTCGCAGTCTGCGTGGTTTCCTGCTTGATCTGTTCCACCAGTTGCTCTATGGCTAGTCCTGCACAGTCCTGCGGGATTTTCTGCTACATACTCTGCAAGTTTTCCAATTTCTCCTGAATATTGGAGGAGATGTAGGCTTCATCCAACCAGGGCCGCAATTTGGCCTTATGAACAACCTCTTTTCTCTGCGCTTCTTCCACCTGTGTAAGTAGTTCCTTCACCTCTTGCACCTTAGCAAGGCGTTGTCCTGTAGAAATGGTGCATGTCATTGCCCTCACTTCATCATATTGCTGGTGGAGTTTGCAGACTTTTGTATTCAATATCTTCAGGGTGGGATCTTCCTGTAGGGCCATCACTACCTCCATAGCTTGGTTAAATAACGTGGTGTAGTCCACCACCGTGGCATCGATCGTCACGAATCCATCTTTCGCAGTGGCTTCACATTGTTCCCTTACCTCTGGCGGGGTTGAAGGCTGTGACTTCAAATCCAGTTTAGTTGTCTTCAGGTTCAGCTCAAACTAAACCCTAGCCACTTATGCCTTGGCGTCGCGCATGCCCATGGAAAGCTTTTTGATTTTTGCCTCCAATAGTGGGTCCTCCGGGATATGCAATTTCGGAAACGTTCTACATGCTTCTGCCACTATAGCCGCCAGCTGACCACTCTGTGCTTGGATTGTGTCCTTGGCCTTCAGTGCCTCCATCTTCTCAATGAACATCTATTCATTGTTTACAAAATACTCACTAATGAGGTTGAGCGTGCACTGCGACTGAGCTCTGAACTCTGCTGTCACACCTGCCTGCAGCGTGTGAAGGTACTCATTGGGGAGCGTGGCCAGGTTGAGGCCGATATTCTTCAAAGAACTTATGATGACCTTGTTAGTGGCCACCTCCACACTCAAGGATCCATATGGCAGCACAACTGATGGGAGATCCAGTGATTGAACCATCTTGAATGCCTGAGTATTCCCCGGTGCCAAACTCGGTTATGCAACGATGATTTTCCCTGTGCCTACTTGGATCTGAGTCGTCTGAATCTGCAACTCATGCCAATCCTTCTGAATGGTACTCAACACATATTGTTGCTGCTACTCGAACTAATGTAGTAGTTATGTGATGGTATCACGCACCTTGTCTCCAATCTCATGAAGGTCATCATCTGTCAGAGTGATTGGGTCCAGTGATGGCTTGGTCGCTTTCAATTTCTTCCACGACCCTTCCTTTCCTTGTTCCCTATACCTTTTGATCTAGAAGGGGGCTCTCTACTCCTCCTATCTACCGCCGCCCTACTCTGAGCCACTGTTCTCAGAGCCACGCTCTTCTTGTTCAGCCTGTTGCTTCACGGTGCGCTCCGCTTCCACCCAGGCCTTCTCCTTGACCTCTTTTCTCTGATTTTCAGCCAACTATTGGAACTTATGCTTTGTTGCTTCCTTCTTCTTCTTTTCCACGGAATTTCTAGTGCCCACAACCAGATCAGATGGAGTATGCCAATCTATCGGAAAACTCTTGATGACCTCTTCAATAGCATCTTGTATAGCGAGGTAAGGGAGGTCAAACAATTTTTGCTACGGATCCTTTCGCACCCAGATGTATACGCAGTGGAAGTCAGCTTTGAACTCTGAATACTCTGAAAGCTTCTCAAATATGGTTGGTGACAACCATGGCTTCTAGTTGATGTCCATGCGAATGCTCACCTCCATCAAAATGCAAAAGACTTTGGTCTCTATAATGCACGTGACATCCTTTTTTGCCCAGAGGGATTCAAGTTATTGAGCCTCCAACAAATCTTTCTCCACGGGTGGAAACTGACTGTTCTCCGATGGATACCAAGTGATGAGCACAATGAAGAGAAACAACCACAAACAGTGGAATGTTTTACTCTCGTCCTGCGCTTCTCAATAGTTTGCAAGGAACTTGCTACAAAGGTAGCATGCCCAATTGAACTGTATACCCTCTGCGTACTGTGCAGCCAAAGAAATCACTGGCACCAGAACCTCATCCGCGCGGCATTTCCTCATGATTTTTCCAGCAAGGATCTGCATGGAAATCTTCACCGTGGGGTCAGTGATAGAGGTGATCGAGTACCCGTGCAACTTCTTCACAAGTTTGAACTTATCCTTCATCTTTTCAGCGAGGTTGCGCTCGCTCTTATTTCCGCCAAACTCCCGGGCCGGATTCAACCCTGAGTGCATCAGCAACGTGATCTGATGGATCATCATATTAGTAATGGGGATCGGCGCACTCAACCACAAGCATTTGTCATGCACTAAGGTGAGAAACTGTTTGATAACTATCAAGTTGATGTTGGAGTGGTGGTAGTGGGGTACCCACAACAGGTTCAACAACCGTGACTAATTCACTCCACGAATCCATTCCACAGGCTCCGGCATGGTGACACCTAACTCCTTGTAAAAGACCCTCTTCATATAATTCTCTGTTACAAAGTGGGGGAACCTCTCATGGTCCGCCAGGTCCCAGTATTCCAGCTTAATATGGGAAATCCACGCCAAGCACAGACCTTCAAAATTCAGGTTCTCCGGTAACAGGGGTGTATTGAGGAGGAATTTTCCTGCATCTGGGTCCTTAGGAACCTTCACATTTCCCTTGCACAGAGGGATATAATTTGGCAGTTTGGATATAGGATCCACCCCCTTGGTGTCTATGTCCTTCACGCCCTCTTTGACCTCCAAATCCACCACCTTCCCCTTCTCCTTAGCGCTCGATTTTTCTTTCTTCTGGGCCTGTGTAGCAGCATGCTTCCTCGGTGACTCATGCACTAGCATGGGCTTCTTCTGCTTGTCCTTCTTAGGCTTGGGGACTTCCCTTACTAGTGTAGGCTTTGGCCTAGGTGACCTTGGTGCCGTAGGCACAGCAGCTAGAGCCTCCTTGCTCATTACCTCTAGAGTAGCTCCCTCAGAGGCGACAACCCCTCCCGTACTAACAAGCTCTCTTGGTCATGCTTAGAATAAATTTGTGGGTATCCTCGGGTAACTTATCAAATATAGAAGTAACGACTAAATCAACGAAAAAATGAGGATTCATAAACAGTTGGCATCTCAATACAGAAATTTTAAGTATGCAAAGTGTTTTTCACCAGATGGCCACATGTAATTTATAGGTGAATTCAGTTTCAAATTCAACCGTTCCCTCCAAAATCCATTCATAAATGTTGATTTGGTGGTAGATATCCAAAGATTTTAGCCTTAAATTCCTTAAATGCCACCCCCCCGCTCCTCTTAACCATCTCTTGGTAGTCAAATCATGAACAATGACTGTAACGGTTACTTTCTGGCTATGCTACACAGTCTCTCCCCCTATAGCGCAACTCCCTTCATGCTTCTCCTATTACTGCGACATCATCTTATTTCGTGCAACCCCCCTATCGTGTAGCTCTATAAACTGGGCAGTGTAGTTTATAGTCTTGCGCCTCCTTGCAGCTTCTTGAAGCGCTAAGACAATGCTATTGTCATGTAGTCATTGGGTTGGATCCCCAGTGTATGGCTTCAATCGCTTCCATTTGCCCTTCCCGAAAATAGGTCTCCATTCAACTTCCAGAAAATGGGTCTCCATTCCACCATCTGTAATCTCTTTGATAACACATGGCCCCTACTAGTTCATCTGAAATTTTCCTGGAAACTTATCAAACTTACTATCATATAATAAAAACAAATCATTTACCTTGAAGGTGCACGTTTGATGTGCCGATGCCAAGCTTTTTCATGTTCCTTCTAAACCTATTGATGGAATCCATCCAAAAATCTATCTTCCTCAAGATCTCTTAGTTGCGCAAGCCTTTCTTCTAAGGCTCCATGGTCCACCATTCCTGTGAAAGCCATGATGCGTAGACTAGGAACGATATACTCCATAGGCATGACAACTTCCATGCCATAGACCAACCTAAAAGGTGTCTGACCAGTAAGTTTTTTACACGTAGTTATGTAAGCCCATAAAACTCCTAGTACACACATGTCCCAATCATTCCGCTGTGCATTGCAAACCTTCATCAGTGCATTCTCCAATATCTTATTAAAAGCCTCAACCGTTCCATTAGCTTGAGGATGATATGGCGTACTATTTTTTTGGTAAACCTGGAACTCTTCTGTCAATGCACTGATCATTTCATTGAGAAAATGCATACCATGATCACTCATCAAAACCTTTGATCAACCAAACCCGATCAACACATATTCAAACAAGAACTTTTTTGTTGTTCCCCCTGTACAATCCCTTGTAGGTTGTGCCTCTGCCCATCTAGTCAAATATTCGGTCGTGGTAATGATATACCGCACACCTGTCTTCTTGCCTGGAGGCTGAATCAGTCCTACAAAATCAGTTGCCCATTTCTCAAATGGTTGCAATGACACCTACAGATTCAAAGGAAGCTTATCTCTCCGCGATGGCCTGTCCATTCTCTGACATGCATCACACGCCTTATAGTAGGTTTTATAATCCTTATGCAGCGTCAAACACTACAACCTAGCAAGAAAAATCTTATGCGCTGTTGTTTTTCTTACATAATTCCCTCCCGCATTTCCTCCATGAGCTTCAATGAGGATACTGATTCATTCAGAATCAGGCACATAACATCGAAGTATCTCATCCAATCCCATCTTATACAAATGTCCTACAATTACAGAGAAATCTGCCGCGCGCACCACCAATTATTTCTTTTGCTGACTGGTATACCCTTTTGGAGCCATTCCTGTGGTCAAGAAATGGATAATATCCGTGAAGTGATTATCCACTATGCACACTATGAAGAGCTACACGTCAGGCAATCCTTCCTCCAAATTAGTAGGCTCCTCTCCTGTTTCAATGCGCGACAGATGGTTTGGCCCTACATTCAATCTTCTTGGCTTCACAATTACTTCAAAATCATATTCTTGAAACAACAACAACCATTTGCATATTTTCCCCCCCAACACAGGCTTATTAACTAGATATTTTAATGCAAAATGGTATGTGTACATCTTGAAATGTCTACCTAGCAGGTAATGTCTGAACTTCTAGAGCCTACACACAATAGACAAACCTTCGTGCTCTATTGTCAAATAATTATTTTCAGCCTTTGACAACTCCCTACTTGCAAAAGCTATAGGATGATCCAGTTCTCCTTCGCCAACCTATGTCAGCACTGCTCCTAGTGCATTACACAAGGCATCCACATCCTCGTGAAATTCCTTCTTCCAATCCAGGAAGACTAAGATCAACGTGGTGACAATTTTTCCTTCAGTACATCCAAGTAGTGCTGACATTCTTCATCCCAACAGAATGTAGCGTCCTTCTTCAGTAGCCTTTCCATAAGCACAACAATCCAAGCATAACTTTTGATGAACTTACGATAATACCCAGTGTTGTGCTCAATTGTTTAACACTTCTTGGCTCCTCCAAATTAACTATTACCGTGATCTTAGCATGGCCCACCATAATTCCTTGCCTGCATGTCACATGACCTAGAAAGATTCTAAAAGGGACGCAGAACAGGAATGTCTTTAGGTTTAGCACAATCTAATACCTTCGACATGTGTCCAACATCAATTGCAAACTGCTACATGGTGCTTTACTAGCCCAAACACTATCCAATCATCAAAATATACCTCCAAGAACTTGTGAATAAATTCTTTGAACACCCTGATTATTACGCACGAGAATATTGTCGACGCATTCTTGAGTCCAAAAGGAATCGATATATAGTGGAAACATCCCCACTCTATCATGAAGGTGGTCTTACTCTTGTCTTTTGGCACAATCTTAATCTGATGGTATCCAGAGAACCCATCAGTAAATGAGTAGGCCTCCTGCCCTCCAACATTATCCAGTACTTCATCTGTGAACGAAGTTGGAAAAGGATCATGGATGCAAGCATTGTTAATCTTCCTAAGATCGTTACAAATCCTTATTTCATCCTTCTGCTTCTTTTCTTGAATGACCATTAGACTCACGCAATTAGATTCCTCCACGGGTTCAATAATACCTGCTGCAAGCATCTTGTCCAACTCCAAGCAGACCTTTTCCTTGTATTTGGGATTAAGGCAGTATGGCCTTTGCTTAACAGGCTTCGTGTCCAGTTTCAAAGTAATATTCATCACTCCCAAATCGCCTATTGTGCCTTTTAAGTCTGAAAAGTTGGTAGGAAATAAGTCTTGGTATTTGCGGAGCAACTCAGCGACTTTATCTACTATAGCATCATCCTAGTAATCTCCAATATTTGCAAACTTCGGCTCTACCTTTGTGCCAATGTTCACTTGTCTAGTCTTTAATGATGCGGTTATGTTTGGATTCTCTATATAAAGTCCCTCAACTTTGTTGTGGCCTTCAGCCTCTGGGATGTTAATATTCCTTGGATCCTCATCATCTTCTTCAGCGGTCACATTATAGCACTCTAGCATATGGTGTAGCTGGGTGCTCCAATATTGTTGAATTAATTCTAAAGGATCCAGTGTTACTCTGAAGATTGCCACCTTAACCTCCTTCAATGCTTTGTCGATGCTTTTGAACCTATCCTCAAAGCTGAAGGTCATCAAAAATCCTTTTCTCAAGATTTCCCACTCCGCAGTATTGTGGCACAGCTCTATTTCCAGGTACCAATTCATAGGAATGATGTCCAAAATGTGACAGAAAATATGCACCCACTATGGCCGTGGCTCTGTTCCATAGACCTTAGTCCATTTTTTTAAATGATTGTGCGGGTCATTTCTCCCATCGTATTTTTCAGTTAGCCAAAATTTCGGGCAACCAAACCGTAATCTCATCATTCTTCTGTACTCGCGTCATTCATCAAAACTATCTTTATGCGTACCCCACCACCTTGCAGACATAGCACGCAACACCAAATCTAGTGCTTGGAATCGATGCTTCTCAGGCACTTCCCTTTCAAATGCATTGAGAAATTTATCTACATCAGTTAGACCATCATAATAAGGCAAACTTCTTACCTTGGATGATACATAGCATAATGATTTAGTCATCATATTACAACACATCATAGATACTTTGTGAAACCTATTTTTCCAGTGTTCCAATTCCTCATCAAAATCGGATGTACAGAAACTTTCACAGTCCCATGCAATATGTCCATCAACTGTCGAATTAACCCAATCTTGCTCTCGTGCTATTGTTTTCTAGATCTAGTCCAAATGATCATCGCTTTCCTCATAGTCAAAGACTGGTTCAGTATAGCGTAGTCCTTCTGCAAGGTCCAATGGCACTACTACGCGAAGATATTTTCTTTCAAATGACATCGTCTGCTTCTTCAAGTTGATTACCCTATTCATGTCAATAACCCAATTAATTCCCAGGAACGTGGGGTATGTATTGCTATCGTCAACAATCTCTATTACTTCAAAATTGGCCAACGTGCTTGTACCTTCTATATCTATGATCACTCCATGCATTCTCCCCATAGCGATAATCTTCTGTTGATTTTGCGATTCTCAATTGAATCGGAGACCACTGCAACACAGGTCTCCCCATTCTTTCTCATGTCTGTTTAGGAAAAACATTCACATCCGACCCTAGATCCAGAATAACCTGATCCATCTCATATTCTCATATTTGCGCAGTGAGCCTCATCTCACTCCCTATTATTGTCTTGTGTTTTCCTATCTTTCTAACTGCACGGTGTACTTTAGGAGAACATTTCTTACCATCACACTTATTTATCAGTTCTTGAAACCCTTTCACAACCTTGTTGTCGTGCAGCAACTTCATACAAGTCTCCAAGAGAGTGGTAAGCATGGAGGGGTCAACTTCTTCAGATAGCTTGTCCTGACTTCTTGAGGTGGAAGCCTCAGCAAAGCTTTTCTTTGCTTCCATGAACGTTTCCCTCACACGCTCCAAGTCAAACCCAACCTCCTTTTATGGAGCCTTGTGAACCCACTCAGTTTCTTCAGGTTTCTTTCCTTTATTTTCACCAGTCATCATTCCTCTTTGCAGCACAATATTCACATTTGGATCCTCGTCGCGGGGCTCGACCCTCATCATCTGTAGATTTTGGGTAGGCTGTTGAGGTTGTGCCTTCTTCTCCTGCATCTTAGCTATCAGTATAGGGAATTCATCTATCGTGTGGCCAAACTGAGTGCAGTACCATAATGATGTGCATGTTTAGATTGTACACTCCTGTGTGTAGTGTCCTGGCACTCCGCAACTGTAGCAAATAACTTGTCCTTGACCTCTACCAGGTCCTCCTCCTCCTCGGCCTCATCCATAGCCTTAATATCCTCCATGCACTCCCCCAACACCTTGATCCAGAGGTTGAGTTTTTGTTTGCATTCGATACACGGGCATTATTTCCATCATCAATTCATTGCTATGGCAGTTATGCTCATCGTGGCCCACTGATTTACAAAAATTGTAGAATAACTGTTGCAGCGTTTGTACAAATTTCTGTAGCAAATGACAATATCTATAACATGTTTCTAGCTACCTGGAAGATAGCACACTACAGCGTAGCTCTGCACTTTGTCCCACAATAGGCTCCTGTCTCAGGGGCATTGGCCCTCCCACTATAATATAATTCACAAAAATAGGGCAGTGATCTTTATCATGCCCCTAACTCTTACATTTTAGGCACCAAACTTCTTTGCGCACCTCCAACTAAGCAGCTTTTTCCTTCTTCAAGCTCTGCAACTATGCATGAATCTGATGAACTACCAAAGTAGCATCCTGGATAGGTGTCTCATGTAACCTCATCGTGATCTCCAGTGCTTCTGCATGAGTCCCTATCTTTTGCTGCGATAAATCAACCCTTAGGTGGGCCAGAAGCGACGCTACAAACCATTCGCGGAGCTGACTATTCGTGCGATTCATGTTAGCTTTGCGGATCTGGCACTTCAGTATTTGATCCAACTCCTAAGGTGTCTCACCAGACCTCATCATGGTTTCCTTGAATCCAACGACTGATTGCAACTCAGACTTCGGCCTACCGAATTCCTTATTCAGTGCAGTATGAGTGTCCGCTAATGATTCCAATGGTTTATCAGTGCAATACTTAATTCACCATGTCAACGTGCAATCTTGTAGAGAAGTAACCAAGTACTCCTTCTTTATATGATCATCTGTAGTATTCTGTGTTGTCCACACATCCTTCGCAACGAACCAAAACTGATCCGGGTCCTCACTTCCCAAGCCCTTGAAAACGATCAACTTCATGGTATTTGACATATTGAACGGTGGCGGTGGTGGTGGTGGTGTGGGTGAAGGTGTATGTTGTGAAGGTGAAGGTGGAGGTGGTGTGGGCAGATGAGGTATTCACAAAAAACCCTGCTTTATCAACTGTACAGCGCTTCGCAGTGAGGCCTCTACCGCTCCCTTGTCATCACTCGAAGGAGGCTCTATCAATGGATTGTATTTAAGACCCGCTCTTCCTGATTTCTAAAGATTCGTCCACTTCGTGTAGATCTAAACATCAAAGCAGTGGCATAACTTGCTTTTCACACAAGAGCGTTTTAATCCAAGTATTCAAAGATTTTAAATGCTTACCGTGCGGTCCCTTGAAAAAGCGTCGCTCTGTTTCACTGTAGCTGACTAAAGTATTGACCGCGAATTCTGTCACAAATCCTCCTATGACTCGATCAAGCTAGTGATCAACATCGCGCACAATCTTATATTCAGAAGCTTCTAACCTTCTCACTAGCCCCGAGGTTCACACTATTAGACCGTCAAGCATCCACCTTTCTTATTCGTCTACGAATTTAGTGATCCACTCGTACAATTCGATCAAGAAGGTGCATAAGAATATTTCATGTATTTTTGTGTATAGATACCTGTCCAACCAACGTTCTTTTTTTAGGCGCAGATTTTTGTTCTCTTGCACTGAAAATTTGTGGATCTTTCTATCCAACCACTTCTCAATTTCTTTCTTTGTCAAATTCCAGTGATGCGACATCACACATCTCTTTATGCATATCTCGGTCTTGGCAACAGAACCACTTGTTGGCTTAGTGGGTCCTAACCCAGGTTCAGAGTTAGTTGTGCCAAACAAATCCCTACACTATTGGCCCTTTTGGCATCAATCCGTGAAGAACGAACTGAAGTCGCACCCGAAGTAGTATAGGGGGATCTTGGAACCAAGTTTCCACACCTAGAGATCAGCAAGATGTTGTTTTATGCCCTAAATCCACCTTCGTGTGTATCGATAAGCCCTTAAGGCTTATCGATATAACTCCCTATAATCAGCCTCTAGACCTCCACGAAGGTCTACGACTGGCTTTTGCGGACCTGGGACAGACTAATAAGCTACTTACATGCATCAAAGATTACTCTTAATCTAGTAATTACTCATATCGGCCTAAGTGTTCGATAACTTTAACATACAACAAGATAATCTTCGTGTAAATAGTTAACATTAATTGCATTCATATAACAATATAAATCAAGCAAAGTTGTGCATCAATACAATATTATTTCATAAACCCATCATTCGTCACAACATAAGTGCATTTATTCATAACAGAAGTAAATAGATGAAACACAGGAATTTCTGCAATAATCTTCTTTATTAATATTATGTTCAGCTTACAGACTCAAGACTTCCCTGCGCACTTAGCTGCAGGGGTCCACACACTCAGCTACGGACCCTACTCTAGGCCTCTAAGCACATAGCTGCAGAGCCTTTCTTCCTACTCTTTTGCTCTAACTCTCTAGATTTCTCCCATAGACACACTTCACTGCTTTTTTTGACATCCCAAGACACACCTATTTATACAATCTCATCATCCGCGGACCATGGGTAGATCCTCAAAAAGCTGACTTGACTTATGTAAATAAGGTTAAAACCATTTATGACTCTTTAACTATCTACGCACTCCACAACCACAATTTGTGGAGACTTTACATCTTTATACAACAAAACTTTGGTTTTTGCCCCAAAATTGACCCTAGGGGACCCCATCCCAATAATATACCTCCATCAAAGGTGTATATCCTACCCTAGATTGGTAATTTGATAAGAACTCCCAACTTACCATACTTCTCTATATATTCCCAACCTTCTATGTGGTTGGGGGTTGGCTTTTGGAGAGTGATTCTGCCCTTATGTTTTTGTAGTGAGTGGTCATCATTCCATGCATTTAGGGTGATTGGAGGTGCATATTGTAACAAGGAAAGGAAAATTCAACAACTTGGAGGATCTCTTCTATAATATCAACTGCTTCTTATGGTTGTAATCTCCTTCCATTTATAGTAATGAAAAGAAGTCATTGTTTTCCTATATGTGATGTGGGTATTTCACTTATTTCAATACCATGTTGATGTATTGAATGAAGTACTTAGATGATACTGCATAGACCTCATATTTTCTTGGATTGTGTTATCTAACTATGCAGGTTCTAATTGTTCCAATCAGAGATGGGATTGGAGCTTCCAAGATGAACAAGGAGTGAAGTGTACAAAGGATTCTAGGTAGACCTCACTCTATCATCTATTTACTTTAAGGAAAAACATTGTGTTCCTTGTTTCTTTATTGTTCTAGGTTATCCACTGACCTAGGGGAGATACTTTTGTCCACAATCGTGAATCTCGTATAACAATTCTCCATTTTCCACATAACAATGTTTTCTTCAATCAACTTTATCAAAAGCTAGGCCTACTAGAGACTATCATATCTAGTGCTTCATCAAATTTGTGACAAGTGCTTGAGCATATTCACATTGACCATGCAAGGTTTCATATGTCAAATCTTTGCCATAAACCAGGGTTTCTCTTAAACCCTAACCTCATAATATCCATCAAACCTTAATACACAAATCCCATAAGGTTTTCTTCAAATCCTAGAATTTTTTTAGGTCTCCTCCATCTTCTCTTGCTTCCATCAAAGGTGTCTCCATGGGGGTGGTCTCCATGACTTTTATATAGCCCAACTTTGATACCATGTTAATTTTTCATAGGGCTATATTGTTTTTTTCTTTGATAATTGCATATCTTCATTAACACATTAGATTCACCCCATAACATCATAAAATTATTCATATTTACATCATTATTCAATAGCATATGCAACTATATAGAAAGAACAATATCATAATCATCAATGCAACGAAACATAAGGACTAATGGAAGAAAATCATTCACACATAGAGACACTAGGATTGGCCAGAGACCAAGGCAAAACACACTATGGGGAAAACCCTTTCAAATTATTCTTCTTAGTAGACTATCATCAAGTGATTCAATAAAAGAGATTACAGTGATCCATATCTTCATCCATGCAACTAACCATCAAAACAACTACAAAATCCATGAAATGAACCCAACAATGCTTATACTTAAAAATCTGATAATGAAGACTATAATTCACTATCACTAACTGCAGTCAACTACTGAAACATGCGGTCACTTAGTGAAATCATTGGAATATTGAGATTTCATATTTTAGGTCCTAGTCACATGGATGATGATTTATGTGAGCAACTATATCTTTCCCATTTTCTCGCTTAAGCCTAACATTTGAGCGATTGGGGTCAGATCAGTACTACAGAAACCAAAACTACTAGTTGCATGGATGGATAGTTTTCCATGCGAATAGAAGGCTCCAGTCGCATGCATGAGCCTCTGATAGAGTGATTGTAGTCATGATCATTCTGTGTTGTGTCTGCGACTATGGCCCAAAACCCTAGATCTAAAACGTGAGCTTCAAACCTTGCAATTTCAACTCAAAGCGAGCCTAATCCTACATGAATGAGCGTCAAACATGTACGAGCCGAAAAAAAGATAGAATAGTGTCTCATGGTTGTCTCTAAATGAGATATAGCGCACTTCTATTTGTAGCCTTTCAATATGGTCCACTTTTCTTTAGGGTTGACCTTATCAAATATGCACATGTGGGCTTTTCTTCATAAGTACACTTTCCCTTATCCGATTTGAGTGACCTTTAGGTCGATTTTGGTCCTCTCGAAAAGAGGAATTCAGTGAAATCACTATCTCCATCAAGTTAGATGTCCAAAGTGGAATTTGACCATAGTTTAATATTTTTAACAAAAAAGAGGATTTGAGATTAAATATTCTATAAATTATTATCCCCAAGGGAATAGACTAGTGAAATCTACAAATAAAAATCTGTTAAGAATTATAAAATGAACCATAGATGAAAATAAGAAAAATTGGCATAAAGCTCTGGCCTTTTCTTTGTGGGTAGGTAGAATAACTCATAAAATTTCCATAGGGACTTCCCCTTACTATTTATTTTATGGAAGTGAAGTTGTTTTGCCCCCTAATGTTGTTTTTCCTTCATTAGCCCTAGTTCAATCTAATGAAGAACAATTGTTCTCTTCCCTTTAACTAAGATTATCACAATTATTGAAATTAGAATAAGGGAGGGATGACGCAAAACAAATTTATGATAAACTTCAAAATACTATTAAATCATGGTTTGATTCAAGTTCAGTTGGAAATAAAGTTTTTGAAGTTGGTAATCTTGTACTGAAATGGGACAAGGCACATGAGGAGGAAGGTAAACACACAAAATTTTAGAAACTTTAGTTAGGACCATTTCATATTGTGGAAACAATTGGCCCATCTACTCTAATCCTCTAAGACCTTTGGGGAAGGAAAGAGTCTCTTCCTGTAATTGGGCTCATCTTAAAGAAATATTTTTATTGAAATTCATACTACCTTTTGTAAATATGTAAATAATCATATGTATAAACCGGTTTGCTTCTTAGCTATTTTATTTGGTTAGTTGAATGCTACTCTTTTGGTCTTGCACTTGGGTATTATGTATAATATCTTCTCTAATCACTTTTATGAGATCCATTTTTAGAAGGAAAATTATTAATAATATGATATCATTATGCTATTTTTCATAATTTCTTAAACATTAAAGTCTCTGATGTTAAATTAATGATTCTATCCTTATTATTTTGTGAACTACTCATAACCTAAAATCTATAAAAGGGAAATTTTGTCTCATAATAAGCCATAAATTTAAACAACGATTGAAAAGGACAAAGGCTAGAAAAAGGGTTTAGCTTCCTATGACTCTATCTGTCATCCTCATGTCTTAAGGAATGGATTTGCCTCCCCATCCACTGATTAAATATTTTTAGAGTGTAATTCAAAAATATAAAACTTGAAAGATAGGATGTCTCATCAAGAGCCAACCTACCATGATCATGGGTAGTAATGGTAGTGACATTACCATATCGAGTCATCAAGCTAGGATAATGGCTTACATCCAACAACTGTAAGACAAGAAGTCTCATCATGAGTAGGCTTGTTCATTATTATTAATACTTTTGAATAGCATTTCCAATATTTGGTAACCAAGCTAGGACAATGAATTTGTAGGAAAATCAAACAACACAATAATATAAACTAAATTCCTCTAAAATATTTAGTAGTGAATGGGATACTAGTATTTCCTTGGTTAAAAGGTAACCCTGTCGAGGCTATGGATGCCTGTTAGAAGCAGTGGTACTACTTGGGACATCAGAGTCTATCTTTATGTTGAACTCAAAATAGGATTTTCCTCTTCAATATAGCTGAGATTAATAACTGGTTGTTAGAGATAAATTGCTTTTTCATATAAATAGGTGGTGAGTTTTGCAAATGATAACTTTTCTTTTCATTTTCCAGAGAGACTTTTATAGAAAATATGAACTTTAGCATTTAGATCTTTTCATATTTATTCATTTTTATTTTGAATTTCGTTAATTTATGCAGATATAATTGTTTCGCCTAGTACATTGCCTATTGTTCGAACAGACAAAAACCCCCATTTTTCTTTTAAGACATAATAATAATGGGGACCCTTTAGTTTTTCTAGTTTTTTTTAATCATGTTAAGTTTTCTTAATAATAAAAGAACTGGAAATTATTTTTTAAAAAAGAAATCTTGAAATATTTAAAAAAGAAAACTAAAGTAACAAATTAGCATTCTTCCTTGGGATTAATAGTCTCAAAGTACATTTATCGGGGCCTTTTAATAGAACTTTACAAGATGTTTATTTTCCAAGTTATGACTTTCCGAGGTTCCGATGCGATTTACTTATATTGCAGACCTTATATCTCTTTGCTTATTGGGACTTTATATATAGTAAATTTTATTTAAAAGTACTTACGAGAATGATCCCTTCTTAGAAACTCTTATATAGAAACTTATATATATCGAAGCTTCTGCATCTCGAAAAAATCATATATCATAAGTGTATTTGAAATTTCCCTCTGATATTTCCGTTCTAATGTTTGATGTGGCGATATTCACATGGTTCATCATATTTTCATTTAACGTTATAATAATGGGTCTCGAATGGATAGAAGTATCACATTAATAAAGCTTTGGATTTCTCAATTGATTTTTCAAAAACGGTTTTTACGCTATGTTTTCATTTATGCCATTGTGAGTCTCTATAAAATATTTTTCCTGTTAATCTCTGCGTATATCTTCTACAAGTGAGCTCTGATTTTAGATACATATAAGAAATGAAGAAAATAAATAAATATAATAAAAAGGCTCCACAATAGCAACCCGCAAGTCCATTTTTTTGAATACATCGATGACAAAACTCCAAGAGTAAGATTGTTTTCAGATACAATATTTACCAGAGATGCTGAACTCCACTCTTGCGAATTTTGAAGATGAGGAGCCAGGAGTTACCACTAGAGAAGTCACAGCGGATGATAAAACTACTATCTCAAAAGCCACTTCAAGGGATGTGATGAAATATTTTCTTCATAGAATTGGAGCAAGACCATGGTTATTTCCTTATACAGACATGGTTCATTGGGTAGTCGAAAATTTGGATATTTCTAGGAGACACATTGAAACTAAAAAGGGAACAGTGATTGGTTCTTTCACCAACAAGGATCTTCAAATCATGTATCATCCACCAAATCCTCAATATATATATATAATGAGTATGTTGAATATTTTGTAAAAGAACATGGACACCTGTCATAACCATTCAAAAAGTGGAGAAAATACCCAAATAAGCATAAAGCGGAGGAATCTAGTAAGTATTCAATCAGTTCCCCTGCTTCTCCTTTTTCCCATGTCACGACGATGATGTGTCAATTGCATGCACTATCTAATGTGTCAATGTTCCTAGAAAGCTAGGTATCTTTAATAGATGGCACTTTCAAGGGTTTTATATTTGATTAGGCTACCATTCTTTCTGATATCTTGGCCACTCATATTTTACGTTTCAGACATGCTATAAGTATTTCTGAAGATAAGATGCCTCCTTTCTACATGTCCACTTATGTTATGGATGCCCTATGTTTTTCTATGTATTTTCCTATTGTGGGTTAGAAATGGACCATTCCAAATCCAACGCCTATTCACATTTATCATGACATATATGGGAAACCAAATATCTCGAAAATTTCTACTAGATTTTTCATAGGTTAATGATTCTGATAAATGAGGCCATTTTTTAGTCTTGGCCAACTCAGATGTTGTAAGAAGCTAAGCATGATCTTTGAAGGGTTGGTAATTGGTTTGGTGAAGAATTTTTCACTTATATTAGAGTATGGAGCAACATTTCTCGCCCTCATGTTTTTCCTCTATTTATCTTGGACAAGTTAGTAGGGAAGTATCCTATCAGACTGTGAGCTATGGTATTACTAAAGTACAAAAGGAGTAAAAAAATAGGGCATGACCCATTTTTTGTGTGATATTTGACATATTTGCATTAACCAATTACCTTAATGGTGAAAAGGAAATCCTATCTATTCAAGCCCTCAAATTGCACACTATTCCTAACAGGCAGTATGATCCAATCTCAGTTGTCAAAAATTTTACTGTTTCCCTGGGAATTAGACATTTCACTCATGAGGAAGATAAGTTAGATGACATGTTTGAAAATTATTCCTCCTATTCAACATTGTTATGATGGGTGGCTAAGAAATTAACAGTGGGAGAAATAACTCAGTTTATTCGGTACAAAACTTCCAGGATAGCCACTCTTCCACTAGATTTGCTACAACTACCTCTTGAAAAGATGTCTATGTCCACTATTCATCCTAGCGCTACCTCACAGTCAGTGATTCCTCCTTAGAGCCAGCAAGAGGTCGTCATAATTTATTCTACATCCCATGTAGAAGAATTGATTTTTAATCCTAAATTAAATTAGGATTGGAATGAGTTTCATATGAATCTTAATCCAAAGACCCAGGGTCAAACCACAATCACTCAAACTGCAACTTCCTCACATTAGGTCAATGTTTAGGATACTCCTAAGAGAAATGAAGATAACAGTAAGTCATAAGAAGTTACTGATAGGTATTCTAGTCATGAGAAAAAGTATGTCGAAATTATTCTAGCTTTCCCTTCTTCCGAGGTCACTCTCAAAGTGCAAGAAATGCATCCTTTGGATATCTTCTATAGTCCTCAACATAAGGTTGTAATTGAAAACAGGATAAAGAGGAGAAAACTTGATCAATATTAGGCATTTGTACCTGGAAAAGTTTATTCCTTCGAAGTTTTGTGGAAAGGTTCTTCTGCTGCACCAACAGAAGAATTAGAAAAGTTGACTCAATTCACAGGATCTTATGCCTCAGCTACAATGGAAAAAACAGTAGAAGTCCAAGAAATTCTAAAGGATAAGGAAGAGAAAATCATATCATAGAAGAAAACATTCAATGTAGAAAAGAAAAAAATTACTAAATAGTGGCAGAATGAATTAGCAGAATTACATAAAAGGTTTGATGCATTGAAGTTACAACATGGCAAGGAGTAAAAGATAAAAGATAATTAGATTGAAGAGATGCAAAGAAAGTTAGAACAATTTTGTGTCAGTCGTCAACTCACAAAGTTTAAACAGGAAGCCAAAGAGTTGAACTCTCTGCTCAAGCATCAGCAAAAAACCTTTCGCAATGCGATTATGTTATTTCAGAACCAATGTAAAATAGGAAATTCACTTGTTGATCAAATGTACAAAATGATGAGTTATTTTTATGAAGTGAATGAGAAATTAACTGATTTATTGAGTTGGCAAGAAAGTACATATGGAATAAAAACATATCTGCCTAAAATTTATAAGGTTCAAAATTATTTATTTTTCGAGAATGGGAGATTAGAATGAAACATGTTGAAGCTGCAGTGAATGAGGTCTGATATCATTCAAATACCATCATAAAATCAGTCAATGATACTTTGTTACAAGCAAATCTAGTTTCTAAATTTACTCAAAGGATTCACTTCCAGATGCCAAGACAATATTGAAAAATTAGTTGGAGCATAGCACAACAATGGTTGAAAGAATTGAACAGTTAACCAAGATTGACCTTGAACATCATTGGCAGTTTCTCATAAAGCCTCATAGCTAATGGTTGGTACTCAAGTGATTATCAAATGTTACCATGCAGATGTTGTCACCATTGAAGACTATTATTTTTACTAGCCAGATAAAGATTAAGCCTAAGCATCCTCCCTAGCTCAACAATCTGTTGGATGTGTATAGGCTGCAACAACTCACCATTTTGAAATCTTCATCCTAGGCTCAAGACTGTTATAATAATTTCCAGATCATTTGTTTATCATTTAGTTCTGTTAAGAGATTAATGGAGGAGTTTGTTTTGATCTTATTTGTATTTATATTATAAATTTCTCTCTCCGACACATGGGAGGAGGTTCTGAATTTTGAGATGAAAGGACTTAAATTTTACTTTTGTATTTGAGTTTTTCTTAATATAAAGTTGAACCACCAGTAGTTCCAGAATGAGAAGATTCTCATTCTCGGGTACTTTTATCCATTGTTTCTATTTGTTTTCTTTGAAACGAATTGTTTATTAATATTGTTCACATATATTTATTTCAGTCAGTCTTTCATGATCACTTCTCACATGTTTGAATAAAATTTAATTTATACAGTGTTTTGAAATATGGCAACAAGAATATTCCAATTTAATTTGTCCTTGAATTAAATTGTGAATTAAAATCGAATTTAGTCTTAACAACTACTTGGAAATAGTTAATTAATTTATTTGAAATTAATTAGTTGGAGAAATTCAAGTTAGAAGTCTTTTTGAAGTATTGCAAGAGTTATCCCTTAAATTAAGGAGATAAGATTGAGTTATACTTGAGTTGTAATTAGTTAACTCAATTTACTCAGTTAAGTCTAGTTAAATTAATTCCAAACTGTTTGAGGAACTAATAGTGAGTTAACAGTCAGTTGATGCATTAATGCACTCAACTAGTGCTACTCCAGTTAACTGAAGATTCCCTCATCAGAAACTCATGCATATCTATTCTGAGAAAGACCCAGTTGAGATGAATGTTCAAGGATAGTGTACTATCAGTTGCATGTGTTTTCTCATGGAGAAAACTCATGCAAGCAGTCAAGGATTTATCCTTGAGGATTGTGTAGTTTTGAAGGATGGGTTTTCCACTTGGTAAAGGCAAAACATCCACAAGGAATAGCGCCAGGAAATAGGAGCTTGGAGGGTAGAGAGGAAGGCTGGAGAGAAGCCAAGATTTCCTGTGGGCATCTGTGAGGATTGTACTGAGAGCTAGCTAGCTGCGAGAGCTAAGGCTTTGTAGAATTCCTATGTATTTCCACCATGTATGATAATATAATAGTGTCGGGTTTTTAGCTTAGGCTGTCCCCAGAGTATTTTCATGTGTATTGTGTTATTGATTCTTCCTCTTCTGGTTATATTGTTCAGCTCAATCTTTAAGCTTCCACAAATTGATAGTAGAAGTAGGTTATAATATTCTGCTTTGATTTATATCATTATCGGGTTAACCTGCACATATTTTATACATGGTATCAGAGCTGGATTTGTAGAGATTTTTTACATGGTATTAGAGCTGTGAACAGTATACTGAGAAGAGAATTCGAAGTTTGAATTTCGAGGTTGCAGGTGCAAATCGAATTCATATCATACTTCAAGGTTTGGCAATGGCGTTCTATGACTTGAGACTCGAGTATGCCTTGGAAGGTAGCTTGAATTACATAGCATGGAAAGATAGAATGGAGGTTGTATTAGAAGACAATGGCTTGAAGGAATTCATTGATCAAGAAATCCCAAGGCCAACTTCAATTAATTCACAAGAGTTGGCAGAGTGGAAGAAGTTTGTGGCAAAGGTGACACAGATCATCCTTGAGGGAGTTCAAGACCATATTGTCTCGAGTCTCCATCGGAAGGATACTCCATTTTCAATGTGGAAAACATTGAAGGACCTCTACCAGAACAGTAGCGACCACAGGAAATTAATGCTCAAGGATAAGCTTCAAAGAATCAAGATGGAGAAGGGTGATACTATTTCTAGATATCTACACAAGCTCACCACCTGCAAAGATGAGCTTGGCAGTGTGGGAATAACTAGTGACGATGATGATATGGTGAGCCTCGCTCTCCTTGGCCTTCCAAAGAGTTGGAATAGTTACCAGGACTTTGTGAATGAAAGGGAGAAACTACTGGATTGGGAACGACTGTGGTCAGAGCTTATGCAGGAGGAGATCAGGAGGAGCACACAATATGGTTCTTCATCCAAGAATGATGATGAAGAAAATCTGGCCTTAGAAAGTAAGGCAAGGAAATGGAAGGGGAAGGCTTCCCATTTCAAATTGAATTCTTCTCATGGAGGGAAGAAGGGTGACATGTCTAAAGTAATATGATTTAATTGTCACAAGATGGGACATTATGCGACTAATTTCCCATCGAAGAAGTCCAAGAAGGGATCCTCGGAAGGATCAGAAGGTGAGGCATTAGCCTCTCAGTTCAAAATGGACTTTACCCTCATCGCATGCATGGTGTCATCAATGATGGGTTGTGTCTGGTATCTTGACAGTGGAGCCTCATTCCACATGACCGGTGATAAAAATTTATTAAGTGGCTTGGAGGAGAAATACCTCAAGATGCGCATGGAGATGGGTGACGATGGAAGGTATAGTGTTTCAGGAGTGGGCACGATTGCTTTCCAGAGGGAGCATGGAGCTCCTTTCACCTTGACAGGTGTGATGTATGTGCCTAGACTGAAGAAGAACTTGGTATCGGTTGCGATGTTGGAGGACAAAGGCTATGTTGTTGTCTTCAGTAAAGGAAAGGCATTCCTAAGACACATAGCCGCAGGTCAGACCAAGAGGATAGGGATTCGGTGAAGAATCTCCATAAACTAGATGTAGATGATTGTGCGGCATTGAGTACAAAAGCAAAATTGGTACAAAGCCAAGACATTGGCAAGTTGTGGCACAGGCGATTGGGCCATTTGCATCATGGGGCTTTGAAGATAATGCAACAGATATCTACAGGACTTCCCAAAGGTAAACTTGGCAAGTTGACACATGCAAAGGTTGTCCCTTGTGAAAGTACACCAAGTCTTCCTTTCATGATTGAGACAGTCGAGCAGAGGCTATCTTAGAGCGAGTTCATACTGATTTGTGTAGAGAATTCTCGATGGCATCTACAACAAAGCAAAGGTATTATGTGATTTTCATTGATGACTATTCTCGTAAATGCTAGATTTAATTCATGTAGAAGAAGAACCAAACCTTCACCAAGTTTTGTGAGTTCAAAGCCTTGGTCGACAAAGAGTCAGGAAAGAAGATCAAGGCCTTGAGAAGCGACAATGGTGGAGAATATGTCTCTCAAGAGTTTAAGGACTTCTGTGCAGCAAAAGGAATTAAATGAGAGTTGACGACACCTCATAACCCACAGCAAAATGGGTTGGTCGAGAGGAAAAATAGAACTATTGTGGGGGCATCACAGGAAATGCTACATGACCAAGACCTACCACTTCACTTGTGGGCTGAGGCATGCAACATAGTGGTCTATTTGTAGAATAGAAGTCCGCATCACATACTTAGGATGAAGACACAAGAGGAATATTTCTCCGATAAGAGACCAGATGTGAGTCACTTCAGGATCTTTGGCTCATCAATATATTTCCATTTGACAAAGGATGCACAGAAGAAGCTTGAGCCGATACCAGAGTTGGGGATATTTGTGGGGTACACTAATACACCTCACAACTATCGGGTGTGATTTCCTACCAGTCAGAGGACAGTGGTTCGCAGAGATCTCAAGTTTGATGAGCCGAAGGCCATGCAATTTTCCCTTGAGAGGGAGCTCCAACTATATGCTATGGAGGAACTGCTGGTTCCTAAGGAGGAAGAGCCTCAGACTAATGCGGAGCAGCGGCATGCAGAGGTTCCAGGAGTGGAGACATCCACTCAAGCAGAGTCTTCCAGATATGGAGAGAAGCACACAAGAGAAGCTAATAGATTGTTAGAGGATGTGAGAGAGAATGTGGGAGCACCATATTCTCAGCGCAGATAGAGGAGGTCACCTAAGAGGTACACTAGATACATGGCCCTTGCTGAGGAATGTGTTGAGATCGAGCCATCTTCCTTTGAGGAAGCAATGTAGCAACCGATTTGGGTTGATGCTATAGTGGAGGAGTATAACTCCATAGTTCATAGTAGTGTTTGGGACGTGGTTTCGAGACCAGAGAACAATTCAGTTGTGAGTTCCAGTTGGATTTACTAGGTAAAGAAAGCTGTTGATGGTAATGTGGAGAAGCATAAGGCAAGATTTGTTTCCCGTGGATTTTCACAGGTCGATAGGATCATGTTGTTGCAGTATATTTCGACACGGGAGAAAGATGCTAACATTTTGACAAAGGCATTGTCAAAGTATAAATTCGAGTTCCATAGAGATAGGATCGGGGTGGCAAATAGTCCCTCTCTTGTTGAGAGGGAGTGTTGAAATATGGAAACAAGAATATTCCAATTTAATTTTTCCTTGAAATAAATTGTGAATAAGAATCGAATTTAGTCTTAACAACTACCTGGAAATAATTAATTAATTTATTTTAAATTAATTAGTTGGAGAAATTCAAGTTAGAAGTCTTTTTGAAGTCATGCAAGAGTTATCCCTTAAATTAAGGAGATAAGATTGAGTTATATTTGAGTCTTAATTGGTTAACACAGTTTACTAAGTTAAGTCCATTTAAATTAGTTCCAAACTATTTGAGGAACTAATAGGAAGTTAACAGTCAGTTGATGCATTAATGCACTCAGCTAGTGCTACTCCAGTTAACTGAAGATTCCATCATCAGAAATTCATGCATGTCTATTCTGAGAAAGACTCAGTTGAGATAAATGTTCAAGGACAGTGTACTATCAGTTGCATGTGTCTTCTCATGGAGAAAACTCATGCATGCAGTCAAGGATTTATCCTTGAGGATTGCGCAATTTTGAAGGATTGGTTTTCCACTTGGTAAAGGCAAATCATGCACAAGGAACATCGCAAGGAAATAGGAGCTTGGAGGGTAGAGAGGAAGGCTGGAGAGAAGCCAAGATTGCCTGTGAGCATTTGTGAGGATTGTACTGAGATCTAGCTAGCTGTGAGAGCTAAGGCTTTGTAGAATTCCTATGTATTTCCACCATGTATGATAATACAATAGTGTGGGGTTTTTAGCTGAGGCTTTGCCCAAAGTATTTTCGTGTGTATTGTGCGACTGATTCTTCTTCTTCTGGTTATATTGTTTAGCTTGATCTTTAAGCTTCCAAAAATTGATAGTAGAAGTAGGTTATAATATTCTGCTTTGATTTATATTGCATTATTGGGTTAACATACACAGATTTTCAACACAATGAACAACGAAATATTTATCATATGTGACATTTTATTTAAATTAATTTAATTAACTCTTTAATTAAACTAATTTCTTTTGATTGAATTAATATCGTAATCTCATAATAATCTATATTATTGTGTTTATTATGACATCTCTCTAGCACATATGATTTTTAGCTTACCTAGGTACTATAATAGGTTACAACAATTTATAACTAATTTTTTAGAATAATTACTAAGTATTATTTATCATCATCATTTACCTCACTTCATACATTTGTCTTTTGTTAAAGGGTTATTGGTCCCATAATTCTAGTCAAAGCCACTATCCCAAATAGAAAAGGGTCTAATTGGGGCCCTGATCAGGTGGTTTTCCCCCAATGTTTATGAGTTCAAATAATACCATCAACAGGTGGATAAGGCATGTATTTGCATGAAGTTTAACAAAGGTCGAACCCCCCATATTTTTTCCATGTGGATATCCTCTAGCCAATGAAATATTGACACATTATCTAACCATGTGGACCTGATGACACGTCAGTTGATAGGTGTCAAAATGAAGGCATACCACATCATCTACTAGGTGACTTGATGATGAAATCATAGCAAGTGATCAATGACGTGGGGCTTTGATGTGGATTCGCTGGTGGTGACATCGGATTGGAAAAGTGGTAGAATAATGACATGTGGCTACAAAAGATTGGCTTAAGAGTGATGATGTGGATGGACACATCATTGATGACATGGTACTACCATAGAGTACGATGTGGCATGCACAATCAACACTTTTAGGTGGCAAATGAGGCCGAATTTGAGTGACACATGGCATAACTCAGGTCGCACCACATGGAACAAATGGCATCATGCTGATGTTTCCTTGTGGGTGACCATTGACCATAGAGATTAGGTCAAATTTTTAATTTTCCATACATCCTAGATATGGTCTATGAATGTCCTTAACACATAAACATACTAGAAACCCTTGAGTCGAAACTTAGCACAACATAACAAATTAAGAGTTAAATCAACAATATCACACAAGAATATTGGCCCAAATAGGACCTCTTATCAGTCCATTAACTAGAAAACACTAGGGATCCCCTACCACATATCATGACCATTCAGATCTATAATACAAATGAGCAGTGTACAATAAAATACATAGTTTATCCTTTGATTGAATTATGGCTTCAGATCTAATCTTTTAGATATTCAACCTTCCAAAAAAAAACACAAGTGCATACTTGAGCTTGTCCTTCAACTCACAGTCCTTGGATCGTTTGCAGTCCTTTGCAACCATTACTTTTGCAATCACTGCTTCATCTCCTCTGTGTTTGCTAAATCTTCACTTCATATTACAAATATATCCTTCCTCTCTCATATATGATCCTTTGTGGCCAAATCTCCACGAACGTCCTCAAATTTGTAGCACTACAGAGTAATTTTCACACAAATTTACCTATTGTTATGCACAAACCTATTTCTAGAACTATCCATGGTCAAAATCAGGCATATCTATGGGAAGATCTTCGCCTCCATGAACAAAGCTCAACCCTCTCTAGGACTCTTTCACTCCACACTGTTATCCTTCACAATGTGTGTCTAGGAATCTCCTTTCGCCTCTTATTTAAACTTTTTTGTGATAAACCTTATGGTTTTTCCTTTTCAATCAGGAAACCCTCATTAAAAACTCATACACAAACTAGAACAAAAAAAAAAAAAATCTTAGGTCTAAACCCAAACCACTTGGGTAACTTGCCCAAGCAACTCCCTTTTCATGGGTTTTTTCCACTTATAAATACCTTCCGAACTACCCAAATTCCAACACTCCCTCTTAGTAAGAAAGGTATTTCCTTCACACCTTGAAATCTATAGCTCCTTGGCTTTCCTTTGATACCCATGACTGTCCTCATATGAGTCGTGACTTTTCCTTACAAGGCCATAACTATCATCATATGTGCCATGTATTATTTTGTACTTGGCCAAGATTTATCTTGCATGGTGCATGATTTTCGTCACATGTAGCATGAATTTTCCTTGCACCACCATGAGTGTTATCACATGGTTCATAACCGTCCTTGTATGGACTGAAAAATTCTACATCTTGAACCTAAACATTCAGACTTTCATTGGGAGGTTGGCATTCCTTTGCAATCTCCCTTTGAAGCTAGACTTCCTTTGAGTCTACACAACCTCCACTGGCTCATTCATTTTATCTCTTGGAAAGTGTTTCTACTAAACTTATGTTCTTTCAAAGTCATTCCCAAATTACGATTAATCACTAGGTCTAATCAACTTTATACCACCACAACTCAACTCTGCAAGTCATCTCATCATCCTAAGTCAAATAATTCATGTTCATATGGCTCCCTTTCTAGATGTGAAAATCCACAACCTAGTGATGATATTATCTCACCATCAACTTTCCATTTACACAAAGCTACCTCGTCCAAGCAAAGGTACCTTTTTTATCGAGCCTCTTACTTCATGTCTAGGTAACACTGCTATTCTCTGCAACAACTCCCTCCAAAATTGCTTCTTGTCCACACTCTGATTGATATTCTCTTTAAAGTAAGTCTGATACTATGTTAATTTTTTCTTAGGCCCTATATCTAGTTTATGTCTAGACTTGATCATAAACACATTGAAGGTACCCAACTAAAAACACTTTGCACAACGAAAATATTACAAAAGTTAAATAAACAGTAGTGCACAAGAATATATGAACCCAAATATCAACCTTTATTAGTCCATTCATAAATAATCATTACGGTTGTCGTACCAGAGATCACGACCTTCAGATCTATAATACAAATGATTAGTTTACGAAAAAATAAATAGTTCTACCACATGTCATTGTTCTACCATAATATTAAATCTATAATATTATCCTTCACAGCGTGTATAGGCCTCTCCTTTGGCCTCTTATTTATAATTTCGTGTGAGTGATCTTGGGGGTTTTCCTTTTCCATCAAGAGATCCTCATTTAACAACTCAAACAAAAATTAGAATAAACAATTAATTATCTTAAGCCGAAACCCATAATTTTGGTTCCAAACTCCAACCACTTGGGTACTTACCCAACCAACTCTGTTTTTGGGTTTTTTTCCACTCAGAAATCTCTTCCAAGCTACCAAATTCGAACACACATGATGAGGTCACATGGGGAAAGAAGGTTTAGCCCAAGGTCATGACTAAGCACAAAAGTCGATCATATGGAGAGTTTATGTTAGCCCTTAAATTAATTTAACATTGGCCCCAAATTGATTTCATGTCGGCCCCAATATAGGGGATGGTACACAATAATATGTATATAAATGAGCACTATGGAAAGGAAACATAACACATACAATATTCGTAGTGATATACAACAAGCATTGCATGTGGTAGATTGGTTAATTGTGAAGGTCTTGGTTCTATGGTTTTATGGTCGTGTTTCGACTTTTGGTATGGTTTCGTTGGGTTTATATTGTGGCACATTATTTGGACATATGCTTCTAGTGCATGGTCTCAATGGTTGATATCATTGGCACTTTTTCTGCTCTCCTGTATAACTTCGTTGATTGACATTGTTTCAATGTATGGTTTTGGTGGTTGATATTGTTGGCATAGTTATCCAGCTTATGATTCAAGTGATATATCATCAATATTATTGGAATAAACAAGGGATAACATAGCCAAGTAGGTGTTGAGTTTGGTTTTTTCTGTAGAGGTCATGAGGTCAAGTTCTATTGGACTCTACCAATTATTTTTTATGTGGGATATTAATGCACCATAAAAAACCATTTTGTTGAACTAGTTTGGTGCTTTTTGTCAAACGATTAGGTACATTTCGTAGAATGCACATAGAAAGGTAAATTTTGTAGATGGTGGACCTAAAAGGTACATTTTGTTGATCCAATGGGATCATTCAATTGAAGAGTTAATCTTTATAATGTTTTCTAGAGGCCCAAATTAATTTTGAAAAAGGGAAGATGGCTAGAATCTTTTTGTAATCTGAAAAGGGGACATGAAAAGTCGTGAAGACAATTTTATGTGAATGGGAAGACATATTTATTTTTTTATTGTCAAAATGTTATGGATCTCATAAACATGTTTTTTCTTGGTATGAAGAAGAGGTTGCATATTGATGTTTAAAGAATAGGTTGAAGTTGTAATTGTATGATCATATTTATCGAGGTTATTTATTATATTTTAAGCTTATGGATCAAGTGTGAAAATTGTGAAAAGTAGTCCACTGTGTTTTTGGTGAAGGAGGTGGGTGCCTCCTTCAGAGAATGGTGCCTCACCAATTTGTATCCTACATTAGAGGTTGGTGTCACATCAGGTTCAAGCCTATAGCAGAGTTTGGTACCTCATTAAGTTTGAGTCTACAACAAAGGTTGGTGCCTCATTAGGTTGGATCCTACATAAGGTTGAAGCCTATAATAATTCAGTGCTTGTGTATTTCTGGGGTTGGTGCCTCAATCAGTTTGGAGCTTACATCAAGTCGGTGCTTGCATATTTTTGAAGTTGGTGCCTAAATCATGTTGTAATCTACAACAGGTTGTTGCTTGCTCATGTTTGGGAGTTGGCGCCTCCAACATGTTGGTACCTACTAATTGATGTAATCAAAGATTGAAGGAGATAAGAAGATATGTCGTTTTCTCCCACAAGGGTTTCCACGTATATATAGTGTTCATGTGTATTGATGTGAGGTGTATATCTAGCACCACTCCCCCCTATAGTCCCTTTCATGAGTGAGGTGGATCAAAACCCCTGCAGACAATGGCCTATAATAAAAAAAAATTCTGAGGGTTTCTCTTAGTACCACTACAAATACCTAACTTGTTACATACATTTTTATTATATTTTTTCAAAATATTATTATAAACCAAGAGGAAACATAATTATCTTGTTCCAAAAAAGTATTAAAATATGAAAAGAAGGGGAAAAACTTAGTAATAATCAATTTATAACTATTGATATGACTAACTTTTAATGCATGTACGTTTTGTTTTCCTTCAAGCAAAATTTAATAAATCAACACCCTATCAATGACAAAGATTTGCTCTAGTCCGTTATTGTTGTCAACCAACCATATCTTTAATTTTTATTTTATTTTCATATATTAGAGTAGTAGTATTTAGCCTTTTTCTAGAACCAAAACAATGGTTAAAATTCACAAATATGGTCAAAATTTTCATATATAATTTTCCAAAGATGTCAAATTCTTGTATATGTATTTTATTTCTCATTTTCTAATTAAATATTTGTGGATATTAGAGTTTGAATATTTTAAATATGTTCTCATTAATTGTGTTCATATAACAATATAAATCAAGCAAAGTTTCACATCAATCCAATATTATTTCATAAACCCATCATTCGTCACAACATAGGTGCATTTATTCATAACAGAAGTAAGTAGACGAAACATAGGAATTTCTACAATAATCTTCTTTATTAATATTATGTTCAGCTTACAGATCAAGACTTCCCTACGCACTCAACTGCAGGGGTCCGCGCACTCAGCTGCGGACCCTACTTTAGGCCTCTACACACATAGCTGTAGAGCCTTTCTTCCTACTCTTCTGCGCTAACTCTCTAGATTTCTCCCATAGACACACTTCACTACCTTTTTTAGACATCCTAAGACACACCTATTTATACAATCCCATGGTCCGCGGACCATGGGTAGATACTCAAAAAGCTGACTTGACTTACATAAATAAGGGTAAAACCATTTATGACTCTTTAACTATCTACGCGCTAGGCAACCACAATTTGTGGAGACTTTACATCTTTATACAACAAAACTTGGGCTTTTGCCCCAAATTGACGCTAGGGGACCCCATCCCAATAATATCCATCCATCAAAGGTGTATATCCTACCCTAGATTGGTAATTGGATAAGAACTCCCAACTTACCATACTTCTCTATATATTCCCAACCTTCTATGTGGTTGGGGGTTGGCTTTTGGAGAGTGATTCTACCCTTATGTTTTTGTAGTGAGTGGTCATCATTCCATGCTTTTAGGGTGATTGGAGGTGCATATTGTAACAAGGAAAGGAAAATTCAACAACTTGGAGGATCTCTTCTATAATATCAACTGCTACTTATGGTTGTAATCTCCTTCCATTTATAGTAATGAAAAGAATTCATTGTTTTCCTATATGCGATGTTGGTATTTCACTTATTTCAATACCATGTTGATGTATTGAATGAAGTACTTAGATGATATTGCATAGACCTCATATTTCCTTGGATTGTGTTATCTGACTATGTAGGTTCTAATTGTTCCAATCAGAGATGGGATTGGAGCTTCCAAGCTGAAGAAGGAGTGAAGTGTGCGAAGGATTCTAAGTAGGCCTCACTCCATCATCTATTCACTTTAAGGAAAAACAGTGTGTTCCTTGTTTCTATATTGTTCTAGGTTATCCACTAACCTAGGGGAGATACTTTTGTCCACAATCATGAATCTCGTATAACAATTGTCCATTGCCCACATAACAATGTCTTCTTTAATCAACTTTATCAAAAACTAGGCCTACTAGAGACTATCATATCTAGTGCTTCATCAAATTTGTCACAAGTGCTTGAGCATATTCACATTGACCATGCAAGGTTTTATATCTCAAATCTTTGCCATAAACCAGGGTTTCTGTTAAACCCTAACCTCATAATATCCATCAAACCTTAATACACAAATCCCATAAGGTTTTCTTCAAACCCTAGAATTTTTTTAGGTCTCCTCCATCTTCTCTTGCTTCCATCAAAGGTGTCTCCATGGGGGTGGTCTCCATGACTTTTCCTCAGCCCAACTGTGATACCATGTTAATTTTTCATATGGCTATATTATTATTTTCTTTGATAATTGAATTTCTTCATTAACACACTACATTCACCCCATAACATCATAAAATTATTCATATATACATCATTATTCAATAGCATATGCAACTATATAGAAAGAACAATATCATCATCATAAATGCAACGAAACATAAGGAATAATAGAAGAAAAGCATTCACACATAAAGACACTAGGATTGGTCAGAGACCAAGGCAAAACACACTATGGGGAAAACCCTTTCAAATTGTTCTTCTTAGTAGATTATCATCAAGTGATTCAACAAAAGAGATTACAGTGATCCATATCTTCATCTATGTAACTAACCATCAAAACAACTATAAAATCCATGAAATGGACCCAACAATTCTTATACTTAAAAATCTGATAATGAAGACTATAATTCATTGTCACTAACTGCAGTCAACTGCTGAAACATGCAGTCACTGAGTGAAATTGTTGATACCTAATCATCAGGATTGAGTGAATATAATGTAAATAAATAATAAGTAATATGAACAGTCATCAGGAGATGAAGTGAACAGTCTCTCCCTCATGTATATAATAAAGACAAACCTAAAGGAATAACATACGAATCAATTTGTTTTGAGGAGTTACTATCTGGACTGACATGGTATCAGAGACAGCTCCCAAAATTAGTTGTAACTCCCTTCTACCCGTCTCTTGCAGTCTGTCCACTGCCCTTGTGGAGCCTGCCTACTGCGCTCTTTGTCCACTGTCTACTGTGCTCTCTGTCTACTGCGCAGTCTATCCACTGCCTCTCTGCATGCCTACTACACAGTCTATCCACTGTTTTCTTGCTGCCTAAATTCAGAAACCATTACTGCGCGGCGGGATGGTTAGCTGCATGGTTTTCCGCTGTTGATCTTGACCACCTGTCTTCCTCACCTGGGCAGCACTCTCTCCCGAAGGAGACTGGAACTTCAGCTCCATTTGGAAATCGATGCCAAGCCCTTGAACATTTCACGACAGATATAGAATGTGCCTGCACAGTTGGATTCGAACTCACGACTGGGGAGTGAGTGATTCATTGTGTTAATCTCCATGACCATGAGAGTTTCAGAGCTACATTCTCTAGGCGTCCAGGGAGCTACAATTTGACAATCCGGACTGCACCGCATATGCAAATTTTTGAAGCCTCTCACCCATTTCATGGTGTGGAGCTCATAATTCTATATCCATGGAATTTATGACTAAAGATCTAGGGGTACGGTTTTTATTTTAAATCAGTTTTACATGACGAGATATTGTTGGATATGGTGATTTCAATGCAACACCAGTGATTTCATTTTATTTACGTTGCTATCATTGTAACGCTACCCTAATTGTGTATGCGTTGAAGTTTTTTGGCATGTAAAATGTGTCGAATGCCATGTGTCGAATAGAGTTTTTTAAAAACTAGGTCGTGGGTCAAAGCACTGTGGCATGAAGTGTTGAATGCACTGTACAGATTTGTGTATTTATAGTCTTGGGTATTGACATTTGCTGTCCAGACATATCAGAATTATATTTTTTCCCATTAAGAGTAAAAGTTTTGTAGCAGAAGTTTTTTGTTACAGTATGCATTCAATCATATCCATTGTGAGAATAGTTCTCACTTGCAAGGAGAACTATCCTAAGTGGTCTCGGATGATAAAACACACCGTCATTTTCAATGAGTTTTGGAAAGAAGTGTGCATTGGAGACAGAGACAAATAGCCAGAACAACTTACATCAAACAAAGAGCTCGCCATTTGGGAAAACAAGAACAACAAAGCCTATGCATTAATTGCATCATCTGTAAGTGAAGAGGTGAGTTGCCATATTATGCCATTTTCAACTGCTTTCGAAGCCTCACAAAATCTGAAAGAACTCTATGACTCACATTCTGCACTTGAAGTTTTTCAACTCATGATTAAACTCTTCACTCTTGAACTGCAAAATAATGATCCTCTTGCTATTGCATCTGAAGTAAAGTCTATAATGCATGATATCCAAGCCACTAAAATTGATTTGGATATTCCTCTTATCGCGTTTCTCAAGGCACTTTATCCTACTTACTCCAATTATCTTGAGTCATTACAAGCAAATGGAAATCTTAAAGACATTACCTTTGACTCTCTTGTGAAAAAAATTGTTGAAAGAGAGAAAACTTTTGGAAAGAAGACAACCCCTAAATCTTCTAGAGAGGCTGTGTGCCTTGCTCATAAAGAAAATCATCATGCTCAAGATTCTTCAAGAGGAAGAGGTGGTCGAAGAGGAAGAGGAAGATATTTTAGAGGTAGGGGGGTAGACACTCTCAAGGAGAAAAGGCATATTTTCACTGCATACGTTGCAAAAGAAATGGATCACATGATGCCTCTACATGTAAGTTACCATGGGACAAAATTGAGCAGCAAAGAAACCAACAGAAAAGTAAAATTGATAATACAGGCGAAGGTAAAGCACTTGAATCCACTCACTATGTTTTGGCACAATGTAATATTGGAGTAAATGAAGATTTATTTAATGCTTCACATGCTTCTTGGAAAAATGATTGGTTGCTTGATTCAAGAGCAACATGCCACATGAATCATAGAAAAGATTTTTTTGAAGAATTTACTGACAACGTTGATGGAGCAGTATACTTTGCAGACCAATCAAAAATCAAGCCATCAGGGCTTGGCACAATCAGGCTTAAACTGCTTGGTCTTCCAGACTTTCTTCTGCATCATGTTCTATATCTCCCACATCTCAAGAGAAACTTGTTGTCCTTGGTCCAAATCCGCTAGCAAGGTCACTCAATTCATATGTTTGATGGCAAGCTTGAGGTAAGAAAAGCAACTGACCACTCACTTGTCATGAGGGGAATAGAAGAAGAAAGGCTTCTCAAGCTGCAAGGAACCTCTGCTCGTGCACAACATTTCTCATACAATTCTCATTATGAAAAAGGTACACTTCCATCAAGTTTATTATGGCATGCTAGATTTGGACATTTGAACTATGACATCCTCCACTTGTTGAAGAAAAATGGTGTTTCTAGTTTGCCTACAATTCCTAGGAAACTTAAGCAATGTGATGCTTGCATTGTAGGAAAGCATAGCAAACAGTCTTTTCATGATTCACATTCAAGAGCGCATAGAAAAATTGAACTCATTCATTCAGATTTATGTGGTCCAATGCCTGTTCTTTTTGCAAATGGAAATAAATATATGATGACATTTATTGATGACTACACCAGAATGTGTTGGGTTTATTTATTGAAGAACAAATCTTATGCTTTTCAAACATTCAAGAACTTTCATAAATGGATTGAAAATGATGCACAATCTCATATTGGGTCTATTCACAATGATAATGGAAAATAATACACATCAAATGAATTTGAAAACTATCTTCGCCAACATGGGATCAAACATCAAACAAATGTGCCTTATAATCCCCAACAGAATGGTGTAGCTGAAAGAATGAATAGGACAATCTTAAATATGGTACGATCCATGCTCTTCTTCAAAAATGTAAAGATAATGTTTTGGGCTGATGCTGTTCTATGTGTTGCATATATAAAGAATAGATGTCCATCTAATGCTATTAGAAACAAGACTCCATATGAAATGTGGTATGGACATGTTCCTTCAGTAAAGTATCTCAGGGTCTTTGGTTCCACCTGTTATGCCTTGATACCAAAGGTACATAGAAACAAACTTGGTGCAAGAAGTCGTAAGTGTATCTTCCTGGGGTATTCAAACACCTACAAAGCATACCGTCTCTATGATGAAGTAAATAAAAAGTTTGTTGTATCTAGAGATGTAATTTTTCTTGAATCATCCAAAACTGACAATGTTGTTGAGCGGCAACTTGATCGCTTGGATAGATTTGCAAAAGTAAAATCATTTCAAGAATTTGATAATTAGATTCCACATCTTGAAGGGGGGATTCCTATACTAGATCAACTTGTGGAATATTCTTCTAAAAAACACTCTCCCCTGCATGAAATTCCAACAACGGATTATGCTTTAAGTGATGTGATTAATAGAATTGGGAGACTCAACCTTGATTCAGTCCCAACTCAATTAGTGGAGAAGGCTGGACCATCTAAGAAAGGTCCCCCAAAGTGGCTGACAAATACACTTGAAAGTGTTCATCCTGATGAGGTTGGAAAGACAGGAATTAGAAATTCAAACCGACAAAATGGAGGTGATGTAGATGACTCTAATTCACTTGTTGAGATGGATGTTTCTTATGATTGTGAATTGAACTTGTCTACAGATTTTGAACCAAGTTCCTTCAAAGAAGCTGCTTCTCATGATGAATGGAAAGAAGCGATGCAAAAGGAGTATGATGCCCTCATAAAGAATGACACTTGGAAGCTAGTTGATCCTCCATTAGGAACCAAACCAATTGGCTACAAGTGGGTCTACAAGAACAAGTATAAATCTGATGGCTCACTTGACAAGCACAAAGCTAGGCTTGTGGCAAAAGGTTTTGCACAGAAGGAAGGGGTTGATTATGAGGAGACTTTTTCCCCCACAGCAAAATGGGCTACCATCTGGACACTCTTTTCCCTAGCAGCTCAAAACGGTGGGAATGTCCATCAAATGGATGTAAAAACTGCTTTATTGAATGGACATCTAAAAGAGAATGTTTTTATGTCCCAGCCTGAAGGATTTGCTGTGAAAGGACATGAACATAAAGTATGCAAACTTGTGAAGTTCTTGTATGGCCTCAAACAAGCACCGCGAGCCTAGCATGAAAAAATAACTGAGCATCTTTTGAAACTCAATTGCAAACATTATGATCTTGATGATGCAACTTTATTTGTCAAGAAAGTTGGAAAAACAGTTTTATATCTTGTGGTATATGTAGATGATCTTTCAATGACAGGGAATAGTGAAAGCCACATTGCATCCATAAAGAAGGAATTGGGGAAAAGTTTTGAAATGACTGATTTGGGCTATGTTCATTACTATCTTGGTATTGAAGTAACCCAACATCCAAAGCCCATATTTCTTTGTCAAAAGAAGTACATTGGAGATCTGTTGAACATGTTTGGAATGACATAATGCAATCCTCTTACTACTCCAATGGAACAAAACTTAAAGCTCACATCTATTGAAGGAAAAGAATTTGAGGATGCAACAAAGTATAGACAGCTTGTAGGAAGCCTCAACTACCTAACTACTACCAGACCAGACATTTCGTTTTTTTTGGAATCCTCTCCAGGTTTATGGAAAAGCCTTGTGAGGGACATTGGTCTACTACAAAAAGAGTTCTAAGGTACTTGAAGGGAACTCAAGACTTTGGAATCAAGTATACACAGGTGGACGAATTCAACTTGATTGGATACTCTGATTTAGACTTCGATGGAGGCAAAGAAACTGGGATATCTACTTCAAGATATGCTATGAGTCTTGGATCAAGAGCTATCTCCTGGAGATGACGCAAACAATCAGTTCTAGTAGATTCCACAATAGAAGTAGAATACGTGGCAACAATGGAAGCAACAAAATAAATTGTGTGGCTCAGGAAAATTCTTGAAGATTTATAGGTAAAACAAGTACAATCAACTCCACTCATGATTGATAATACCTCTGCAATAAAGTTGGCCAAGAAACCAAAGTTCCATGATCAAACGAAGCACATCAATACTAAATATCATCTAATTTGACATTGTGTTGAGGCCAAAACAATCCATATCCATCATTGTTCCACTAATGAGCAAATTGCAGACATCTTCACCAAAGCGCTTGGAAGAGAAAAGCTTGAATGATTCAGAATGATGCTTCGACTCACCAACATCCCTTCAGATTAAGGGGGGGGTGAATGTTGACACCTAATCATCAGGATTGGGTGAATATAATGTAAATAAATAATAAGTAATGAACAGTCATCGAGAGATGAAGTGAACAGTCTCTCCCTCATGTATATAATAAAGACCAACCTGAAGGAATAAACATATGAATCAATTTGTTTTGAGGAGTTACTTCCTGGCCTGACTAAATCATTGGAATAATGAGATTTCATATTTTAGGTCCTAGCCACATGGCTGTTGATTTATGTGAGCAACTATAGCTTTCCCATTCACTCCCTTAAGCCTGACATTTGAGCGACTAGCATCAGATCAGGACTACAGAAACCCAAACTCCTAATCGCATGGATGGATAGTTTTCCATGAGAATAGAAGGCTCTAGTCACACGCATGACCCTTTGATACAGTGACTGTAGTCATGATCCTTCTGTGTTGTACCTGCGACTATGGCCCAAAACCCTAGATCTGAAATGTGAGCTTCAAATATTTCAGTTTCACCTCAAAGTGAGCCTGATCCTCCACGAATGAGCGTCAAACATGTACGAGCCAAAAACAAGATAGAATAGTGTCTCATGGTTATGTCTAAATGAGATATAGGGCACTTCTATTTATAGCCTTTCAATATGGTCCACTTGTCTTTAGGGTTGACCTTATCAAATATGCACATGTGGGCTTTTCTTCATAAGTACACTTTCCCTTATCCGATTTGAGTGACCTTTAGGTCGATTTTGGTCCTCTCTAAAAGAGGAATTCAATGAAATCATTATCTCCATCACGTGAGATGTCCAAAGTGGAATTTGACCATAGCTTCATATTTTTAACAAAAAAGAGGATTTAAGATTAAATATTCTGCAAATTATTATCCCCAAGGGAATGGACTAGCAAAATCTACAAATAAAAATCTGTTAAGAATTATAAAATGAACCATAGATGAAAATTAGAAAATTGGCATAAAGCTCTGGCCTTTTCTCTATGGGTAGGTAGAATAACTCATAAAGTTTTGATAGGGACTTCCCCTTACTATTTATTTTATGGAAGTGAAGTTGTTTTGCCCCCTAATGTTGTTTTTCCTTCATTAGCCCTAGTTCAATCTATTGAAGAACAATTGTTCTCTTCCCTTTAACTAATATTATCACAATTACTGAAATTAGAGTAGGGGAGAGATAACACAAAACAAATTTATGATAAACCTCAAAATACTATTAAGTCATGTTTTGATTCAAGTTCAGTCGGAAATAAAGCTTTTGAAGTTGGTGATCTTGTACTGAAATGGGACAAGGCACATGAGGAGAAAGGTAAACACACAAAATTTTAGAAACTCTAGTTAGGACCATTTCATATTGTGGAAACAATTGGCCCATCTACTCTAATTCTCCAAGATCTTTAGGGAAGGAAAGAGTCTCTTCTTGTAATTGGGCTCATCTTAAAGAAATATTTTTATTGAAATTCATACTACCTATTGTAAATATGTAAACAATAATATGTATAAACCAGTTTGCTTCTTAGCTATTTTATTTGGTTAGTCGAATACTACTCTTTTAGTCTTGCACTAGGCTATTATGTATAATATCTTCTATAATCACTTTTATGAGATCCATTTTTAGAAGGAAAATTATTAATAATATGATATCATTATGCTGTTTTTCATAATTTCTTAAATATTAAAGTATCTGATCTTAAATTAATGATTTTATCGTTATTCTTTTGTGAACTACTCATAACCTAAAACCTATAAAAGGGAAATTTTGTCTCATAACAAGCTATAACCTTAAATAGCTATTGAAAAGGACAAAGGCTAGAAAAAGGGTTTAGCTTCCTATGACTCTATCTGTCATCCTCATCTCTTAAGGAATGGATTTTCCTCCCCATCCACTGATTAAATTTTTTAGAGTGTAATTCAAAAATATAAAACTTGAAAGATAGGGTGTCTCATCCAGAGCCAACCTACCATGATCATGGGTAGTAATGGTAGTGACATTACCATATCTAGTCATCAAGCTAGGGTAATGGCTTACATCCAACAACTGTAAGACAAGAAGTCTCATCATGAGTAGGCTTGTTCATTATTATTAATACTTGTGAATGGCATTGTCAATATTTGGTAACCAAGCCAGGACAATGACTTTGAAGAAAAAGCAAACAACACAAAAATCTAAACTAAATTCCTCTAAAATATTTAGTAGTGGGTGGGATACTAGTATTTCCTTGGTTAAAAGGTAACCCTGTCGAGGCTATGGATGCCTGCTAGAAGCAGTGGTACTACTTGGGACATCAGAGTCTATCTTTATGTTAAACTCAAATAGGATTTTCCTCTTCAATATAGCTGACATTAATAACTGGTTGTCACAGATAAATTACTTTTTCATATAAATAGGTGGTGAGGTTTACAAATGATAACTTTTCTTTTTATTTTCTAGAGAGACTTTTATAGAAATTATGAACTTTAACATTTAGATATTTTCATATTTATTCATTTTTATTTTGAATTTCATTAATTTATTTAGATATAATTGTTTCACCTAGTACATCGCCAATTGTTCTAACAAACAAAAACCCCATTTTTCTTTTAAGACATAATAATAATGAGGACTCTTTAGTTTTTCTAGTTTTTTAAATCACATTAAGTTTCCCTAACAATAAAAAAAAGGAAATTATATTTTAAAAAAGAAATCTTGAAATATTTAAAAAAGAAAACTAAAGTAACAAATTAGCATTCTTCCTCAGGATTAATAGTCTCAAAGTACATTTATCGGGGCCTTTTAATAGAACTTTACAAGATGTTTATTTTCCGAGTTATGACTTTCCGAGGTTCCAATGCGATTTACTTATATTGCAGACCTTATATATTCTTTGCTTATTGGGACTTTATATATATAGTAACGTTTATTTAAAAATACTTACGAGAATGATCCCTTCTGAGAAACTCTTATATAGAAACTTATATATATCGAAGCTTCTGCATCTCGAAAAAATCATATATCATAAGTGTGTTTGAAATTGCCCTCTGATATTGCCGTTCTAATGTTTGATGTGGTGATATTCACATGGTCCATCATATTTTCATTTAAATTATTTAACATTATAATAATGGGTCTCGAATGGATAGAAATGTCACATTAATTAAGCTTTGGATTTCTCAATTGATTTTTCAAAAACAGTTTTTATGTTATGTTTCCATTTACACCATTATGAGTCTCTGTAAAATATTTTTCCTGTTAATCTTTGTGTATGTCTTCTACAAGTGAGCTTTGATTTTAGATACATATAAGAAATCAAGAAAAGAAATAAATCTAATAAAAAGGCTCCACAATAGCAACCCGCAAGCCCATTTGTTGAATATATTGATGACAAAACTCCAAGTGTAAGATCGTTTTCAGATACAGTATGTACTAGAGATGTTGAACTCCACTCTTGGCAAGAAATTTATCAATATTTTGAAGATGAGGAGCCAAGAGTTACCACTAGAGAAGTCACAACGGATGATAAAACTCTTATATTAGAAGCCACTTCAAGAGATGCGATGAAATATTTTCTTCATAGAATTGGAGCAAGACCACAGTTATTTCCTTATACAGACATGTTCATTGGGTAATCGAAAATTTGGATATTTCTAGGAGACACATTAAAACTAAAAAGGGAACAGTGATTGATTCTTTCATGAACAAGGACCTTCAAATCATATATCATCTACCAAATCCTCAATATATATAATGAGTATGTCGAAGCTTTTATAAAGGGACATGGACACCCATCATAACCATTCAGAAAGTGGAGAAAATACCCAAAGAAGCATAAAGCGGAGGAATCTAGTAAGTATTCAATCGGTTCCCCTGCTTCTTCTTTTTCCCAAGTCACGACGATGATTTGTCAATTGCATGCACTATCTAATGTGTCAATGTTCCCAGAAAACTAGGTATCATTAATCCATGGCACTTTTGAGGGTTTTATATTTGATTGGGCTACCATTCTTTCTGATATCTTGGCCACTCATATTTTAGGTTTCAAACATGCTATAAGTATCTCTGAAGATAAGATGCCTCCTTTCTACATGTCCACTTATGTTATGGATGCGTTGGTTTTTCTATGTATTTTCCTATTGTGGGTTAGAAATGGACCATTCCAGATCCAACGCCTATTCACATTTATCATGACATATATGGGAAACCAAATACCTTGAAAATTTCTACTAGATTTTTCATAGGTTAATGATTCTGATATATGAGGCCATTTTTTAGTCTCGGCCACCTCGGATGTCGTAAGAAGCTATGGATGATCTTCGAAGGGTCGGTAATTGGTTTGGTGAAGAATTGTTCACTTATATTAGAGTATGAAGCAACCTTTCTCGCCCTCATATTTTTCCTCTATTTATCTTGGATAAGTTAGTTAGTAGGGAAGTATCTTCGAGATATGGTATTACTAAAGTACAGAAGGAGTAAAACAATAGGGCATGACCAGTTTTTCATGTGATATTTGGCATATTTGCATTAACCAATTACCTTAATGGTGAAAAGAAAATCCTAGCTATTCAAGCCCTCAAATTGCACACTATTCCTAACATGCAATATGATCCAATCTCAGTTGTCAAAAATTTTACTGCTTCTGTGGGAATCAGACATTTCATTCATGAGGAAGATAAGTTGGATGCAATGTTTGAAAATCGTTCCTCCTATGTAACATTGTTATGATGGGTGGATGAGAAATTAACAGTGGAAGAAATAACTCAGTTTATTTAGTACAGAACTTCCAGGATAGACACTCTTCCACTAGATTTGCTACAACTAACCCTCGAAAAGATGTATGTGTCCACTATTCATCCTAGTGTTACCTCACAGTTAGTGATTCCTCCTTAGGGCCAGGAAGAGGTCATCATAATTTATTCTACATCCCAGGTAGAAGAATTGATTTTTAATCCTAAATTAAATTAGGACTAGACTCAGTTTCACATGAATCTTAATCCAAATACCGGGGGTCAAACCACAATCACTCAAACTGCAACTTCCTCACATTAGGTCAATGTTCAGGACACTCTTAAGAGAAATGAAAATAATAGTAAGTCATAAGAAGTTACTGATAGGTATTCTAGTCATGAGAAAAATTATGTCGAAATTATTCTAGCTTTCCCTTCTTCCAAGGTCACTCTCAAAGTGGAAGAAATTACTCCTTTGGATATCTTCTATAGTCCTCAACATAAGGTTGTAATCAAAAAGGGGATAAAGAGGAGAAAACTTGATCAATATTAGGCATTGGTACCTGGAAAATTTTATTCCTTTGAAGCTTTGTGGAAAGGTTCTTCCGCTGAACCAACAGAAGAATTATAAAAGTTGACTCAATTCATAAGATCTTATGCCTCAGCTACAATGGAAAAAGCAGTAGAAGTCCAAGAAATTATAAAGGATAAGATAGAGAAAATCATATCATAGAAACAAACATTCAATGTAGAAAAGAAAAAAATTACTGAATAGTGGCAGAATGAATTAGCAGAATTACATAAAAGGTTTGATGCATTGAAGTTACAACATGACAAGGAGACAAAGATAAAAGACAATTAGATTGAAGAGATGCAGAGAAATTTAGAACAATTGTGTGTCAGTCCTCAACTCACAAAGTTTAAACAGGAAGCCAAAGAGTTGAATTCTCTGCTCAAGCATCAGCAAAAAAACTTTCGCAATAAGATTATGTTAATTCAAGACCAATGTAAAATAGGCAATTCACTTGTTGATCAAATGTATAAATTGATGAATTATTTTATAAGTGAATGAGAAAATAACTGATTTATTTATTTGGCAAGAAAGTATAGAAGGAATAAAAACAAACCTGCCTAAAATTGATGAGGCTAAAAATTAATCATTTTTCGAGAATGGGAGATTATAATGAAACAAGTTGAAGTTGCAGTGAATGAGGTCCGATATCTTTCAAATACCATCATAAAATTAGTCAATGATACTATGTTACAAGCAAATATAGTTTCTAATTGCTCAAAGGATTCACTTCCAGATGCCAAGACAATATTGAAAAATTGGTTGGATCATAGTACAACAATGGCTGAAAGAATTGAACAGTTATCCAAGATTGACCTTGAACATCATTGGTAGTTTCTCATAAAGCCTCATAGCCAATGGTTGGTACTCAAGTTCTTATCAAATGTTACCATGTAGATGTTGTCACCATTGAAGATTATTATTTTTACTAGCCAAATAAAGATTAAGCCAAAGCATCCTCCCCAACTCACCAGTCCATTGGATGTGTATAGGCTGCGACAACTCACCATTGTGAAATCTTCATCCTAGGCTCAAGACTGTTATAATAATTTCCAGATTAGTCTTTTATCATTTAATTCTGTTAAGAGATTAATGGAGGAGTTTGTTTTGATCTTATTTGTATTTAGATTATAAATTTCTCCCTCCGATACATGGGAGGAGGTTCTGAATTTTGAGATGAAAGGAATTAAATTTCACTTTTGTATTTGAGTTTTTCTTAATATAAAGTTGAACCACCAGTAGTTCCATAATGAGAAGATTCTCAGTTTCTTGGGTACTTTTATCCATTGTTACTATTTCTTTTCTTTGAAAGGAATTGCTTATTAATATTGTTCACATATATGTATTTCAGTCAGTCTTTCATGATCACTTATCACATGTTTGAATAAAATTTAATTTATACAATGTATTGAAATATGGCAACAAGAATATTCCAATTTAATTTGTCCTTGAATTAAATTGTGAATTAAAATCGAATTTAGTCTTAACAACTACTTGGAAATAGTTAATTAATTTATTTTAAATTAATTAGTTGGAGAAATTCAAGTTAGAAGTATTTCTGAAGTCATGCAATAGTTATCCCTTAAATTAAGGAGATAAGATTGAGTTATACTTGAGTTGTAATTAGTTAACTCATTTTACTGAGTTAAGTCCAGTTAAATTAGTTCCAAACTGTTTGAGGAACTAATAGTGAGTTAACAGTCTGTTGATGCATTAATGAACTCAACTAGTGATACTCCAGCTAACTAAAGATTCCCTCATCAGAAACTCATGCATATCTATTTTGAGAAGGACCCAGCTGAGATAAATGTTCAAGGAAAATGTACTATCAGTTGCATGTGTTTTCTCATGGAGAAAACTCATGCATGTAGTCAAGGATTTATCCTTGAGGATTGCGTAGTTTTTAAGGATTCGTTTTCCACTTGGTAAAGGCAAATCATCCACAAGGAATAGCACAAGGAAATAGGAGCTTGGATGGAAGAGAGGAAGGCTAGAGAGAAGCCATGATTGCCTGTGAGCATCTGTGAGGATTGTACTGAGAGCTGGCTAGTTGTGAGAGCTAAGGCTTTGTAGAATTCCTATGTATTTCCACCATGTATGATAATACAATAGTGCGGGGTTTTTAGCTTAGGGTTTCCCCAAAGTATTTTCATGTGTATTATGTGATTGATTCTTCTTCTTCTGGTTATATTGTTCAGCTTGATCTTTAACCACAAATTGATAGCAGAAGTAGGTTATAATATTTTGCTTTGATTTATATTGCATTATCAGGTTAACCTACACATATTTTTTACACGGTATCAGAGTTGTAAACAATATACTGAGAAGATAATTCAAAGTTTGAAGTTCGGGGTTGCAGAAGCAAATATAATTCATATCATACTTCAAGGTTGGCCAATGGCATTCTATGGCTTGAGACTTGAGTATGCCTTAGAAGGTATATTGAATTACATAGCATGGAAAGATAGAATGGAGGTTGTATTAGAAGACAATGGCTTGAAGGAATTCATTGATCAAGAAATCCCAAGGCCAGCTTCAATTAATGCACAAGAGTTGGTTGAGTGGAAGAAGTGTGTGGCAAAGGCGACACAGATCATTCTTGAGGGAGTTCGAGATCATATTGTCTCAAGTCTCCATGGGAAGGACACTCCATTTTTGATGTGGAAAAAATTGAAGGAAATCTACCAAAACAATAGCGACCAGAGGAAATTGGTGCTCAAGGATAAGCTTCGAAGAATCAAGATGGAGAAGGGTGAGACTATTTCAACATATCTGAGCAAGCTCACCACCTGCAGAGATGAGCTTGGCAGTGTGGGAATAACTACTGTCGATGATGATATGGTGAGCCTTGCTCTCCTTGGCCTTCCAAAGAGCTGGAATAGCTACCAGGACTTTGTGAATGAAGGGAGAAACTGCTAGATTGGGAATGACTATGGTCGGAGCTTATGCAGGAGGAGATTATAAGGAGAACACGAGATGGCTCTTCATCTAAGAATGATGATGAAGAAAATCTGGCCTTACCAGGTAAGGCAAGGAAAGGGAAGGGGAAGGCTTCCCATTTCAAATTGAATTCTTCTCATGGAGAGAAGAAGGGTGACATGTCTAAAGTAAGATGCTTTAATTGTCACAAGATGGGACATTATGTGACTAATTGCCCATCGAAGAAGTCCAAGAAGGGATCCTCGAAAGGATCGGAAGGTGAGGCATTAGCCTCTTAGTTCGAAATGGACTTTACCCTCATCACATGCATGGTGTCATCGATGATGTGTTGTGTCTGGTATCTTGACAGTGGAGCCTCATTCCACATGACCGGCGATAAAAATTTATTCAGTGCCTTAGAGGAGAATGACCTCAAGATGTGCATAGAGATGGGTGACGACAAAAGCTATAGTGTTTCAAGAGTGGGTATGTTTCTTTTCAGAGGGAGCATGGAGCTCCTCTCACCTTGACATATGTGATGCATGTGCCTGGACTAAAGAAGAACTTGGTATCAGTTGCGATGTTGGAGGAGAAAGGCTACGATGTTGTCTTCAATAAAGGAAAGGCGTTCCTAAGACACATAGCCACGGGCCAGACCAAGAGGATAGGGATTCGGTGAAGAATCTCTATAAAGTAGAGGTAGATAAATGTGCACCATTGAGTATGAAAGAGGAATTGGTGCAAAGCCAAGACATTAGTGAGTTGTGGCACAGGTGGTTGGGCCATTTGCATCATGGGGCTTTGAAGATAATGCAGTAGATATCTACAGGACTTCCCAAAGGTAAACTTGAGCAAGTTGACACATGCAAAGGTTGTACCTTGGGAAAGTACACCAAGTCTTCCTTTCATGATCGAGACAGTCGAGCAGAGGCTCTCTTAAAGCGAGTTCATACTGATTTGTGTGGACAATTCTAGATGGCATCCACAAAAAAGCAAAGGTATTTTCATTGATGACTATTCTCGTAAATGTTGGATTTAATTCATGCAGAATAAGGACCAAACCTTCACAAAGTTTTGTGAGTTCAAAGCCTTGGTCAAGAAAGAGTCAGGGAAGAAGATCAAGGCCTTGAGAAGCGACAATGGTGGACTTCTGTGCAGTGGAAGGAATTAAACGAGAGTTGACGACACCTCATAACCCACAGTAGAATGGGGTGGCCGAGAGGAAAAACAGAACTATTGTAGGGGTAGCACAGGAAATGTTGCATGACCAAGGCCTACCACTTCACTTGTGAGCTGAAGCATGAAACAATGTGGTCAATTTACATAATAGAAGCCTGCATCGCATACATGGGATGGAGACACCAGAGGAAGCTTTCTCCAGTAAGAGACCAGATGTGAGTCACTTGAGGATCTTTGGCTCATCAATATATTTCCATGTGACAAAGGATGCACGGAAGAAGCTTGAGCCGACAGCAGAGTTTGGGATATTTGTGGGGTACACCGATACGCCTCACAACTATTGAGTGTACTTTCGTACCTGTCGGAGGATAGTGGTTCACAGAGATCTCAAGTTTTATGAGGAGAAGGCCATGTGAGTTTCCCTTGAGAGGGAGCTCCAACTATAGGTTGTGGAGGAACTGTTGGTTCCTAAGGAAGAAGAGCCTCAGACTGATGCGGAGTAGCCACATGCAGAGGTTCCAGGAGTGGAGACATACACTCAAGCAGAGTCTTCCAAAGATGGATGGAAGCGCACAAGAGAAGTTGACAGATTGTTGGAGGATGCAAGAGAGAATGTGGGAACACCATCTTCTCAGCGTAGACAGAGGAGGTCATCCGAGAGGTACACTAGATACATGGCCCTTGCTGGGAAATGTGTTGAGACTGAGCCATATTCATTTGAGGAAGCAATGCGGCAGTGCATTTGGGTTGATGCTACGGTGGAGGAGTATGAATCCATAGTTCATAACAGTGTTTGGGACGTGGTTCCGAGACCAGAGAACAAGTCAGTTGTGAGTTCCCGTTGGCTTTACAAGGTAAAGAAAGTTATTGATGGTAGTGTGGAGAAGCATAAGGAAAGATTTTTTGCCTATGGATTTTCACAAGTTGAGAGGATCATGTTGCTGCAGTATATTTCGACAGGGGAGCAAGATGCTAACATTTTGACAAAGGCATTGTCAAATTGTAAATTCGAGTTCCATAGAGACAGGATCGGGGTGGCAGATAATCCCTTTCTTTTTGAGAGGGAGTGTTGAAATATGGCACCAAGAATATTCCAATTTAATTTTTCATTGAATTAAAATCGAATTTAGTCTTAACAACTACTTGGATATAATTAATTAATTTATTTTAAATTAATTAGTTAGAGAAATTCAAGTTAGAAGTCTTTCTAAAGTCATGCAAGAGTTATCCCTTAAATTAAGGAGATAAGATTGAGTTATATTTGAGTTGTAATTAGTTAACTCAGTTTACTGAGTTAAGTCCAGTTAAATAAGTTCCAAACTATTTGAGGAACTAATAATAAGTTAACAGTCAGTTGATGCATTAATGCACTCAACTAGTGCTACTCCAGTTAACTAAATATTCCCTCATCAGAAACCCATGCATGTCTATTCTAAGAAAGACCCAGTTGAGATAAATGTTCAAGGACAATGTACTATTAGTTTCATGTGTTTTCTCATGGAGAAAATTCATGCATGCAGTCAAGGATTTATCCTTGAGGATTGCACAGTTTTGAAGGATTGGTTTTCCACTTGGTAAATGAAAATCATCCACAAGGAAAAACACAAGGAAATAGGAGCTTGGAGGGTAGAGAGGAAGGTTGGAGAGAAGCCAAGATTACCTGTCAGGATTTGTGAGGATTGTACTGAGAGTTGGCTAGCTGTGAGAGCTAAGGCTTTGTAGAATTCCTACATATTTCAACCATGTATGATAATAAAATAGTGTGGGGTTTTTAGCTGAGGCTTTCCCCAAAGTATTTTCATGTGTATTGTGCGATTGATTCTTCTTCTTCAGGTTATATTTTTCAGCTTGATCTTTAAACTTCCGCAAATTGATAGTAGAAGTAGGTTATAATATTCTGCTTTGATTTATATTGCATTATCGAGTTAACCTACACAAATTTTCTACACAGTGAACAACGAAATATTTATCATATGTGACATTTTATTTAAATTAATTTAATTAACTCTTTAATTAAACTAATTTCTTTTGATTGAATTAATATTGTAATCTCATAATAATCTATATTGTTGTGTTTATTACAACATCTCTCTAGCACATATGGTTTTAGCTTACCCAGGTACTATAATAGGTTACAACAATTTATAATTAAGTTGTTAGAATAATTACTAAGTATTATTTATCATCATCATTTACCTCACTTCATACATTTTTTTTTGGTTAAAGGGTTATTTGTCCAATAATTCTAGTCAAAGCCACCATCCCAAACAGAAAAGGGTCTAATTAGGGCCCTGACTGGGTGGCTTTCCCCTAGTGTTTATGAGTTCAAATAATACCATCAATAGGTGGATAAGGCATGTATTTGCATGAATTTTAACAAAGGTCCAACCCCCCATATTTTTTCCATGTGGATATCCTCTAGCCAATGAAATATTGACACATTGTCTAACCACGTGGACCTGATGACACGTCAGTTTATAGGTGCCCCAATGAAGGCATACCACATCATCTATTGGTGACCTGATGATGAAATCATAGCATGTGATCAATGACGTGGGGCTTTGATGTGGATTCACAGGTGGTGACATCGGATTGGACAAGTGGTAGAACAATGACATGCGGCAACAAAAGATTGGCTTAAGAGTGATGATGTGGATGGACACATCATTGATGACATGGTACTACCATAGAGTATGATGTGGCATGCACAATCAACACTTTTATGTGGCTAATGAGGTTGAATTTGAGTGACACATGGCATAACTTAGGTCGCACCACATCGAACAGATGGCATCATGCTAATGTTTCCTTGTGGGTGACCGTCGACCCTAGAGACTAGGTCAAACTTTTAATTTTCCATAGGTCCTAGATATGGTCTATGAATGTCCTTAGCACATAAACATACTAGAAACCCCTGACTCGAAACTTAGCACAACATAACAAATTAAGAGTTAAATCAACAATAGCACACAAGAATATTGGCCCAAATAGGACCTCTTATTAGTCCATTAACCAAAAAACACTAGGGATCCCCTACCACATATCATGACCCTTCATATCTCTAATACAAATGAGAAGTGTACAATAAAATACATAGTTTATCCTTTGACTGATCTATGGCTTCAGATCTAATCTTTTAGATATTCAACCTTCCAAAGAAAAACACAAGTGCATACTTGAGCTTGTCCTTCATCTCACAGTCCTTGGATTGTTCGCAGTCCTTTGCAACCATTATTTTTGAAATCATTGCTTCATCTCCTCCGAGTCTGCTAAATATTCACTTCATATTACAAATATATCCTTCCTCTCTCATATCTGATCCTTTGTGGCCAAATCTCTATGACCGCCCTCAAATTTGCAGCACTACAGACTAATTTTCACACAGATTTACTTATTGTTATGCACAAACCTATTTGTAGACCTATCCATGGCCAAAACCAAGAATCTCTATGGGAAGATCTTGGCCTCAATGAACAAAAGTCGACCCTCTCTAGGACTCTTTCACTCCACACTGTTATCCTTCACAATGTGTGTCTACGAATCTCCTTTGGTCTCTTATTTAAACTTTTTTGTGAGTGATGTTATGTTTTTTCCTTTTCTATCAAGAAACCCTCATTAAAAACTCATACACAAATTAGAATAAAAAAATAATTATCTTAGGTCCAAACCCAAACCACTCGAGTAACTTGCCCAAGAAACTCCCTTTTCGTGGGTTTTTTCCACTTAGAAATACCTTCCGAGCTACCCAAATTCTAACACTCCCTCTTAGAGAGGAAGGTATTTCCTTCAAACCTTGAAATCTCTAGCTCCATGGCTTTCCTTTGATACCCATGACCGTCCTCATATGGGTCGTGACTTTCCCTTACAAGGCCATAACTATCATCATGTGTGCCATGTATTATTTTGTACTTGGCCAAGATTTATCTCGCATGGTGCATGATTGTTCTCACATGTATCATGAAGTTTCCTTACACCACCATGAGTGTTCTCACATGGTTCATAACCATCCTTGCATGGACTGAAAAATTCTCCCTCTTAAACCTGAGGATTCAAACTTTCATTGGGAGGTTGGCATTCCTTTGCAATCTCCCTTTGAGCTAGAATTCCTTTGAGTCTACACAACCTCCATTGCCTCATTCATTTTGTCTCTTGGAAAGTGTTTCTACCAAACTTATGTTCTTTCAAAGTCATTCCAAAATTGTGGTTAAACATTGGGTCTAATCAACTCTATACCACCACAACTCAACTCTGCAAGTCATCTCATCATCCTAGGTCAAATAATTCATGTTCATATGGCTCCCTTTCTAGATGTGAAAATCCACAACCTAGTGAGGATATTATCTCACCATCAACTTTCCATTTATGCAAAGCTACCTCGTCCAAGCAAAGGCACCCTTTTTGTTGAGCCTCGTACTCCATGTCTAGGTAACACTGCTACTCTCTGCAACAACTCCCTCCAAAATTGCTTCTTGGCCATACTCTAATCCATATTCTCTTTAAAGTAAGTCTGATATCATGTTAAATTTTCCTTAGGCCCTATATCTAGTTTATGTCTAGACTTGATCATAAACACATTGAAGGTACCCAACTAAAAGCACTTTGCACAACGAAAATATTACAAAAGTTAAATAAACAATAGTACACAAGAATATATGAACCCAAATATCAACCTTTATTAGTACATTCATAAAGAATCATTAGGGTTCTCGTACCAAATATCATGACCTTCAGATCTATAATACAAATGATTAGTTTATGAAAAAATAAATAGTTCTACCACATGTCATTGTTCTACCATAATATTAAATCTATAATATTATCCTTCACAGTGTGTGTATAGGCTTCTCCTTTGGCTTTTCATTTATAATTTCGTGTGAGTGATCTTGGGGGTTTTCCTTGTCCATCAAGAAATCCTCATTTAACAACTCAAATTTTTTTTAGAATAAACAATTAATTATCTTAAGCCCAAACCCATAATTTTGGGTCCAAAGTCCAACCACTTGGGTATTTACCCAACCAACTCTGTTTTTGGGTTTTTTTCCACTCAAAAATCTCTTCCAAGCTACCCAAATTCGAACACACATGATGAGGTCACATGGAGAAAGAAGGTTTAGCCCAAGGTCACGACTAAGCACAAAAGTCGATCATATGGAGAGTTTATGTTAGCCCTTAAATTAATTTAACATTGCCCCCAAATTGATTTCATGTTGGCCCCAATATAGGGGATGGTACACAATAATATGTATATAAATGAGCACTATGGAATGGAAACATAACACATACAATATTCGTAGTGATATACAACAAGCATTGCATGTGGCAGATTGGTTAATTGTGAAGGTCTTGGCTCTATGGTTTTATGGTCGTGTTTCGACTTGTCGTATGGTTTCGTTGGGTTTATATTGTGGCACATTATTTGGACATATGCTTCCAGTGTATGGTCTCAATGGTTGATATCATTGGCACTTTTCTGCTCTCGTGTATGGCTTCATTGATTGACATTGTTTCAATGTATGGTTCTGGTGTATGGTTTTGGTGGTTGATATTGTTGGCATAGTTATCCAGCTTATGATTCAAGTGATATATCATCAATATTATTGGAATAAAAAAGGGATAACATAGCCAAGTATGTTTTGAGTTTGGTTTTTTTTGTAGAGGTCATGAGGTCAAGTTCTATTGGACTCACCAATTATTTTTTATGTGGGATATTAATGCACCAGAAAACTCCATTTTGTTGAACTATTTTGGTGCTTTTTGTCAAACCAGTAGGTACATTTTGTAGAATGCACTTAGAAAGGTGCATTTTGTAGACGGTGGACCTAAAGGTACATTTTGTTGATCTGATGGGATCATTCAATTGAATAGTTAATCTTTATAATGTTTTCTAGAGGCCCAAATTAATTTTGAAAAAGGGAAGATGGCTAGAATTTTTTGTGATCTGAAAAGGGGACATGAAAAGTCATGAAGACAATTTTATGAGAATGGGAAGACATACTTATTTTGTTATTGTCAAAATGTTATGCATCTCATGAGCAGGTTTTGTCTTGGTATGAAGAAGAGGTTGCATATTGATGTTTAAAGAATAGGTTGAAGTTGTAATGGTATGATCATATTTATCGAGGTTATTTATTATATTTTAAGCTTATGTATCAAGTCTGAAAATTTTGAAAAGTAGTCCACTATGTTTTTGGTGAAGGAGGTGGATGCCTCCTTCAGAGAATGGTGCCTCATCAATTTGTATCCTACATTAGAGGTTGGTGTCACATCAGGTTCAAGCCTACAACAGAGGTTGGTACCTCATTAAGTTTGAGTCTACAACAAAGGTTGTTGTCTCATCAGGTGGGATCCTACATAAGGTTGAAGCCTACAACAAGTTAGTGCTTGTGTATTTCTGGGGTTGGTGCCTCAATCAGTTTGGAGCCTACAACAAGTCAGTGCTTGCATATTTTTGAAGTTGGTGCCTAAATCATGTTGTAATCTACAACAGTTTGTTGCTTGCTCATGTTTGGGAGTTGGTGTCTCCAACAAGTTGGTACCTGCAAATTGATGTAATCAAGGATTGAAGAAGATAAGAAGATATGTCGTTTTCCACCACAAGGGTTTCCACATATATATAGTGTTCATTTGTATTGATGTGAGGTGTATATCTAGCACCACTCCCCCTATAGCCCCTTTCATGAGTGAGGTGGATCAAAACCTCTACAGACAATAGCCTATAATGAATTTTTTTTTAGGGTTTCTCTTAGTACCACTACAAATACCTAACTTGTTACATACGCTTTTATTATATTTTTTCAAAATATTATTATAAACCAAGAGGAAACATAATTATCTTGTTCCAAAAATGTATTAAAATATGAAAAAAGGGGAAAAAACTTAGTAATAATCAATTTATAACTATTGATATGACTAACTTCTAGTGCATGTATGTTTGCCTTCAAGCAAAATTTAATAAATCAACACCCTATCAATGACAAAGATTTGCTCTAGTCCGTTATTGTTGTCAACCAACCATATCTTTAATATTTATTTTATTTTCATATGTTTTTTTTTTCTCAGTAAAAACTAATTCTATTAAGAGAACGAATGGTACAATGCAAGGTTACAAACAAGAGAAGCAAGAACATAGGTAGCCGGAAAGGATTGGTTATCTACCTCGGCTCCTAAGAGAGAAAGAGTAGAGAGCATTGCTGAGCAAGAAGAAACAAGAGGAACAAAAGAGCAGGATCTGAATAGATGATTCTACCCAACATGTGCAGAATCCACTATTCTGCATATTTCCCTTTCTTTTTACCAACTTTGACCCACTCAGGAGGACTTTGCTGAGCTGGCATGATTTGCAAACTGAGATGAGCCGATAGAGAGGTCTCCTTGTCTGAGTCCGAGGTGGAGGATTCATGGTTCCTTTTCTGTGAGGCTGGTATGACTGACGAATCCACAGGACCTGCCGAGGATGGATCTGGTTCTGGCGCTGCTGCCACTCCTTCCTTATTCTCTTCCTCTTCATCAGAGCTGAAGTCAAAATCGTCCATGGGAGGAGGATCATGAGGCTTCCAGCTTTTGGATTTCTGCTTAGTATTGGCTTTTTTCTTTTGGGCTGGCATCGTGGGACAAGAGCTCTAAAGGTGACTTGTATGATGGCAATTGCAACAGAGAAAGGCTGTGTTCTCGTAATCCAAAGTTTGAGTCCAATGGAAGTCTCCAATTTTGAGAATGATCTGGTCTGGGAGACCTTTGCTTATGTCTATTTCTGCACAGATCCTGGCAAAAGTGTATAAGCCCTTTTCCCCTCTAGAGATGTCTATGTCTAAAAGGCGGCCTAGAGAGTTGCCAATCCCTTGGAATACAACAAAGTGCCATAGATTCGCTGGGAGGTTTGGAAGTCTGACCCAGATGGGGAGTTTGGTGATGACTGCTGTGGAGGGATCGAAATCTGGGAACCAAGGAGTGAGGAATAAACCAGCTGCACCCCAGAACCATGGGCCACCAGTTAAGGCTTTTTGATAGTCCTCATCGAAGGCAAACACTACGATGAAAAATCCCTTTGAGCATAGCAGAACCTTGCAGTTGTTGGTCCAGTTAGAGTGGATCCATTGGTAGAGGTCTGCTGTGCGTGGCCATAGCCCATTAAACCTGCAAATAATGCCATGTTCCGCAAAATGCTGGGTTTGCTCATCCAGCGAAGGATGCATTATTTCTATGGAGGGGGTTTCCTCCAGTTTATCCACCAGGAAAGGCTTGGGAGCTTGAGCATGTGGAGCTGTTCTCTTAGGCAGCTTAGCATGGACAGCGTCCTTGTAAGAAAACGCCTCAGCTGAGGATGACTGTCCTGCAGCGCCCCCTCTTAGATGAAGGGTAAGAGCAATGGAGGTATTTCTCTTAATGCTGTAAAAAGACAGGGGGTAAAGATCCTCGAGTTGTTTACCTTCGTGAAGAAGTCGCTGTGCTGCAGAGGGAATCCCCAGCTTGAGTTCCAAAGCCAACTTGAGGTCTTGCACTTGATCTGACGCTCTCACCCATTGTAGCAGAGTTTTGCCAGATATAAGCTTGATCAGGATCTGGAATGAGGCAGAGAGACCAGAGTTCTGCGTGCCTCTGCAGATCTGAGACAACAGGCAGCTGGAGCTTTGAAGGGCCTTCTTTTCCTGCGTTTGCCACAGGGGATAGAGAGAAGAGGAGGAGGGAGTCCTAGGGACGCCGAATCTGACATTGCGTTCCGCCCAAAAGAGCGTCCAGACGCAGATCGGGGGGTATAGAGAAGAAGTAAATAAAAGTGAGCAACCTTCTAGGGTGAAGAAATTATTTCCAAGAGCCGCTGCTGGAGAAAACTGAATGCATGTTCTGCAGGTTCGCTCTTGACCAATGCGTCTGCAATCTGATGGGGGTGGCTGTAGCCAAATGCAGCAACAGATGGCTGAGAGCCAGCGGCACCAAAGTCCAGAGCGGAGAAGCACAGGGGGCAGAGAGCTCTTGAAAGAACCTTGAAGAGAGTCGGAGCCGCGGAGAGGGCGTAGATCTGCAATTCTTTCCTGAAACACGCTATGCCCTCATCGATGGGGCCGAGCCGTGTCCAGACGGCGGCCAGAGGAGAGGAGGTGGCGTCTGAGCATCTAGGGTTCATTTTCGTTCCCCTCAAATTCCCCGTCTGCCCTTCGCTCATCTCTGTGGTGATTTCCATTTTATTTTCATATGTTAGAGTAATACTATTTAGCCTTTTTCTAGAACCAAAACAATGGTTAAAATTCACAAATATGGTCAAATTTTCATATATAATTTTCCAAAGATGTCCAATTCTTGTATATGTATTTTATTTCTCATTTTCCAATTAAATAATTGTTTATATTAGAGTTTGAATATTTTAAATATATTCACATAAGTATTAACACAAATTAAATTAGAGATTTAATATTATAGTTTTTCCATAAACATAAAGTTTTAAGTTAGCAATTATAATTTAAAATTAGTACAATAATATTTAATATATTAGTAATATTATATAGTGAGTTCGTCCCACAGGGTAGCTCAATAGGGGATCATCATAATATGAAGTATTGTGTAAACCAAGAACCAAGATTACAATCCCCCTAAAATAATTTCGTTTACAAAAAAGACTCTCATAGACCCCAAAGGTATATGGTAACAGGCTGATATCACATAAGTACAAAACAACCTAAAATTACAATTTTAAATTTATTTCAAATAAAATATATAAATATTGAAATATTAATTACGTTTCCTTAAAATGATTATTTAAGATTTTTCATATTTATTAAAAAAATGTTAATAAAAAAATAAAAAATAAAAAATTATATTATAATAAATAGGACTCTCATAGGCCCCAGAGGTATATGGTAATGGGGTTAGAATCCACACCTTATCACATAAGTACGAGGAAACCTATAATTACAATTTTAAATTTATTTCAAATAAAATATACATAAAATATATAAAAATAGTGGAAAATTAATTACCTTTTCCTTAAATGATTAACATGAAGATTTTTCATATTTATTAAAAACAAAATGTTAATAAAACAATAAAGATACGAAAAATAGAATAATTTTTAATTAAATAATTATATTAAAATAAATATAATATTTAGTTTTCCCCGATCAGGGTGAGTGCTCGAGGATGCAGAACAGATATGGTTATCAGGACAACTAAGTGTCGGGTACAACCCACTGCAGCTCACACGCTCATGGCGATGGGTGCGGTGGTCTCCCGCATGACAATGTATAGAGGGGAATGGAGAAGTGGTAGCCAGTGCCAGGGTAGTGACGAAGGTGTGAAGGACAGGACAGGAGGATGGATGGGATAGAGAAGGAAGGAAGGGGATTGTGAAGGAATGAAGGGTGATGGGGAGAGCATAGCTACGGAGGAGAGACGGAGAAACGACGAGGAATATCAACCCAAAGACTTACAATGACAACTTCGAAGCAACACCAGGCATGTTATCTGGATCTATTTGTCTATTGCAATGATGTTTATGAGTTTCCATGGAGGGGGAATGAGGGATATGAATAGAGAGGGGTGTAGGGAAATAGGTGGGAGAGACTTGGGCATGTTGGGAAGGAAGGGGACTGGGGTCGAACCTATAAATGGAAAAGAGAGAGACCATCAGGGACGGGACCATGAGGAAACACCTGCAATTAAGTTGGCCTACCCAAGAACCAGTGAGGAAGGAGAGCATGTAGATAAGCAAGTGCGAGGAGGGTAATTAGGAGTGGCAAAGAGGAATAGATGGTTGTAGTGTCTACCTGGTTTCGAGGGGCGGGTGGTTAGTGCCGTAAGTTTCATTCGAATTGGGCACCAGGACATTACCTCCGGGCGCAGAGCAGAGAGAGGAAAACACCAAAAAGGTAGAGAGGCTATTGCTTAGCAGGGGAGAGGTGTTGATAATCCTAATAGAGGAAAAGCGTTGCAGCCTTAGGTAGAGGGTCACTGGGGTAGAGATGAGAGTGGCAGGAAATGCGAGGAGAGGGGAAGCGACAACATTGTTGAAAGTACGGAACTTACTGTCTGTGATCTAATCAGAAATGTATGTGAACAGGTTCGCATAATAGGAGAAATGGCTAGACCAGCCCGTGGAAGAGGATGAGGGAGAAGGGGAAGGGAGCGACCTTGTGTAGTTGACCTGGGCATCTTGGATCCCAGACGTGGAAGAAAGACAGTAGAAAGGCTTATCAATGAAGCGGCAATAACGTACAAGGTAGGGACGGATGCAGGCATCTAGAAGATCTTAGAAGATTGGGAGGCACAGATAAAATAGGAGGCAGATTCAGAAGAGGAAATGGAGGCCTGATGTGAGGTAATCCCAAACGCAAGTAACACTAGGGGAAGACTCACCCAATTTAAGCAGACACTATACTTGTATTGGCTCATGAAGAGCCTCATGGGGAAGGCAATGGAGTAGTTATCAATGGGGATGGCAATGACCCTTCAGGACATGCCAAACTACAAGAAAGTCTTGCAGGCCATCCAGTTCCAGTTGTGCAAGTAGGACATTCACCTAGATCGTATTCAAAGGCATATCCCTTGTATTATCAAGCTGGAAGACGCACCAGGAGACTCAACCAAAGACCCGGCCCTGGTTGACTTAGCTTCAGAGGATCAAAAGGAATAGTCAGGTTCATGAATGGTTTTTGGTTTTTAGCGGATAGCATTTACTTTTATGAATGTATGCTTATGATTGACAGAAACTCATACTCGTATCATGATATAGATGTATATATATCTTGGGTAGATCACCTTAAACTATATTATTTTTGGATGGCTTATAACGAGGATAGGTGGCCAACAGACTTGGTTTCCCACTGGGCAAGTTGAGGCCACCTATCTCATCTATGTGGTGTAAACTTGTCTTTTATAAATAGAAAACAGAAGGTCCTACCAAGCTTTACAATATATATATATATATATATATCTATATATATATATATATATATATATATATATATATAGCTTTTTCTTTTTCTTTTTGTCTGTTTAAATAAAATTATTTAATTTTACATATTTTTTATTTTTATTTATTTTATAATTTATAACTAATGATAAATTAATAATAATTAATTTATTATTAATAATCATTATAATTTTATAATTAATAATAAATTTATGATTTAACTTCCCATATTTATTATAACAATACTTCATTTATAGTTTCAAATTTCAAAGGTTATAACATACAAAAATTTGCATCTCTAAAAAATGCAAAGACAAGTCAAGCTCTACATCTTCAATCTCAAAGAAGGTTTCAATCTCTACTAGTATTCTCAGCTTTTTTTCACAACGTAACTTTATATGTTTTAACAACTATAATAACTTCTGATGAGTGACTCATCACTCTGAAATTTAGCTATAAAAACCTCATTGATCTTTTCTTTAACTATTATGCTCACTCCCAATGAAATTAAATCAGAGCATCTTAAATAAGGATTTAATATGAGCTGAGAGGGATTCAATTTCTTCACATGTCACTTTTTTTATGAATGGACATTATATAAATATTTTGTATAGTTTTTAATTTTTTTCTCTATTTTAAATTTTTTATTTGGGCCCATATAAGTAAAATTTCAACTCTGATGACAGACAAATAGTTACACATCATACTGGGTTGTAGAATCAACTTTGACGACGGACGAACATGGTTACACATCATACTAGATTGTAGAATGAGCCTCTCCGCGAAATAAATATATGTTTCGAAAAGTATAGTTATTTGTCTAAAATATTAAATTTAATTTTTTCTTTAAAATATTGATATTTGAGAATTAAATATAAGTAAGACAGATAATAACATTTCTCTAATTTCACTTAAATAAAGTTACATCGATTTTAAATTCAGATCTACCAATGGTTTAGAAAGATTAATAAATATAATAGATTTCTTCACATCTTTAATAGACTTCATCATAATAAACCACTATTAATAACATATCAAATGGCTAAATCAAACTTATCTTATTTTTAAAATAATTTAACCAATTCAAAGAAACAATGCATTACATTACACAATATTTTACAACAACACTACTGTATGTGTTTTTAAAGATCCCATTACATAATTACATCTAATTAACAAAAATATATTAAACTTATTTTGATTTATATCTTATAATTATTTAAATTTAAAAAAATCTATTAATTTTTAATTTCTACACTATATATATTAAAAAATAAAAGATTATGTATTTATTATATAAATGTTTATTTAGATTTGGAATGTGCCTTAAAATTATTTTTTGCTTGGCCAATAGTTTTGTCCCTTTCACACTATCAACCCATAATTCTAGATAACTTTGGTTTTTTTAGTAATGCGTTCGTAAATTATAATGAATAATAGTTGTCCACACTATTTTAACAACTAAATTATGATAATTCTTTCACTATTTATATTATTTTGGTAAAATATAATTTACTATTATTTTCCTATTTTGGTAAAATTATTATTTTAGTAGACCATCAAAAGGATAATTTGTCATATATAGAAGGGTTAAATCATCAAAAAAGTTTTACAAATTAAAGTAGAGACCTGCTTTCCAAATTTGATCTGTGATTTAAGAACGAGATTGACTCGAAAGCTCAATATGCTATTAAACTATGGCGTAAGATTCACGGGTTAACCAAAACATTACAGTGTGGCGTGCACGTGAGATTCAGTGGTTGATGACAGTAGTGTATCTCTAAACAGGATTAGCAATATCTAAATTGTTATTTTTTTTATAATTATAATTACGGTAGATAAATTTTAAACATAGATTTATTATGCAGAGAGATCAATTTCTTACGAGTAATTCTTTTTACCATTTAATTCATATTATATTTTTTTCCACTTAAATAATAAGAAATTATTTAAAATAACAGGAAAAAATAACACTAGGAAAGTTGATTTTTGTTAATATTTAATATTTAATAAATCTAAGTTCAGATGTTATTATGTATGTAAAGTATAACCCTAGAAAATAAAATGGTCACCTAGATCCATCTTAATACATATGCAGAAAGACATATGCTTTGCCCTAGATAAATTCATTGGTTACGTCAAATTTCTACAAAAGAAATTAAAGGTTTTAACTTCGACAATCTTTTGCAAGATTGACATTTTGAAGCCTATGATAGTAACTTTTGTTCTTTCGTTTTGCAGGTTTTGAGCGCAAGAAAGTTGGTGAAACAGGTGTAGTTGGGTCTCTAGTTCCAAGTGTTCTAGCAGAGGTACACAAATGATTGTCAATTTAACTAGAAGTAGAGAAAATACTCTTTTAGTGGAACAATGACTTATGTTTTACTTTGTTCGTTGATGCCATCCTTTGTAGTTTTCCTGAGGGATGTAGCAGTCATGCATTAGCAGCGTTGGGTCAAGTCGACTTGTCACTATTGTAGGATAGCGTAAGATTCCTAACATAAAAAAATAAAAATTAAATAAAAAATAAAATAATAGATCTGGCACACTCTAGTGTTCAATTTAAAAATACTTGAAATCAAAACATTGAACACAAGGGGATATGGAAATGCAGCCTCTTATTTATATTAATAGCTGAAAACAAAGATACATGCCGATACAAATAAGATTGAAGCCCATTATGAAACCAACTCACAAAAGGAGGGGTAGACTTAACCGCTGAAGATTCTACATGGGAGGACAAGAATTTTATACAGAAGCATTAAGAACTACTCAAGCATTGAGGAAAACACTTTTCGAAGGAGAGGGGCATGTTAGGTCCCCTATACTACTAGTGTAACCCCTTATTGTTATTAGTACAACCCCCTTATTATATTTTTGTGCCCATGTAGTCCCCATATTGTTATTATTGAAACTCAGAGAAGTCCACTATTATTATTATTGTGTCCTTACATTATTATTTTTATGTCGGCTCCGATTATATTATGACCCCTTAGACTCCTATATATAGAAAGGAGGTCTCATCATTTGTATCATTTAAGAATTGTTCATTTGTGTAATGTAAAGGAGGTTGCCCCCTCGAAGAGGCTTATTCTACCTATTGTTTCATTTGATTCTGCACCAAAGTGGCGTTATCCTTTAAAAGTTGGAGAACTTGTTATTGATGCTCGATGGAATCTTTCACTGCTTGAATATTTTCTTCTTGATATGTCCTTCTATCTTGAGAGTTTGAGGAGTGGTAATTTCTTCCAATGCATTACAAGATATGGTCGGATTCATTTCTTGATGCTCGATGTGATCTTTTACTTCTTGAACATTTTTCTTTTTGATATGTCCTTCTATCTTGATAGTTTGAGGAGTGGTAATTCTGGCCAATGCATTACAAGATATGGTCAGATTCATTTATTCTTTCTCAATGTGATCTTTCACTCTTTGAACCTTTTTCTTCTTGATATGTCCTTCTATCTTGAGAGTTTGAGGAGTGGTGATTCTTGCCAATGATTTATAAGATATGGTCGGATTCATTTCTTCTTTCACTGGGGTTGGTTCCTGGTGTATATCCTCTTCTTTTGATGTTTCTTGATCCTTTTCTTCCTCCTCTTCACAACCAATGTAGAATAATTTATTCTCAGCACACATATGACCTTTAATGTGTTTGTTATCACAATTGTAACAAATCCCTTTTTCTCTTTTTTTCTTCCAATTGTTGTGGTGTCAACCTTGTAGGTTGTGGAAGGCTAGGAGAAACAACACTTCCATATTTATAGTTGTGAGGGGTAGACTTCCTTGTTTCCATAGATAAACAAATCACTTCCATGTTAGGTCCCTATAAAGACATCAATCCTCTGCTTCTCTAGAATATCATTTTCCCTTATATTCAATTTTTGAAAGTCCTCAATGTGCTCTACCATTGAACCTTTTTGTTTGATATTTATCAATTGGCTAAAGAACGTGTTTCTCTTTGTATCCTCATAATATGCCATCATTTCCTACGTGAAAATTGACCATGTGGCAAGCGATTTACGAGAACAAAGCCATTTATACCATAAAAAATGGTTCAGTTCTAAATAATTAGATGCAATACGTACCTTTTGTAACAATGGTACACCATGTAGATCAAAATATTTCTCCATCTATAGTATCCAATTTTTCGGATCCTTGGCATCAAACTTCCTCATCTCTCTTTTTCTTGATTTTAGGACCTTGATCTTGAAACAACTGTAACTCTATAATTTTAGATCTTGAAGTTCTAAAATTTTGGCCTGTAATATCCCTCTCAGTCCTCTTTCTAACTCCGCAAGTCTGATTGCAATTGGATTCCCGAAGAAAGGTTTATTCTCAATCTCCCGCGATGACCTAATTATAGACTAGTTCAGTAGAGTAAACTTGTACAATGTGCCACGTGTCACTATTTCAACCTTAGGTTCTGAAAATTATACCTAAACAAGATACAGTCTATCCTCTTTTTGTAACTTCTTACGAAATTTCAATCTGATGCTCAGAGAGAGTTATGACGATTTTCCCAAGGTCACCTGTTTAGGATGTAATTCAGGAGTTTGCAAAAACCCTAAATTCCTCAGATCATATATCCAAAAATATAGCGATACAAGATCTAAAATTCAGACCCGAGGTTCAAACCGACTTCTTCTCAAATGGGTTTTTGTTTTAGCTTCTAAAACTTCGTAGCGAAAAAGTTATAGTGAAAATTCCATGATGACATGTTTTAGATGAAATTCTGGAGCTTGCAAAAACCCTAAATTCCTCAGATCATATCTTTGAAAATATAGTGATACAAGATTTGAAATTCAAACATGAGGTTCAGCGCAATTTCATCACAAACAGTTTTTATTTTCTCTTATGAAACGTCGCAGAAAAAAGTTATAGCAAAAATTCCACGATGACCTGTTTGGAGCAGCAAAACGCTAGAATCCAAAACTCTGATACCAAATGTTATGAAACCAGCTCACAAAAAGATAGAAAAAACAGATAAATGCCTTAGAAAGAAGCCTCTTCGAGGGGTCAACCTCCTTTACATTACACAAATGAACAATTCTTAGATGATACAAATGACAAGACCTCCTTTCTATATATAGGAGTCTAAGGGGTCATAATATAATCAAAGCCGACATAACAATAATAATGTAAGGACACAATAATAACAATAGTGGAATTTTATGGGGTATAACAATATAATAAGGGGGTTGTACTAATAACAATAAGGGGTTACACTAGTAGTATAGGGACCTAACAAAGCCCCTACAAATGGCATGCGCGAATGCTTATTACAAAACTAATCTAAGACATTGAAGCACATTTGTGAATCTTGATTGGATCCACCATACAAGTTCACTGCGGGGCTTTCATCCTGGGATAAAAGTGGAACTGGCCACGCCAAGTTCTCAACAAACACAATAAGATAGACAATTCAGGATGATCTAAAACCTAGCTCCTATCCCCTTTTATTGGCTTGATGGACTCTCTAGAAATCTTATTTTATTATTTTCCCTAGAAAAACGAAGACAAATACCATGGGAAAATACCATGGATAAATCTTGTCCATCAAGTAAAGAGAATATTACAAATCCTCCTGCCCAAATATTTATTTCCCTCAAGAAATCCACTTTTATCCATAACAGAAGCATTTGTACATTGATACCAAGATCCCATACAACCCAATGTGCTACCGCATGCCTCCATGCTAAATGATCATGAATGGATCCTTCGATACCTAGATCCCAAAAAATCCTTCAGCCAATCCTTCCCTCGATAGATTCACTTACATCCCAAATAATCCTTCAACCAATCCTACCCTAAAAGAAAAATCAAAGGGTAAAAAGAATAAAAGATGGTCAAAAAATGAAAGAAAATGAACCCCACCAAAAAGAAAGACCAGGAAAGTGTGCAAGTCTAAATGCCACTACTATTTTTACTTTTGTATAATAAACAATTGTGTGCAGCTTGTTAGCTTATGCCACAATTTATGAATAGTCAAGCAACTTAAGCTTGGCTAGTTCATATTTCAATTTCATGTTGTGGAACTAGAGAATAAAGATCTGACCAAACAATTTAATCTTGGAAGATAAGTAGATAGGTAGAGTGAAAAAAAGAAGCTCAACAGTTTAACCTGAGCCCTTGGATGTAATAAGTGTAGACTTAAATAGGCATTGCCATGTCAGAGAAAAGAAAAGTTTGATAAGGGTTTACCAGTCTAAGTGCACCCAAATAAAGAAGTGAAAATGCTAGGTTAAAGTAGGTAGGGTAGGTAGATGATGGTTGCAGAATTATATGTGATGAATGATGACTCTAAATGTGTTAATATTTTACTTTCATCACAAGGCCAAGGCATACAGTACATTGAAAACATCTCAAGCAAAGCAAAGTCAAATAATTAACTCCCCTTCTCATTTTCCCTAAATTTTCACTAATTTCCCCTAAATACTAAGGTATTTGCTAAATTAGAGGGGCTTAGAGCATTTCTCTGACTTCTGGAGGGACCAGACCCTCGGCCCAATAATTTATAAAGCCTAAGTACTTAAAATCATTCATTCACCTTCATAAGTCTTTTCCTAAGTAAAATTCTATTTTACTTAGGAAAATTACAAATTTTCTCATAGAAACCCTTTTTTCACTTTAAGCCTAAGTTCAAATATATACATGAAATGTTTAAACTTAGTGCTTTTTCCATTCATTTGATCATATTAAATTGTAAGTTATATTATATAATTCCGTTATAACGTTTACCCTCTCCCGTATTATTGTAATTATGTAAAAACCCAAAATATTATATATCCCACCCCCGTTAAATATAACCATAATTTGTTTTAAAAAGGATTATTGAGTTAATCAATAACCCATTAAGAACGTTGACCCTCTGCTTTATTAAACGGGATTAATTAACCCTCATGGTTAATTAATAACCTCACCAACCAATCTCGCCACCCCCGATGTGATTAATTAATCTTTAAACATATCGAACCCGCCTCCATTATAACCCCGTCACTTCATACACCTCAACAAATGTTCGATCAAGTCCTTAAGATCTAACAGCCATTATGCATTTCACACGACCCTTTGTGACTGCACGTTAGCATGCGATCATAAAGTGGTTTCCTGAATAGTACCCCGCCACGCGTCGAACGTTCTATGGAATCAAGTTCACTAAGGAACAGGAAGTTGATGGATGCCTTCCTTTCCTTGATATTCTTATTTCGAGGAATGAGGATGGCTCCCTGGCCCATCAAGTTTTTCGAAAGAAAACTCATACGGAGCAGTATCTTCATGCCAGTTCCCACGATTTCCCAGCTCAGAAGATGGGGGTTCTTAGTACCCTTGCTACTCGGGCCCTGAGGATCTCGGACAAGAAGAGCTTTGAGAAAGAAAAATCCCATCTGTTGGATGTATTTGTGGAGAATGGTTACAGTAGATACCTGGGTCATAGGGCTTTCCTTAAAGCTTCCAAGAATTCTCTGGTGAAAAGAGAGCCAAGAGATCGTGTTCCTGGTGTCCTTCTTCCTTATGTTCAAGGGACCACGGATAGAATTAGTAGGATTCTCAGAAGACATAGTATCCCGGTATCCTTCAGGCCCCTGAACACCATCCGTTCGTCTCTCAGATCGGTGAAGGATCCCATCGACCCTAAGGATATGAAAGGTGTTTATTTGATCCCCTGTTCGTGCGGGACCCCCTATATTGGGGAGACTGGTCGTTCCATTAATCAGAGGATTAGTGAGCACGCTGCGGATCTGAGGCATAGGAGATTTAAGTCTTCCGCTTTGGCTGAGCATGCGGAGAAAACCAGTCATCATATTTGTATTGAAGAAGCGAGTGTTATTGCTAAGATTCCGCATTTCCATCATCGTAAATTCAGGGAAGCGCTAGAGATTGAAAAGAGACCTAGTAATCTCAATAGGGATGATGGTTGGAAAGTCAGCAGGTGTTGGGTCCCTGCCCTCTCCTCCTAGTGGTTTCCGTCCTCGTTGGTTTTTATATTGTTCTCCTTTTTTATGTTATCGTCATTATTTCGCCTCTCCTAATTTTATTTATGGACCTCAGTATAGCTTTTTTCTACTTATATTGCTTTTCTATTTTACTATTTAACTCGCTATTTTTATTATATTTAACTGTATTCATTATTCCATTCACCTATTTTTCCCTTTTATTTTCTTACTTTATTTGTTATTATTATTAATATTATTATTATTATTAGTAATTTTTATTAATTTAGTTATTTTAATTTGTTTTTATTATTATTTTTATTTTATTTATTTATTTATTTATACTATTATTTTTATTTTTCTTTCAGTTTTGTTTTATCCTCATTTGGTTATTCAATTTAATTTTATTCTTTTTATTTTTATTTTTCGTATTATTTTATTTTAATTCACTTATTAATTTTTAGTTTTAATTAATTAATTTATTATTATTATTTCTATTATTAATATTATTATTACTTTTTATTAATTAATTACTTTTTATTATTTATTTTCATTTACCTTTGGTCCTTCGTTAGGTTTTATTCCCCCTTTATTTATTACTTGATTACTTTATTTGTTTGTAGTATTATTATTATTATTATTATTAATTTAGTTATTTTAATTTATTTTTATTATTATCTTTATTTATTTATTTATTTATACCATTATTTTTATTTTGTCTTTCAGTTTTGTTTTATCCTCATTTGGTTATTCAATTTAGTTTTATTTTTATTATTTTTCGTTTTATTTTTATTATATTTTTATTCACTTATTAATTTATTATTAATTTTTAGTTTGAATTAATTAATTAATTATTATTATTATTAATATTATTATTACTTTAATTATTTTATTTCTATTCTTATTATTTATTTTCATTTAGGTATTTATTCTTTACCTTTGGTCATTATTCCCCCTTTATTTATTATTTGATTTCATTATTCTTAGAGCTTTAGTATTATTTTGCATTACTAAGTTTTAATTTATTAATTAATTAATTAATTTATTTGTTTTATTTTTATTTTTACTATTGGTATGTGTTTTATTCCATTGATCCATGCGCGTTTTAACTCTTATTTATCTCATTTGTTTTATTCGATTTGGTTGTGGATTTATTTTATGAGTTTTTTATATTTTCATTCTCCCTTAATTTAGTAGTCTGTTGCAACTAATTTTCTTACTGTATTTTGATCCTGGTCCCTTGGTCATATTAGCGGCTGGTCAAACTAGCCGTTGGAGGCTCTACTCGGTCTATTTAACATGCTTCGCTAGATCTGTTCTTCAACTTGTCCTGACGATGAACCACACTAGTTGGTTCGAAACGCGTCGACAAATGATTTTCCATGTGATTTTCGCCGAAATCTTTCTCTAACGTTCTATGGAATCGCTGGCTCGAGGTCTATTACTGCCCTTCCCCATAAGCGGTGCGATATGAAACCGCTTACCACCTTCCCACATACGACAAAACATCATGTTGTTTGTCATTAACGTCACCCATCCAAAACCAAAAACTTGCCAATCTTTGACTTTTGCCAATAAAACAAAAACAAAATCATTTTCATTGTTTTGTTTGGTAAACCTGTGCGCCCATGCAAAAGAACATCCAGGTCAAATAGCTCGAGCTTTCAGTTGCCAACCTGCTCCAAAACCTTGCAGACGACGCCACCCAGAGCCCTCTAGCCACACCCAGTACTTGCATTTCATTGCTCATCCCCCAAAAAAGAGGTATTTATCAAATTCCCAGCAAAAACCCTACAAATACTTGTTTTCCAATGCAAATTGACGAAAAGGCCCAAATTCATAATAATTCAGTTATTATTTTCGTCATTTAAAGTCCCCCATAGCCTCTATGTTGCCCATTTCACAAATAAAACCATAGTTTCCTTCTAAATCCACAAGAACTAGAAATGGAAACCCTGGTGGCTTTGAATGTTGCACCCATTAATGCCCGTCATCAAGATTTAGACTATCTGCCTTTGGTAGATAGGGACTTCCAAATAAAAGACCTTATCACTGACAAAAATCACCTCAAAGTATTTTGCCATAGTAGAGATGACTACTTGAATGGCTCTGATGTCCTAAGACTGCGGGTATCCAATCTTCCCATATAATTTCTCCCCTCAGTCCATGTTTTCCCTTATATAATTCATTAATTCCATGCTAATTATGACCCTAACCGCAGAGCAGTCATGTCTCGAAGCAAAACAATCATTTTCCCAATAACCGTTGAATCAATCAATAAAATGTTGCAATTTCACTCCAATCAAGCTCTCACTCCCATTTCCATTGGAGACTTACTTGAGAAATCAACTAAATTATCCCAATCTGAACTTAATCGCCTCTGTCAAACTTTCATACTACAGAAACATCAGCCCAAGGGGCCACCTCCTTATATGCAAACTTTCTTCACAGATATGGGTAGACTCATAGTTGATACGACATGTTTAGTTATGGGATTCAACACTAGTGAGTATGTTGATGAGTTAACCCTAATGTTGTTGTCAATCTTTACTCCTCGATAGCCCCCTCCTGTCAAATATGACTATGCCTCCTTTATTGCTAATAAAATTCATGACTAGCTCAAGAGACTGGAGAATGAAAGTTTTTTCAAGTATACCACCTTTATATATCATCTCATGCTTTATTATCAGTAAGATAAATTCCCATCCCCTGTCATGAAACTTGATACCAAGGGCAATCCAAGGTCTGTTATCTTTTGGACCTTCATCTTCCATGAATCCTTTGCTTCCCCTTACTCCTATAATGAGTTCATTGATCAATTTGTTCATCCAGAAACCACCTTATTGACAAGGATTTCCCCTCCTAGGATCAGTGGTGACATTAAGAAGATCCTTCATCTCTCCAAGCAATACAGAGTGAGTGACTAGTATTTATACCAGAACTATACAGAATTCAGGATGTATGGGTGTGAACTTTCCCCTTTCAAGTTACCAAAATATGTTCCAATGAGACTGTTTGCATTGGAATACTATAGGCAGACGATAAAATCAGATGTGTTCCATTTTACTAAAGCCAAAAAGAAAGCACAACTCAGAATCAAACATCAATTAGGTCCTTTCATCTGCAACACTAGAGAAGCAGGGAAAGAAGCAAAGAGAATTCTAGAAGATTACCTTACATTACACAAACGTTTTGGTTGGGTTCCATATGACCCTCATAGATTTATCTGTGATAGAAGGATGAAGAATAGGCTATCACCATATTTGCACCATAGAATCCCAGAGATTGAACAATTTGCCAACATGGATGAATGGAGGGAAGGGACCTTAGTAGCAACTGATAGTGAGCAGGTCAACATAGAAAATGTAATGAAAGATCTTGAAAAGACTCTTGATTTAGATTCTTTTGGAAAAGTAAATTTTGAGACTTCTCAGAAGTTAGCATTAGGGATAAGTGCCTCAACAGCTGGGACCTCTCAAAGGCACTCACAGCAGACCGATACACTAGTTACAGGGACTTCCAAAGGTAAAGAAACAGAGAGAAGCACTCAGGATACAGAACAATCCATAATGTCTAAACAGCCTGAAACTTCAAAGGAGCAGGCCCACATACACACTACTCCAACCCAAGTCAATGTGGTAGAACCCCCAATCTTGCAGACTCCTCTGAATGAGGAAAAGAACAAAAAGAGTGATAGAGAAGTAACTACCCCTGCCTATGGACCCTCAGAACAGCCAAGTACTAAAAGGAATAAGCTAAATCCTCTTTCAAAAGAGGAATTTTTTGAAGAGACTACTGATAGTCAAAGAAAGGAAGGTGTAGATAGTCATCAAACTTTCCCAGTAGGTGGGACACCTTCTAGCTCGTAGAGATAGGAGCTGGAGAGACAACAAAGTGCAGAAGTATCATCTTTCAAGCCCCCAGGAAAAGACAATCCAGATATCAAAAAGAAGTTTAAAGAAATAAAAGCCGGGAATGAGCCATTAAGGATCCAGGTCTATAATCAGTATTTGAAAATGGCTCCCACTAATGAGAACAGGTTGATGTCATCCTATGACATCAAAGAAGGTAAAATGATAATGAGTTTTTTCAAACCTAAAGTGCAACAGCCTCAATCAGCTGCATATTACCTCAAAGCTGATTTTGAGGTCATGGCAAAGGACATTCATCCCTTGTACCAAATTGAGTTACACAAACAAACAGGGGAGATGGTCTATTCTAAAATGACTAGTAAGGCCATGATGGCATAAAGACTAGAAAATTCTTTGAATAATACAACTGCCCAATTACAGCCAGAGAAAGCCTCCTCACAGGCTACAGACAAAAGAATAAAATATTTAGAAGAATTGATCATTGGATTGGGTCATGATCCAAAAGATGTGAAGGCTTCAAAATACTTAATTAAAAAGAAGGATGAAGACATAGCTGCCTTGAGAAAATAGCTAAAGTTGCCTCCTTCAAGGCATCCACAGACTGTTGAGGTCATGCGACAAAGGTCTGAAGAAGAGCTTATGGACTTAGTCCTCAAGCTCAATGAACAGCTGAAGGAAACTGAGCAAGAGTTAGAAAAATCATTGAAGGACAAGCAGGGAGAGTCGACCTCTCAGCCTCCCAATGTGATTCCAGTGGTTTCCACTGCAGTCCCTTCAACCCTTAGAACAGCTCTGGCACCAAACGTTCCAGTAGTCACAGCAGAAGCAATAGCAGGAACAACAACAACAGGAACAACACAAGCAGGGATTTCAAGTTTAAGCACAGAAGAACTGATAAAGTCAATGGAGGAATTGAAGCTCCAAGTTTCAGAGTTACAAAAGGTAAAAGAACAATTTGTTACCTTAGAACAAAAATATGATCTTTCAAAGATAAATTTTGCGGAAAAGGTGAGGGAGAACAAATGGTTAGAACAAAAGGTGAAATCATTAGAAAAGGACCTCACATTTGATATACCCCTAGCAGATATTAGAAAGATTCTTTGGACCAACTTCACTCAGTCAATAAATGATGTTTGGCCATCCATACAAATAATTTTTGAGCAGATGGATTTGGTAAAGCTAGCTCTTGAAGAAGTCTAGAGAACTAAGGAAGAATTAGGAAGGATGCCTAAGGAGGCTACCAGAATAATTAATTTTTTGAATACCAAGAATAAGTACCATCTTGAAGAACTGGGCATTGGAGACAGAAAAAATGCAATTCTAGAAATAAAAAATGTATTAACTAAAAGGTCTCTAATGCAGAATTTGGAAAGGAGATGCCTAAACATGCAAGAGGAAATTGACGATTTTATGCAGAAATTTGGCATATTGCAGAGTAAAGGGCTTCCCAATCCTTCAGTTATCAATGACAAGATGATGACACAGATAGACTATGTTGACAAGTTGGCTAAATATGCAGACAACCAAGCCAGCTCATCTGCCAGTGCAGTTGCACCAAAAGAAATACCTACAGGCATAGTTCTTTTTGACAATCTAGAGAATTTATTCTATGTGGAGCACGAAATAAAACATCTGTTCCAAGTTCAGCCTAATTTTTCCAAATATACTGAGGCTGATGAGATCCTTAGAAAACTTCAAAGAACTAGAATACCACAGGAAAAATGGTGGGAAGATTGATGAGACCCAAAAATGGGTAACTTATTGGGCTCATTTTGCCTATTGTTCTCCATTAATCCACCATTCTTCATAGTTTATGTATGCTTTTGAAGTATGTTTATGTTAATTGAATGAATGAGAATAGTCACTTGACCATGAAGGCTAATACGTGTTTGTTGTAGATTTTTGGACAACTTTTGGACCAAGGTCAAGCATTTATGGGCCATTTGACAGCCAAATACGAGGGGACAAGGCTGAGGATTCGTAGGAAGGGTGTCTCCTGCACTAAATGGCCCATTCCTCGAGTTCTCGACCATTAGCTCGAAGTTTAGCGGCCCACAAAAGTTGATTTCCAAGGGCAGCCGAGCAACCTTTGTAAAGTGGGTTAGTACTTGCAGTTTTGAGCAGCCAAGCCCCTTGAATTAAGGAGGAATGCTAGAGGTCCTCATAGTGCATAAGTAGGAAGGCTTCCAGCCTTCGTAAGTTACTTGTTGAACATTTGTATTTCGCACTATAGTGCTGCTTTGTTTCTCAGTCCATTTTGGAGCTTCTGCTGTAACACATTTTGGACATGGTTGTTTTTTGAGTAATGGAAACTAGTTTCATGTTGCATCAGTTCTGACCTTTTTTTTAGGAGCCTGTAGCTCTTGGGGTTGGGCCCAACCCAAGCGCCAGGGCCTCCTCTGTGTACTGTTATATGTTTTTTGTTGTCTTCATAAAATAATTTCTGCTAGTAGATTAGAATCTTGCTTGGTTATCTAGGTCATTTTTGATGATTGAAAGAGCTTTTCATGGTTCAGAGTGATTCGATAGGTTGACAACAGAAAAGATCTTCGAAAAAGGCCATCAAACAATCCTGGATCTCACCTCTCCCTCCTCAGGACCATGAGTTGAGACCCAAGTGTCCTTGTTGCCACAAAAACACTATTTTTGCTTCTTCATGCAATTGCTAGTGTTAGTTTCTCAGTTGCAAAAGTTGATACCAGATGTGATTACATGCTTAGATCCATTCTTTCTTGGTTTTCATAAGTTATTTTAGATAATTTTCTACCAATGAATTTCTTTTCATCATGGGTGCTGGTTCCTAGGTCAAATTAGATTAGAATAGCTAGATATTTGGTTTGCATGGTCTTTGTTTGGTCAGTTTAAAGAAGTAGAGTGTAGAACACCTGTGATACCTCCCTGCCTACCCTTCCGCCATCAGTGAAACCTGTTCCATCCCCTAACTCATATTCTTGCCCTTCGTTTGCCACATTTTCTCACTTTGACCTAATTTCCATATTTTTGTGCAACATTTCTCTATCCATCCTTGAACAAATCCAACCATCCTCATCACTTCCCAGCTTCATTTGCTAGGTTCTAAACCTCTTCACACCCTCATCCAACCTCCATCGCCACTTCTCCACCTTTCTTCCACTTTCAACCCTCCAAAATCTCCTTTCGGAACATCTTGTAGAACCCTTGCAGACTTCCTGTAGAAGATGACGAGAGCGGTTTTTCGAGATCCAATCAGGGTGAAACTCTCTGGAAGGTTGTTAGGGACCCCTTAGGCCCTCTTCTCACCTTCCCAACCTCCTGCAAGCACCCTCACCATTTCCTTCCATCAATCAACCTCTTCACAGTCAAAACAGTTAAGCACATGCATAATAATTCTACATGATTACTCAAAAATTCAAAAAGACATTCCTTTTTAGATTTCACTGCAAGAGTAGCTTAGTCACATGCATTCTACATTTCTAGAAGTCAATGGCATCCATTTCCACTGCTTTCATCTCTTTTCTTGCACCAGTAGGGTTAGTCTGTAAAACTAGGGTTTGCTAGGGTTTGCATTCCTTTTCCACTTTCAGCTTCTTTCTGCAAGTAGACTAGCTTCCTTTGAGTTAGCTTTCGTCCATCACTATTAAAATATTCTTCTAAGATCTCATAGAAGTTGGCTTAAGCTCTTAGCGGACTTGTGCCAGCTGATCCAGTGACAGCCTACGACAAGAGCTAGTACTTGTGCATATAGCACCGTCGCTTCCAAGTTTGTTATGAACTACCAGGTTGATAAAAGTAAAGAAGGGAGTCTCAGGCATTGCAACATTATTGCTGCAATACTGGGGTCCACCATCTTTTTGGCACCGTTGCCGGGGAAGCGTCAGAGTATTTGTGATTGCTTCTTTTCTTCTACTTTCTACTTCAATCTTCTGGTAAGTAGTTTATTTCAGCAAGAGTAGAGTAGTTGTTTCATTTCCATTTTGCAATTTCATTTCTGCAAAAGTAGATTAGACATTTCCTACTTTCATTTCATTTCAGCAAGCGTAGATTAGATATTTCCCGCTTTCATAGATTAGCATTTCAATTCCACAATTTCAATTCTGCAAGCGTAGCTTAGCATTTCATTTCTGCAATTTCGTTTCAACAAGATATATTTTAGTTAGTTGCAGTTCAATCGCTTTCAGTTTTGTAGGTACAAGCAGAAAAAATGCCAAAACTCCACCAAAAATATTCCATTTCATTCCTCGTAGGAACAGAGACAATACAGGGAAATTCTTACCCAACACCCCCACCACATCACTGAGTCACCCTTCTCTCTTCTTCGGTGGTAGTGATCCAGAAGAACCTATAGGTGAACCTCCAGAGATATACGAAGATCCTATAACAGAAGAAGAGCAAGAAAACATTCCTCTTGAGACCATGGCTAAACACATAAATGGTATAGAATATGAGGAGAGAATAGAAGGTGCCTTTCCCATCCAAGAGACCAATGGGGACATGAAAATGAAATACATAAGTCCCTCAGCCTTACCTCACTTCCATGGATTGACCGTTGAAGGCCCTGATACCTTCCTGTTTGAGTTTGTTGTCCTTTTTCAAACTTATGACTATGCAGAAGACGAGCAAAAGTTGAAACTCTTTCCCTCTACCCTCAAGGATGCAGCACTACGCTGGTTCATGGGGTTACCTGGAAACAATATCACAACTTGGGCTCAGATGCAGCAAGCCTTTAACAACAAATACCGAGACTATTGTAGGTCAAAGGAAACGAAGGGAGAGATCTTTCGGCTGACCATGGGAAGTGATGAGTCTTTAAAAGATTGAAGAAAGGTTCCAACTTAGTTATAAAAGGGCCAGGTGCACACTGGAACCCAAATCTCTGAAGCTAGTTCTACTCCGAGGAGTCCCTGAAGACCTTCTAGATACCCTCCATTTGCTAGCTGGGGGAGACATCTACCAACTACCTTATGAGGACATAAAGACTGTGTTTAGAAACCACTCTAGGGCAGCCCAGAAAATAGGTAGGGGGAATCCACTTTTAGCTAGTGCCACCTTCTCTAAGCATGAGTTTTCAAATCAGATGGAAGTCCTCAAAGTGAGATGAGACAAACCATTTCCATGCAACTGGATACCTTCCGAAACCAACAGAAGAAAGAGGAAGATGAGAAGGCTTTGGCCATCTTTTGTCCCAAATGTACAAGGAAGCATCCTAAGAATGAGTGTCCATTGCACTCAGTGGAGGTATGTTTCATTTGTGAGGAAAACCACCCCACAAACTAATACCCAACCTTACCCAGATTTAAAGCCATGTACCAAGGGGCTGAAGGGGCCACTGAGCCACTCTACTTCCTCAACCAAAGGAGGCCGCATGGATCCAGACCTTACCAGCAGGGGGTACAAGGAACATCCCAAACTTATTACAACCCAAACCAATCCGCTCACATGCCTTCTTGGGCCCCCCCTACTCATCCTTCCTGGTTCACGCCTCCTCCTTGGTCTTATCCATCTCAATACCATACTCAACATGCTGCTCATTTGTTTCACTCTCATGCTCAGCCACAACCTCAATGGAATACACCTCAACTTGGGTGGAGGCCCCAATACAACTCTCCTCCCGCTATTTTTCCTCCACCACTTGCTCAACCACAACCATTACCTCCTGCTCCTCCAAGACAACCTCAAATGCCTGCTCAACCAAACCTGGACCCCAACAATAGACAGGCCCAACAAGTATACACTGGAGAGACGACATGCCCTACCTATGTTGTGGAGATTCAGGAGATCAACCTATGATCTGGAAAGGTCCTTCCAGATCACCAACCTCCTCCCCTAGAGGATGAGGAAGGGAAATAGGAAAGTGAACCCAAAGCCATTCCACCCTTTCCTGAGAGACTAACAGTAGCAACACAACCAAACCCAGAGGAGACCGAACTTCTGGGAGAAATTAAACAGTTGTGTGTCAAAATCCCACTTCTCCAGGCTCTAAAAGATGTAACAATTTACAACAAATTGATCAAGGAGAAGTGTTTCAGGCACCCAGGCAGGTGCAAGAGAGATGCCCCAACTATCAATGTCATAGGACAACTGTCCGATCTGATGTTGGGGCAAATAATCTGTCCAAAATATTTGGATCCTGGGAGTCCTGTAGTTGATGTCCACATCAATGGCACCATAATCCCCACACCCTGATCGATCTAGGGGCTTCCATCATTGTGATGACCAGGGACACTATGCTCAAACTTAACCTTTAGAGTTCCTTAAGAAAGACCTCGACAGTACTGCAGTTAGCAGACCATTCCACCATGACTCCCGAAGGTATTATGGAGGATGTCTGGTCTCTGTTGATTCTTGGGAGTACCCTGCAGACTTTTTGGTGCTTCAGCCAAAAGAAAAACTCACTGGATACCCCCTCATTTTGGGAAGGCCTTGGTTAGCTACTCGGATGCTTACATCAGTTGTCGAGCTGGGAGCATGACCATCAAGAATGGGCCTATGTCCAAACAGATAGTCCTATACCCTCCTACCCAACCTCTGCTAGAACATGACTTACATCTCTGGTTGGAAGAGGAAGATGAGGATGAAGTCTACTCTGCACCAGTGTGCACAATGGAAGCCACCCAGGGAGGTCCTCAAATCGACGATGACCTAATTGAGAATTTGATTCAAAATCCACCTCCCGGTGTACTTCCATTAGAGAAGTTGGTCGAAGGTACCCAAGCCCGCGCTTTAGTGGACCTCTGTGTGGCTAATCCAACCTCTCCCAGAGTTAAGAATGTGGAATTTGGCCCTGAAAGAACCTTGAAGATCAACTCATCCTTATCTCCCTCTCAGGAGAAGGAGCTATGTAGCTTATTGAACCGCCATTTGGAGGCTTTCGCTTGGAGCTATAAGGAGATGAAAGGAGTCCATCCATCGGTTTGTACCCATCACATTTACATTAAAGAGGATTGTAAACTAGTCAGGCAGCCTCAGAGGAGAATGAATCCAGCCCTTAAGGACATTGTTAAAGAAGAATTGCAAAAGTTGTTGGATCTCGGACAACGAATGGGTTTCTCCTCTAGTGCTTTGCCCAAGAAAAATGGGAAGTGGAGAATCTTTGTAGATTATCGAGAACTTAACAAAGCCACCAAGAAGGACCATTTGCCTTTTCCTTTCATAGATCAACTGCTAGATGGGCTGGCAGGGAAGAAGTTATTTTCTTTCCTAGATGGGTTCAACGGGTATAATCAGATCCAAATCAGCCCGGAGGACCAAGATAAGACCACCTTCACTTGTCCATGGGGTACCTTTGCCTACCAGGTCCTTTCCTTTGGGCTATGCAACACTCCTACCACTTTCCAGAGAGCAGTACTGAGCATATTTGCTGAGCTGGTTCATGATTCGGTAGAAATCTATATGGATGACTTTACTCCTTATGGGTCCAACTTCCAAGAAGCATTGACTAACCTGGGAAAAATTTTAGCCAAGTGTATTGAGATGAACTTGTCCCTCAGTCTTGAAAAATGTGAATTCTTGATGACTGAAGGGACCATGCTAGGTCATACAATCTCTCATCAAGGATTACAGGTGGACCCTAACAAAATTGCTATCATCCAAAAGGTTCCACCTCCTCAGAAGGTAAGAGATGTTCGGAGTTTTCTAGGCTTAGAAGGATTCTATAGAAGATTCATCAAAGATTTTAGTAAGCTAGCCTCACCATTGTTTGGTATTTCGGGGAAAGATGTTGAGCTTAAATGGACTGACAACTTCCAAGAGGTTCTGGATGAGTTGAAAGATAAGCTGGTAACTACCCCAATCATGAGAGGTCCAAACTGGGCCCTACCTTTCCACATCCACACTGATGCCTCGAAAAAAGCCATAGGGGTAGCCTTAGGACAAGTTGAAGAGGAGCTACCATATGCCATATACTTTGTCTGCAAAAACCTATCCAAGGAAAAATTAAACTATACAGTGACCGAGAAAGAACTCCTAGCTGTAGTCCATTCCCTAAACAAGTTCAGACACTATATCATTGGTTATCAAACATTTGTACACACTGATCATGTTGCGATAAGGTATTTGATGAATAAACCTGATGTGAATGCTCATATCATTAGATGGTTACTTTTATTGCAGCAATTTGACTTAACCATCGTTGACAAGCCAGGAAAGGAAAATGTCGTTGTTGATTTTCTATCTAGATTAGATTTGCCTGCAAGTGAAGAAGGGACGGTGGATGAACAGATGCCAGATGAACACCTGTTTGCTATTTCAGTACTCTCTCCATGGTTTGCTGATATAGCAAACTACTTGGTCTCAACACAGTTCCCTCCACACCTATACTTGAAAGAGAAGAGTGGAATTGTGGGGAAAAGTGCCCCCTTTACTTGGATTGGGGGCAACTTGTTCAAACTCAGCCCAGATCAGATCTTGAGGCATTGTGTTAGGGAGGAGGAATTTTTTGACATTCTCCTAACCTGTCACGATGGACCCTGTGGAAGCCACTTTGCAGCAAAAAGGACTACCTTCAAAATTCTACAGGCAAGCTACTATTGGCCCACTCTTCATCAAGATGTCAGAAGATACATCAGCCAATGTGACCGATGTCAAAGGATGGGGAAACCGACTCCGAGGGATGAAATGCCCCTCCAACCTCAAGTGACTTTCAAGCCATTTGAGAAGTGGGGCATGGATTTTGTGGGTCTTATCAACCCTCCTTCAAAGAAAAAGTCTTACATCATTGTGTGCACAGACTAGCTGACAAAGTGGGCAGAAACAAAGGCAATCAAGGCAGTGATAGAAGAAAAAGTGGCTGAGTTTTTAAGGGAAAATATCTTCTACAAGTTTTGCTACCCAAGAGAATTAGTCACAAATCAAGGAAGTCAGTTCACCTCTAACCCGATTGAAGACCTGCTCGTTCATCACAAGATCAAGCACAGAACTTTCACCCCTTATCATCCGCAAGCAAATGGGTAGGTGGAAGTCACTAATAGGGCTTTAGAAGAAATTTTGACTAAGGTGGTGAGCAGCAGCAGAAAGGATTGGGCAGATCACTTGGTTGAGGCCACCTGGGCCTACAACACCACTTGGAAAACAACAACAGCTTTCACACCTTATGAGTTGGTATACAGGAAGAAGACTATGTTGTCGATAGAGTTCGAGTACAACACATTAAGGTTGGTAGCTTAGCTGTGTTGAAAAGTGTGCAACAAGAAATGCTTGTTGAGAGTGCAACAAGATGATGGAGCTTAGTGAAAAGAGTCGCCTTCACTAAGTGGACCCGCAGGCTATTTTTGGCGCAAGTCTATTTTTAGACATATGGATCATGTCTATGGATTGCAGGTTGTTGTTTATGGATGATTGGTCAAGTTGGGAAAAATAGATGGACTTCTATTTTTTATGAAAGTGTGAGTGATCACAGTCTATTTTTAGACTGGCTGTCAAAAATAGAAAACTCAAATATTATTGTCTCATAATAATATTTGGACTATAAACTTGATCTTATTCTCTTGGATCACTTCAGTTTGAGCTACAGAGGTGGCACATGCAGCTGTCAGAAGGAAATACGCTTTTCTTATGAGTCAGTTGAGTTTTTGCATGCATGACTTCAATTAGAACTCAATCAGTTGAGTTTGGTGGAGTTGATTGTGGAGTTGATGGAGTTGTGTTCAGTTTGACTTGGTTAAACTAGTTGTAGTTAGTCTAACTGCAGATAGACTAATGATGAGTTGTTAAACTAATTATTAACTCATGATGCAACTAATGAATACATCAGTTAACTCAGTTGCATGTTCAGTTCAACAGGGAAAGGTGGTAGAGAATCAGATTGCTATCAGTTGTGACTATAGTTGTGCACCAGATCTTGCACAATCAAGGGATTGAGTATGCCAATGAGTTTTCTCACGTATTTTCCCAGTATTGTAGCCTTTTCTCACGTCCAACAAAGTGTGAGTGATTATTTTGAGGTGAAATACAAGTTTGGGAAGCCATTCTCATCAGTTCTTGAGCAGGTATTGAGCAGTGGAGGCAGGCAAGCAGTGGAATAGATTTGGAGATCAGATCTTAGCTGTATTGTGTGTAACAGGTGGAGCTGGTACTGGATTGCTTGTGATAAGCATTGTACTTTGTAATGTTACATGATTCAATCAATATAATATACAGATAGTTGGGGTTTTTAGCGAGATGCTTTCCCCGGGATACATACTGTGTTAATGAGTTTGATTGATGCTTTTATGTGCGCCTATGAATGTTTCTGCTTCTGTAAATTGATGATCAACGTAGAGGAGCTTATGTATTGTGTATGTATTCCGCAATAGTACATGATCAGGATAATCTCCATTGAATATGTGTCATATTATTCAAAATTTCTACATGGTATCGGAGTTGCTTGATTTGTAGAAGAGATTTTTACAGGATATCAAGTGAGGATTGATCATCAGATCTACTATTCAGGAAGTGTTTACATTCTATTTCTTCAGGTAGAGTCTGTAATCGGGCCAGGTAGCCTTTGGATTCATCCTTCCCTTGGAAGGTGAGATATCCGGTGAATGCCCATACAGTCAATCTCTGTACGAGAAATATTGTGTTCTCACGAATCTTAGATCCGAGGCGGTTGAGTTGGTTGTTGGTGGAATTCGAATTTGTAGCAGTGTTTTCTTGGTGACAACGCAGCAATGTCTTTCAACGGATTGCGATTGGAGTATGCTCTTGAGGGCAGCTCAAACTATATTGCATGGAAGGACAGGATGGAGGCAGTATTGGATGATAACAGGCTGAAGGAGTTCATAGATACGGATATCCCAAAGCCTACTGATGCTACTCAAGCTGATGCTTGGCAAAAGAAGATCGAAAAATGTCGAAGGATTCTGTTGGAGGGCGTGAAGGATCACATTGTGTCCAGCCTCCATGGAAAGGCTACTCCATATTTGATGTGGAAATCATTAACAGAATTGTTCCAAAGCAAGAGCGATCAGAGGAAGCTGGCGCTCAAAGATACACTCAGAAACATCAAATGCGAGAAGGGTGACAGTATGCCCAAGTATCTCACGAGGTTCACTTAGTGTCGAGATGAGCTGGGAAGTGTGGGGGTTACTATTGATGATGAAGATTTGGTGAGCTTGGCTCTCCTTGGTCTTCCGAAGAGTTGGCATTCCTATCAGGACTCTGTCAATGGTCGGGAGAAATTGCCAGGATGGGAAAGACTGTGGTCAGATCTTGTGCAAGAGGAGATTAGACAGAGCACCAGAGACGGTTCTTCATCCATGCAGGATGAGGAGAACTGTGCCTTAGCGAGTAAGGCAAAGAAGGGGAAGGGGAAGGTTTCTCTTTCCGAATCCAGTTCTTCCAATGATGGGAAGAAGGTTGACAAGGCGAAGGTGAGATGCTTTCGTTGTCATGAGTTGGGTCATTATGCTACTAATTGCCCAAAGAAGAAGTCCAAGAAGGGATCCAGGGAAGGATCTGAAGGTGAGGCAGCCTCACTTTCTTCACAATTTGAGTTGGACTTCACACTCTTCGCATGCATGGTTTCATCCATGATGGGAAGTGGTTGGTTTCTTGACAGTGGAGCTTCTTTCCACATGATCGGTGAAAAAAGTTTGTTCAGTACTTTGGAGGAGAAAGATCTCCAGATACTCATAGGGATGGGTAATGATGAGAAGTATAGTGTCTCAAGTGTAGGCACGGTTATTTTTCAGAGGGAGCATGGAGCTCGCCTTACCTTGACCGATGTCAAGTATGTACCAGGACTGAAGAGAAACTTGGTGTCGATCGCGATGTTGGAAGACAGAGGCTATGATTTGGTCTTTAGTAAGGGAAAGTTTTTCCTTAGACACATCATCACTAGACAGGTGAAGCAGATTGGTTCACAGGTCAAGAACCTGTATGCTCTTGAGGTTCAAGATGCATGTAAAGCCTTGAGTAGCGAGGCAACTGATGGAGACTTGGTGGTTGAGAGGGAGCGTATATTACCTCTCAACATGCAGAGCCAGAAGAAGTCTCAGACGATTGTGGAGGAGCCACGATTGGTGCAGCAGCTTCAGGGGGTTGTGGAGGAGCCACAACAGGGGAAGCTGAGAGGAGATAGAGTAGAGACATCTACTCATCTAGAGACCTCCAATAGGGGGAAACTTTGAGCCAGATGGGCTGAAGGATCGCATGCAGGCATACCTCTGGGTAGGAGGTGGGGTGATGTGGATTGATTGTCCCAAGGAGGAGGGGCAGGATCCTTGAGGTACCCAACCTCTTGGATGAGACCTTGCTACGGGAGCCCCGATGTGTAGTAGCAGGAACTGACTGATTTGGTAGAGACAGATGCGGATGGAGCGGCAGAGAGAGTGACAGTGCAGGGAATCCTAGGACAGCGCATAGCTAGCAGGCTGTAACAATGCGAGAGGCACAAGAGTTTTGCACAGTGCTAGGTGGCACAGAGAGGTGTGCAATGGTGCGAGATGCATAGAGATGTTGCAGTAGTGCAGATGTCAAAGAGGGAGCACTTGTCAACAGCAGGTAGAGCTTCAGCATCAGAGGGTGTTTCTATCCCAACAGGGAGGTCAGTTGGAAGGTGCAGTGCGGATGCAATGCTGGGAGATAGAACCAGCAGCAGCACAGATGCAGTCAGAGATCAAAGTGACAAAGGCTAGAGCAGTCAGATACTGAAGAGCATAGAGATGCAGAGTTTCAGTCGACAGAGGCGATAGCAGTCAGAGACTTTGATGACAGAGCAAGTGGACTGGTAAGATGTGTTGCATGGAGAACATTCCAGAGTCACAGGATCGGGTTTGAGAGGAAGCCTTTCTTGTTGAGAGGGAGTGTTGAAAAGTGTGCAACAAGAAATGCTTGTTGAGAGTGCAACAAGATGATGGAGCTTAGTGAAAAGAGTCGCCTTCACTAAGTGGACCCGCAGGCTATTTTTGGCGCAAGTCTATTTTTAGACTATGTCTATTTTTAGACATATGGATCATGTCTATGGATTGCAGGTTGCTGTTTATGGATGATTGGTCAAGTTGGGAAAAATAGATGGACTTCTATTTTTGATGAAAGTGTGAGTGATCAAAGTCTATTTTTAGACTGGCTGTCAAAAATAGAAAACTCAAATATTATTGTCTCATAATAATATTTGGACTATAAACTTGATCTTATTCTCTTGGAGCACTTCAGTTTGAGCTACAGAGGTGGCACATGCAGCTGTCAGAAGGAAATACGCTTTTCTTATGAGTCAGTTGAGTTGTTGCATGCATGACTTCAGTTAGAACTCAATCAGTTGAGTTTGGTGGAGTTGATTGTGGAGTTGATGGAGTTGTGTTCAGTTTGACTTGGTTAAACTAGTTGTAGTTAGTCTAACTGCAGATAGACTAATGATGAGTTGTTAAAATAATTATTAACTCATGATGCAACTAATGAATACATCAGTTAACTCAGTTGCATGTCAGTGCATGTTCAGTTCAACAGGGACAGGTGGTAGAGAATCAGATTGCTATCAGTTGTGACTATAGTTGTGCACCAGATCTTGTACAATCAAGGGATTGAGTATTCCAATGAGTTTGCTCACGTATTTGCCCAGTATTGTAGCCTTTGCTCACATCCAACAAAGTGTGAGTGATTATTTTGAGGTGAAATACGAGTTTGGGAAGCCATTCTCATCAGTTCTTGAGCAAGTATTGAGCAGTGGAGGCAGGCAAGCAGTGGAATAGATTTGGAGATCAGATCTTAGCTGTATTGTGTGTAATAGGTGGAGCTGGTACTGGATTGCTTGTGATAAGCATTGTACTTTGTAATGTTACATGATTCAATCAATATAATATACAGATAGTTGGGGTTTTTAGCGAGATGCTTTCCCCAGGATACATACTGTGTTAATGAGTTTGATTGATGCTTCTATGTGCGCCTGTGAATGTTTCTGCTTCTGTAAATTGATGATCAACGTAGAGGAGCTTATGTATTGTGTATGTATTCCGCAATAGTACATGATCAGGATAATCTCCATTGAATATGTGTCATATTATTCAAAATTTCTACAAGCTAGACCTGGATCTCATCCATGCGCAACAAGAAAGGTTACTACAACTGAATGGATTAGATGAACAGAGAATGCAGGCCCTCTTCCACTCAAAAGTAGTTCAACTCTAGAGAAAGATATGGCATGACCGGCACCTTAACGCAAAGTAATTTCAGCCAGGGGATTGGACGCTATTATATGACTCAAGATACAAGTATTTCAAAGGGAAGCTGAGGACAAGGTGGCTGGGACAATGGTTCAGTCGTTATCAGAATCATTGATGAAGAAGCCATCCCCATGTTCAGAAATGGGAATCGATTGAAAATCTACTGGAAGCCCCTTTCCAAGCAGGAGTTCATTGAAACTCTGGATAAATCGGTGCTAGTAGTGGAGCAGGGCCCTGTCTCTACTCCACCCACACCTTGATCATCAAAGAAAAAAAAAAGAATAAAAAGATCCTTGGGTGAAAACCTTCTGGAGGTGCCCCAGCTGTCTCCCAAAAAAAAAAAAAAAGGAAATAGGCCTAATTTTTGTTGAATAGGGTGCAGGGAAGACATTGTAGGTTAGGAGGGTCACGCAAAACAAGGATAGAGGTTAGCAACAGGTTGCAAGAATCCGTCACAGACACTTCCTCCATGACCACCCCCCTTTCCTAGGATTTGATAACATTCAGGCTAATATTTCACCTTCTACAGGAACTTCTGTATCTTCTACAGGAAGTTCTATATCTTCTATAGGAAGATCATGTAGAACCTCTAGACAGGAAAAAATTGATCGTGGAAAGGAATCCGAAGGTTGGAATCTTCCTGCTAGGCCTGCAACCACCCCAGTTTACATCCATCACCATATATCACCCTGTTTCATCTCTTTACACCTCCATTGCACCCATTCTGTTATTTATTCCTGCACAGTCACAAAAAAAAAACCCGTTTTCCTCATACTGCCAACAAGAAATTTGAGTGAAAAATCTAGCAGTGGTGTTTCACTCTCCCTACCTGTCAATCTCCATCTAGACTCCTCATCAGCCGAATCCCTCATCGGCAATATAGCCCTGCTCGTTTAGCTTGCATCCCAGGAGGAGAAGCAGCTACAGGACATCCTACAGGAATCCTGTAGCAGCTGATCCCTCTGGAAGACATACTCTGGAGACGAGGACAGTCGAAAAATAGCAAAGGAGACATGCAAAGAGCTCATCTTGAACACGAAAACATCATCAGCAGCCGAAACCAAGCAAGACCTAAGCATGCAGCGACAACAACCAATGGAATGGACTCCAAAACATGTGCATGCAGCATCAATGAATGAAAGAATGGGTTCCAAAACCTGTGCAGGAAGCAGCAGCAAACGAAGGAATGGTTCCAAGACCCGAAGTCTGCACAACGCGACCGTGACCACGTAGGTAAGTGCCTAATCTGATTCGTCAATTGCACAAACTATATTTTAAAAGCTGCACGCCTATGGAAATGTTTCGGATAGAATGGGATCGGTGGCCAGTCAACTGGCCACCCTCGGCCAGTTACATAGCCTCGTGGGATCCGAACAAGCTCAGTTACATTCAAAATTGCCAACGAGACATGTAGCCAACACGTGTGGAGTGTCCATTCAGGGAGAAATCGTCGGGACTGGCAGTGGTGGCGGCGGTTAACGGCAGAGGGAAGGTGATGGCGGCCAGAAACACGCAGAGAAATTATGGCCGTGACATTGGATCAATGGTTCAGTCCGGCCACCTCATCCCCTCACCATGAATTACGCCGCAGTTAAAAGATGCTCGGCTGAAACTCACACCACCCTCTGTTCATTTGCACTTGCAACGTCCTCGACTGAAGTACGCGTCCTCCGCTTCCAAAAACTGTTAACCAGTCGTCCACCATTGGTTTTTCTACCTATTCTCGAGAATCTCCCACGTATCAGGCTCGCTCAGAGGCACAGAGACATTCTACAGGAACTGGGGAGTCTTCTACAGGAAGGGTTCTACAGGAAAGCCTGCACAGCTTTCCGGAGCAGAGAAGCCTGGGATTTCTCTTCATCGAATTTGGAGCTCCAACCGAGGTAGGCTCAAAAAACTCTTCTATGCATGGTATGATTTGAAAAGGTGGTGAATTGAACGGTATCAGACTGGGGAACCAGAGAAAAATCTACCTGGGGATTGGAAGTAAAACGTTTGCCTGTGTGTTGCACTGGGTTTCTCAGTTGTTTCTGCATCCAAATTCTCCTCCACGTTCCTATTTTTAAAATTATCCTATAGGGAAGATATGAAACTGTGGGGGCCAGCCTGTGTATGAAAATTTTGAATTTGTATATCTGTATATGTGCTGAGAAGAAACATTGAGCTCTGTACTCTGTCTGTAGAAACGAAATTCTTCCCTTCATAAACAGGCAGCCGAGTTCTGGGCAACAACAGTCTTGAAAACCAGGGAATAACTGCTAATTAATATTGATACCCGAGAAATCCCTTCTTGAGTTCAGGGGGAAAACCATAAACATCATTCCTTTTTCTTATCAAAGCAAAAAGAAAAAAGAGCACTCTCACCATGCCAGGGGGATTCATAAGGAAAGAACCCTCAGACACCAGCAAACTGCACGAGCATCCTGAGGTGGTGGACCTTTTCACCCAAGCCAATTGGATGTCATTTTTTGACAAAATTCGGGGTCATGACGAGGAGATAATAGAGGAATTTTTGATGTCCCTGAGACCTCAATCAAAGACACAAGCCACAGTAAGTTTTAGGGGTTTGACCCTAGAACTTACCCCTGAGCTCATCAGTCGTGTTACTGGTCTGCCATTAGGGCTCCCTTGGAGCAAAGAAGAGAGGTCATTGGGCCAAGTTGCCAAGAAAACATTCTTCCTACCTGAGGAACATCCTGTAGAAGACAAAAACGGGGTTAGGAGAACTAGCTTGCCTCCTCTCTGGAGTGAGCTTAGTTTCCAAATTATGAAGTACATTACATGTGAGGGGAGGTTTAGCATTGTCTATGGATATCATTTCAGGTTGTTGTGTGAACTAAGGCATGGGATTGATTCACCTCCAGCCCAGAAGCTGAGCATTCCCTATTTTCTTCTTCAGTCACTAATTGAATGTGGTACAAAATCGAATGAAGGGATCCCAGATCAGCTGGCCCATCATGGGCTCATCAAGCTATTAGTGGAAGATGCTCTACACACCTACACAGTCCCCATATCTTGGGAAATCTTCCAAAACATGTCCTAGGATGACGATATTAGAATTCTAGCTGAAGACATCACCTCATCCAATAGTGAGGAGGGAGAACACACTAAAGAAGGTAAGAAAACCAATGGTGAAGGAACACAGGACATTCAAGCACAACAAGGACAGAAAGAAAAAGGGGGAGAGGGCCAGATTGTTGAGCATAAAATGGAGGAAGAAACAACATCACAAACACCAAGGGAAAAGAGAATGCAGAGGAGAGCAGAGAAGGAAAAAAAACCCCAAATGAAGGTTGTCACAGCCAAAGCAGACACACAGAAACAAAATGGAATTACAGATCCTGAAATGGCCACAATACAGACAGAAATAGTTGACACAGGGAATTCTACAGGAAGCATGGAAAAAGAACAACAAAGGGGGAAATCACCTGAAATGTTGGCAAGGGAGGCAGAAGCTGTGCTTGCCGCCTTAAGAACACCTCCAAAACAAAAAGGGAAGAGAAAGAGGCAAACCTCCATGTACTTTAAAGCAAGAAGGAGCACACGGATCAAAGTAGGCAGACCCCAACCGTAGTCAAAGGAGCCAATTGTCATTGAGGACACAACACCTAAACCAAAAGAAGGGTCTCCTTCAAAGATATCCATCACCTATGAACGAGGAAGCCCAAAAACCTCCACCTGGAGAGAGAGAATGAAGACAATGGACTCAAAGACAGCTCTACAGGAAGCTGAGAAATCTCTATAGGAAACTCGGGCTAAGCTAAAAGAGACCAATAAATTGGAGGAAAAGGCAGCCAAACAATCACAGGAAGAAGAAAAGACAGAGGAAATATTGGAACCAAGCCCTCAGCCCAGCTTGGGCTCATACTATAACCTGTTAGAAGCCAAGAAAATAATTCCCCAGAAATTTGCGGTGCCACTCTTCTTTGCACTGGAAGAAGAAAGAATTAGGACTCACACTTGGATGACGATTTCCAAGTCCAACGGTGTGTCATACATAGGCCACCTGGAAGAAAAACTCAAGGAGTCAAGGGGAGAATTGGTCATGGTGAAGCATGTGGAAAGAAGTCAAAGGGAAAAACTATAGGAAGAGAACGAGCTGCTGAAACAACAACTACGGCTACAGGGAATTCATAAGGAAGAAAGGCCCTCCATTCTAGGAGAACAACAACAATAGAAAAGCCTCCAACAGACAAAGAAACCTCTGATGAATAGCAGAGAGTGGACGGGCTGCAGGCCGAGATTGAGGCGCTAACAAAACAGCTATAGGGGAAGGAGTCACAGGCAGCAGAGGAAATACAGTCTCTAAAGCAATAGGTACAAGAAAAGGAAGCTGGCCAGCTGGGCAGTAGAGGCCTTGCAGTGTAGGCAACCTACCAAGTCATATGCCTTATATCTTAAAGATCAATGGTTGCAGTTCCAGATTAACACCTTGGCCCAAAGGGGCACGATTGCATTTCAAAATTACCATCAATTCATGACTTTGTGTGACAACAGCTCAGCAGAAGATAAAGCCAAGTTATCCGAATTTTATTTACACAACTTGGCCCTTCCAAACATGACTCTCTGGGACCCCAATGCTACATTGGGAGATGTGCAACTTATGGCCATGGCCTCTTGGTTAAATCATGAGGAAAGAGGGCAGCAGAGATTCGGGTTATTATGAACAGAGAGCTAAGTGAACCACTCATGATCAGGGCAGAACCAAAGGATACATCAGCTTTAATATATGCCCATCAACACCTGGCCAACAACCCTCAGGTTTTACCAGATTACATTGAACGACAAGCTCAAGCCATTGCTCACTTTGAGGACATGGAAAGATTGTTGGGGGATAACTGCATTCATGCTTGCATAAGGAGGTGGAACACATTGCCCCACAGTTTGAAAATAAGAGAATACCACTCCCCAACCAGGATGAGGGAGGCCTTGGCAAGGGTACCCCTCTATAAACAGTCAATGCAAAATCTGCAGGCCAACTGGATAGACCCAAAGTTCAGTCCTCCCTTACTTTTAGGATTGCTGGAAGGAGTCAAAGAAGAAGAAGAAGACAGGCAGTGGGAGGAAGTAGAAAGAAAAGCAAGATTTCATGACCGAGAAGAATACATCACCTCGGAGGCCTGGGATGTGAGAGAGGCAGTCAAAGCAATCAAAGATGATGAGCTGGATTAGTTGCTCAGAGGATGAGCAACACATTTAGCAGGGGGGTGATGATGAGCCCCAAAAATGGGTAACTTATTGGGCTCATTTTGCCTATTTTTCTCCATTAATCCACCATTCTTCATAGTTTATGTATGCTTTTGACCATGAAGGCTAATACGTGTTTGTTGCAGATTTTTGGACAACTTTTGGACCAAGGTCAAGCATTTATGGGCCATTTGACAGTCAAATACGAGGGGACAAGGCTGAGGATTTGTAGCAAGGGTGTCTCCTGCACCAAATGGCCCCTTCCTCGAGTTCTCCACCATCAACTCGGAGTTCAACAGTCCACCAAAGTTGATTTCGAAGGGCAGCCGAGCAGCTTTTGTAAAGTGGCTGAGTACTTGCCGTTTTGAGCAGCCAAGCCCCTTGAATTAAGGAGCACTGCTGGAGGTCCTTGTAGTGCATAAGTAGGAAGGCTTCCAACCTTCGTAGGTTACTTGTTGAATATTTGTATTTTGCACTATAGTGCTGCTTTGTTTCTCAGCCCATTTTGGAGCTTTTGTTGTAACACATTTTGGACATGGTTGTTTTTTGAGTAATGGAAACCAGTTTCATGTTGCATCAGTTTTGAGCTTCTTTTTAGGAGCCTGTAGCTCTTGGGGTTGGGCCCAACCCAAGCGCCAGGGCCTCCTCTATGTATTGTTATATGTTTTTTGCTGTCTTCATAAAATAATTTCTGCTAGTAGATTAGAATCTTGCTTGGTTATCTAGGTCATTTTTGATGATTGAAAGAGATTTTCGTGGTTCAGAGTGATTTGATAGGTTGACAATAGAAAATATCTTCGAAAAAGGCCATCAAGCAACCCTGGATCTCACCTCTCCCTCCTTAGGACCATGAACTGAGACCCAAGTGTTCTCGCTGCCACAAAAACACTATCTTTGCTTCTTCATGCAATTGCTAGTGTTAGTTTCTCAATTGCAAAAGTTGATACCAGATGTGATTACATGATTAGATCCATTCTTGCTTGGTTTTCATAAGTCATTTTACATAATTTTCTACCAATGAATTTCTGTTCATCATGGGTGTTGGTTCCTAGGTCAAATTAGGTTAGAATAGCTAGATATTTGGTTTGCATGGTCTTTATTTGGTCAGTTTCAAGAAGTAGCGTGCAGAACACCTGTGATACCTCCCTGCCTACCCTTCCACCATCAGTGCAACCTGTTCCATCCCCTAACTCAGATTCATGCGCTTCGTTTCCCACATTTTCTCACTTTGACCTAATTTCCATATTTTTGTGCAACATTGCTCTATCCATCCTTGAACAAATCCAACCATCCTCATCACTTCTCAGCTTCATTTCCCAAGTTCTAAACCTCTTCACACCCTCATCCAACCTCCATCTCCACTTCTCCACCTTTCTTCCACCTTCAACCATCCAAAATCGCCTTTTGGAACATCCTGTAGAACCCTTGCAAACTTCCTGTAGAAGATCACGAGAGTGGTTTTTCGAGATCCGATCATGGTGAAACTCTCTGGAAGGGTGTTAGGGACCCCTTAAGCCCTCTTCTCACCTTCCCAACCTCCTGCAAGTGCCCTCACCATTTCCTTCCATTAATCAACCTCTGCACAGTCAAAACAATTAAGAACATGCATAATAATTCTACAAGATTACTCAAAAATACAAAAAGACATTCCATTTCAGATTTCACTACAAGAATAGCTTAGTCACATGCATTCTACATGTCTAGAAGTCAAAGGCATCCATTTCCACTGCTTTCATCTCTTTTCTTGCACCAGTAGGGTTAGTCTGTAAAACTAGGGTTTGCTAGGGTTGGCATTCCTTTTCCACTTTTAGCTTCTTTCTGCAAGTAGACTAGATTCCTTTGAGTTAGATTTCATCCATCACCGTTAAAAGCTTCTTCTAAGAGTTCATATAAGTTGGCTTAATCTCCTAGCGGACTTGTGCCAGCTGATCCAGTGACAGCCTGTGGCAAGAGCTAGTACTTGTGCATATAGCATCGTCGCTTCCAAGTTTGTTACGAACTACCAGGTTGATAAAAGTAAAGAAGGGAGTCACAAGAGTTGCAGCATTATTGCTGCAATACTAGGGCCCACCACATATATGATAGAAATTTTGTGATTTACCTTTGGTAAAAATGTAAATTTCCATTTTTTACCATAGTCACTTATGGTAATAGAAGATAAATAAGGATCAAATAGGTAAAGAGTTTTAGAGCAAGTCAAAGAGTATCAGTAAGAAGATCAAAAGCAGGGCAGCTAGTAAAGAATTTCAAAGAAGACAGCAAGATGCCCAAGCATAGGGCCTTCCTCCAGCACATTCACAAGAATAGGGACAACAAGCCATCAGTTTGCCTCTTTCTTCTATCTACGTGACCATCTGTCTCTATTTTCATGTAACATATAGTTAGTCATCCTAGAATATATCTCACTTTGTTATGAGATATTTTTATTGTTAAGTTTTTGTATAATTCTCCCTCATTCGGATTATTGAGGGTGGATTCTTAGACATTGCTGTAAAACTGATTACTTTGGAATAAAGTTCTATTGGAAAAATCTTGCATGGTTGGCTAGATGAAGAATTAATGCAAAGGACTTTTCACAGTATTCATGTGTCAAACACTGGACAAATAAGTATCTTATATCTCATGTTTTATTGTTTTCTTGTTTATTATATCAATTGTGTTTCATATCTGAATATCAAAATGAAAAATAATAATTCAGAAAGTGCTAAAGTGCAATCTGTCTTCAATCGTTTTTATTCTAAATGTTTTCCTCTAAACTAGTATAAGCAGTGAATTCTTAATTGCTCTTGTTTCCTAGTTTACTCATTTTGATCATTTAGTAAAGAATTCTTAATTGCTCTTTATTGGTGATCATCCAAGCTCCCTCCTCTTAAAATATGTTGAAGGATTCTTAATTTCCCTTCATCCCTTTTAAGTCCATTCCATCTTTTCAAGTCTTTATTTGCTCCCTGTTTAGCTATCTTGTCCTATGAAGCCATCCTTTGTTGAAAAAACCAAGTCCAGTTGAGCCATCTTCTTTGACTCCATTAGCCCAATGGCCTAAAATATTTAGTCCTACCCCTCTGCTACTGAATTTCACCACCAAACACAATCAAAACCCCCAAGCTTTCATAACTAGCCTAATATCTTCCAAAAAAAAGCTAAACCTTAAAGAGAGAGCCCTCTCTGGATATAGATTGGCTAGATTATGTACCTAAATGTTGGTTTGTGGTTACCTCAGACCCTTTTCCCTCTTCTTACAACTTCTGGGAAAATTTGAGTGATAACATACTCAGTTGTATAGGAGTCTACCTCGTCAATACCATTACGTAGAATTTCCTCATGCACTTTTGAATGCTTGTCATCCTACAAGTCTCCCTGAATAATATCACATTGTTGCTCACCATCCTGAAAATCAATAGACCCAACTATAGAAGATTCCCCATGATATGAAGGAATCTCCTCATGTTCCATCCTTGTTGACGCCTTCCTATCACTTGGACATGAATGGTTAAATGCCTAAGGCCCCTTGCAAATAAAGCATAGTACTCTCTTCCTCAGTTCATTCTTGCTATCTCCACAAATCCTTGTTAGTTCCTCCTTGGTCAACTTCTTTCTAAGTAGTTTGATGTTCCTTCTGACCAACCCCTCCAAATGGCCAACAATTTGGATCTCATTTGTTTGAAGATTAAGATCAAGGACATGATCTTTTGCATGTCTGGTGGTTTGACAAGGTTTAGATGAGATGTTGATGCTGGTGCAAAAGTATTGGAGCATCTGAAGGATTAAGTCATCACACTCTAGATCAAACATAAGTATACCAAAACTGAATTTTGCCATGCGTTCTAAAATTTTGAACCTTTGGAAAAAAGTAAGATGGGTGTTATTGTCCAACACTTGGAGGGCTTCTACCATTACATGAAAAATCCTCCTCATCATGTCATCATTGTAGGGTGGTAGGCGCGCTATTAAGGCTAATATTTTAATGAGATAAAAGGTAACTGTGAGTCGAACCCTTCCACAAGAATGTGCCAAGAACTTGGGTTATATGAAATAGAGCATGGATGGCTTCAAAGCCCAACTTGACCCTTTCCAATCCGATTGATCCATTAGGGACAGAGCCATATCTAATGTGTCAAACTGTAGGAGGACATCTTCTGACTTTGTACTCTACAATTTGGATCAAAGTTCAAAGAGACACTTTCTTTTTACATCTTCCTTATGGATATTCTTTGACTGCTGAAGGATAGCATGGACCTTCTGAGGGAAAGGCTTGTTGTCATGCTCTTGGTGGATTGACATCAATTTCAAACACAAGGACATGCAACTCTATATTATTATCTATTAAAGAGAAAAGGCTTAAGTTTCAAAATCCTAGGATTTTATTCCTGAGATGTAGTCTATTAAGAAATTTCTTACTCTCCAAGAACAATATGGAGACCATTCACTCTCAAGATTCATTAATTAATTCTTAGATGTAGTGTCAATGGTGGCTATGGAATAATAAGAAAGATGAGAGTTTGAACAAAGTCTTTATTGGAGCTTTATTGGATTTCAATCTAATGAGTGAAACTAATATATTGGATAATATGTGAGTACAATGTATAATATAGCCATTGAAGAAGAGGAAATGTTATAAACACATGAAGAAGAAAATGTTATGAACGAAATTCTTTGCATATGATAAAAGTTCAATGAATAATAATCCACTTCAAGGGGAAACCTTGTTTTGCAATAAATCAATGCCAAGAAAAGATGGGATGATTTTAAAATTGTCTTCTTAGTGTGTGTGTGTGTGTGTGAGAGAGAGAGAGAGAGAGAGAGAGGGAGGGAGGGTACAATTACAATTAAAGTGTATGGGTTACTTCACTAATATAACGATAGAAATATAACTCCATATCTACGATTTTGCATGGAGGTTTTTTCTTAACATGTAAATTTGTCTAACATGCCCTTCCCCTTGACGATTAGTTGAAAACACCTAGATAATTTTAATCAAGAAGATGGATATAAAATAAGAAAGTTTTAAAATCCCATTACTCATCATTTTAATCACTCACCATTTTCACTCTTTAATTTAAAACAATAATTTTCTCTTTCTTCAGGATTTGGCCTCTTATAGATCTATTGTCGTTGCGACAAACACCCTCCAAAATTTTGCATATACTTGAATATTGAAGCCTACTATGGATCTTACGATCAGTCAATTTGTTGTCACTTCTTTTTTGGTTGATACTTTATTAAGTCTTTGAGATCCCTTCTTGGATTGTAAGTGCCAAAGTCACATGCTCACACATGCTCATATCATAATGAATTCATGAGCGCATTGCATCATGCAAGCTTAAACAAGCCTAACATAGTCCACCAAGACAATGCATGTAAAATGTTCAACCCATGTCGACATTTAGTGTGCATAGTCATTGATAGTCTCTCACTTTTGGTTGCCTTTGTACTTCTATTTCATTGAGTTTTTCCAACTATTGCTTTTTCACACTATTACGAAGGACCTAACACACAACTTCACTTTTGCAAGTGTCATTTTCATGATTTCAACTGTCGCTTTTGCTTGCTTTCACTTTAATTAGTTTCATTTTCATATTATATTCTATTTGGCATGTGTCACTTTCATTGTCGTTTGTATATCGCAAGTGTTGTTCACACTTTTGTCTTCATATAGCAAATGTTGTCTTTTGGCATGAGAAGTGTCACTTATCATATAAAATGTAGTTTTGGCTTGTTTTAAGAGGTAACCTTGGTGCTAATGAGTCATTCTTACCATGTAGAAATGTATCACACTCATTCCCAATGTTCCAAACACTATTGCATAAGTGTCGTCATTGACATAAAAAAGTGTATCTTTAGTGTCGTACTTGGAGTGAGATGTTACCATGTTGCCGCATTGAGGAAAGTATGTTGTTCATGTGTTATGAGTGTCCTATGTTATGTCATCAAGTGATCTAAGTGTGTGATCATGCTCAAGTCTTGTTCTTGTTCAACTTCATCTCACTAATCCCACACTTAGTCAAAACTAGGAAAACTCCCAAACCAAACCAATCAGCCTCATTTAGCCCTCTTGAACTACGCAATGCACAGTCTCAATCCTCAAGCAACAACCTTGTCTCTTGAAACTACCCAATGCACAGTTTCTTCCTCCTAGAACTATGAACTACACAATCTCAGTGCTTAGTCCTAGTCCTTGAGCTCTAGAACTACGCAATCCTTGCCTCCAACCAACCTTCTCTACACACTGCGCAGTCTCAAGCATCAAGCCTCGACCTTGAGCTCTTCAACTACACAATCACATGGCCCCTGTCCCTCTTGAACTAATCATTGGGAAAATTTCAGCCTCAAGCTTCAAGCTTGATCCCTTGAACCCCTCAACTACACAATTTCCCGTGTTGTTCTCCTATCTGAATTGTGCATTGGGCAACTTCAAGCCTCCAACTTGACCTTTTGAGTCCCTCAACTATGCAATCACTTATCCTAGGCTTTTAGAATTGCATATTGTGCTGTCTCAAGCCTCATACCTCCCGTCTGAGCCCTTAAGTCCCTTAATTGTGTAGTCCCTCTGCCCAAGCCTCCAAAATTGCACATTGTGCAGTCTCAAGCCTCAGTCCCAGACCTTGACCTCTAGAATTGCGCAACCACTCAACCAATCGTCAATTACAACCCTAACAAGTGATTTCATGAAACATGTTAGATTAGGGTTTTATCAGACCGATGTCATCTTGTCATGAGTGGATTGCAGCCGTGGGTAAACTTTCACTCTATGATAGGATGATGATTAAGGATATGGGAAAGGATACCATTCTAGAAGACACCTGTGAAGTTGAAGAAACCAAATGATCATCAGTTGAGAAGACGAAGGAACACAAGGTTACAACATAAGACAAAAGATCAAGTTCACATCGAAGACTCCTTATCTTCAAGTTATGAGGAGGAAGAAGAAGAACATGTACCATCATTCAAGAAGACAAAGAAACTAGCAACAAAGGGTTACTTGACACTACCGTGTCATCATGCAGTCCATGTCATCAGTGTCATGTCATGTCATGTCCTGAGTCAGCATGTGCCACATCACATTAGAGAACTTTTGAGGTCTAAAATGGGCATCCTAAGAAAAATGAACAACCAAAATAAATTTTATAAGAACCAATAGGATTCAAGATGATGATGTCAACCATTGGAGATGATTCACCATTTTTGGGGTAAAAAGGTAAAAAGATTAAAAAATAATAAAATAATAAAACTACTTTTTCAACTTGTATTTTCAACTTATCTCCCTAAGTTTTTACTCATATTTTGAGTGGGAGTACTTTTTGGATGAAAAATTTAATTCCTCATCCAATGAGTACCCATGTTGCATAATTTTGATGGACCTTGCTACACGAAAAATGAGAAATACATGAAAAAAACGTGATTGCAATCACATTTTTCATGTATTTCTCATTTTTTTCATAGTAGGGTCCATCAAAAGTATGCAACATGGGTACTACTTAGATGAGGAATCAAACTTTGCATCCAACAAGTGTTCTCTCTTGAAATTTGACTAAACCCATAGGGAGATAAGTTGAAAATACGAGTTGAAAAAATAGTTTTTTTCTTTCTTTCCTCTAAAATATGATGATGTAATCTAATCTTATTTTATTATTTCCACTATTATTTTATAATTTCCTTAGGAGGCCCATTTTAGATCTAAAATTCCCCTAATGAATATTAGATAAACATAATGTAAAGTGGAAGTCCAAGACTCAACCATGTAATGTGAAAAGTCATGTAGGAAGTCGAAAGGTCTTAAAGAAGTTAAACAACCATGAAGGTAGTCCAAGAATCACAAGGAAGGTGAATGATCACACCATTTGTTATATTACATGTAAAAGGACTTTTTCACCTTGGCTCCTCCTACCAGGCATTGAAGGAAGATAGTTGTTTTGGAGGAGCAACTGATTTCTATAATGCTCCACTGTTGGGACTAGTGGTGTTTATTATCTTGATGTATCTTGGGACTTTTACTTAATTCAGAAGCTCGTTGAGCTAGCATTCTTTTATGCATATGTCGTGAATATTGTAAGACTATTCTTTGAATGTTTGTGATGTATGTTGTGTAGATTTTTACTTGTAGATTCAATAGCTTAAGTGATACGCTAAAACATAAGACAAGAATCTACTCTACTCATCAGTGGAAACAAAAAATTGATCAATGAAAACACTAAGTAGAAAAGGAAGAATTTCAATCGCATATAACACAATATTTTATGGTGAAAGCAACTTCTCAAAACCCAACTATATATATTACATTAACGAGAAGATCTGAGAAGAAAATGCAATGCTTGTTCAACCAAAAAAATTCTTGCACAAGTACAATCTATCTCTCTTCTTCACAAACTAGCTCAAGCCAAATCTGTTGCCTGTTAAGCCCCTACTTCCTTGCACAATTCCTAAGATAATTATCCCATATTTAATTGGAAAATTCTCTCTCCATAATTGCGCAATCCATCCATAGGACCTCAACTAATTGCATGCACCACTCAAAAAATTATACAACTGATAGTACACTAATCTCAACTAGGCCTTCACTAGAACTAACATGAAAGAGTTATTTATGAGTGAATCTTCAGTTAACTGGCGGAGCATTGAAGATGCACTAGTGCTTGTACCCACTACTAGACCTCCTACTAGTTCCTACAACTGATTTAACTAGTTTAACTGACTTTAACTCAATTAGACAGATTTAATTAACCACAACTCAAAAGAACTCAACCTGGACCCCTAAAATCAGGGAAACTTTTAAGAATGGAAATTTATCTTAAAGTTTAGAAACCTTGGCGAATCCCACTAGTTCATAATATGAAATATATAAAATGTTTGGAGATTCAAATTTATAATATTTTTATATAGTCTATATATAATTTTTTGGTGATTTTTAGGGTAAAATAATTCCATTCTATAAAATTTGGGTGAATCATTTTTACAAAAAAATAGAAATTAGCGAATCTTTTTTTTGGAAAAAGTATAGAAAATTAGCCCATGGGCGAATATTAGCCCCTAAAATTTTCCCTGCCTAAAATTTAAGAATCACTCTAGATATACTTCCAACTCAAATTTACTACGCCAACTAATTCAAAATAACTTAGTTAACTATTACAAGTTGCTATGAGAATAGAATTTCGATTTAATTCCTAATTTAATTTAAGGAAAAATTAAATTACGATTTCTTGTTTCTATTTTTAATAGTCCCTCTCAAAAATAAAGGGATTATCTACTACCCTGATCCTATCTTTGTAAAACTCGAATTTGCATCTTGACAAGGCCTTTGTCAAAATATATGCATCTTGCTTCTCTGTGGGAATGTTCTACAACAACATAATTCTCCTCTACACACAATCTCAAAGATGATGATACTGGATATCAATATGTTTGGACCAATCATGAAAAACTAGATTCTTAGAGAGTTTGATACAACTATGATTATCACAGTAAATCATTATTGGATCCATCTGCATACCAAACAAACCAACCGGTATCTTCCTCGTCCAGATAGCCTCACAAGCTGCTTGAATAGAAACCATGTACTCTGATTCTACTGAATTGTGTGCAACTTGTTGGGTTGTGTTATATTCTTTCACATCTGAGGGTATTTGGATGTGATGCATATATACATGTTCCAAAGGAAAAAAGAACAAAGTTGGATAGTAAATCTGAAAAGTGCATCTTTATTGGGTATAAGGATGGTTTACAAATTTATAAGCTTTGGAACTCAGTAACAAGGAAGGTCCTGTATAGCCGAGATGTGGTGTTTAGAGAGGTAAAATATGCTATTAAACATGAATTCCTACCAAAGGAACCTGAGAAGATAGAGTTTGAGCTAAAGGAGGAAGAATAAAACTCTACAGTAGAAGAGGAATTAGAAGATTAAGAGCCACAAACTCTGGTTGTGAGAAGATCAATTTGAGAAAGAAGGAAGCGAGAAAGGTATAGTCCATTTGCTTTCTGTTCAAATTTTTCTTTATCTATCACTGATGATGATCCCAAAACTGTGAAGGAAGTAGTAGATTCAGAGGATGGAGAACTCTGGAAAGAGACCATGGTTGATGAAATGGCATCCTTGCACAAAAATGAGGCTTCAGATCTGGTGGAATTTCTGGCTGGAAGGAAACCCATTGGCAGCAAATGGGTGTTCAAGAAGAAAATGAATGGAGAAGGAAATGTGGAGAAATACAAAGATCGGTTGGTAGCAAAAGGTTATTCCTAGGTGTCAAGAATTTATTTTAGTGATATTTTTTCTCCTGTTGCCAAGGTAGCCTCTATTAGATTACTTTTATCTGTTGTTGTTGCTTTTGATTTTGAGATAGAACAGAGGGATGTGAACACAACATTTCTTCATAGGGATCTGGAAGAAGAGATCTACATGAAGCAACTTGAAATTTTTGTAGTGAATGATAAGAACGAACTCGTATGCAAGTTAAAAAAGTCTTTGTATGGGTTAAAACAGTCACCAAGGATGTGGTATCAGAAATTTGATACATTTATATGGTGACATGGATTCACCAGAAGCAAAGCAATTCATTGTGTGTATTTTAAATTAATTGGTGACCATGTTATTTATCTAGTCTTGTATGTAGATGATATGTTACTAGTTGGAAATGAAAAAGAAATTATCCACGATTTGAAGGCCCAATTGTCCTCCAAATTCGACATGAAAGATCTTGGTGCTGCAAACTATATTTTGGGCATGGAAATTAAATGAGATCGAGCAAAGATGAAGCTCTAGTTAAACCAGAGGAAGTATGTCTAGAAAATACTACAGAGGTTTAATATGCATGATAGTAAACCGGTGAAGGTTCTATTCATGTAGGTGTAAAGTTATCTGCCGAATAGTGTCCTAAAACACAAGAAGAGGAAGAGGACATGTCCCATATTCCATATGCAAGTGTAGTCGGTAACCTGATGTATGTGAGGGTCTGTACTAGACCAGACATTGCACATGCAGTGGGAGTATTGAGCAAGTTTATGTCAAAACCAGGGAAGGAGCATTGGATAGCAGTGAAGCGGGTGTTCAATTATTTGCGTGGCACCATTGATTATGGCTTGTGCTACCAAGGAATACTAGGAGTGGACAGAGTTTTGGACATTCGTGGATTTGTTGATGCAGATTGGGCTGGAGATCTAGATCAGAGAAGATCTACAAGTGAGTATGTGTTTAACCTATTTGGAGTTGCAGTCAGTTAGATGAGTAAGAGACAATATGTAGTGGCACTGTCAACTACATAAGTAGAATACACGGTAGCCACTCATGCAATCAAGAAGCAGCTTGGTTGAAGAGATTGTGTTCAAGTATGGGGTTAGTACAGGAAGCTATAAGGATAGACTGTGACAGTGAAAGTGCAATTTTTTTGGCAAAGAACCCTGCTTATCATTAAAAAAAAAAGCACATTGATGTTCAATATCACTTTGTGAGGGATATGCTAGAAGATAAAAAGGTGTTGCTGGTAAAGGTGGACACTTTGAATAATACTGCAGATGCTTTGACAAAGCCTGTGAGCTCTGAGAAGTTCTCTTGGTGTATAGAAACAACGAGCATTGCAGGGCTGGATCAATGACTAAGTTCTCCTATGATCGCGTGTGGAAAGAAAACAACATGTGGGAGAATGTTGGGTAGCCCCCCTCTATGGGGTTCAAGGCAGCGCCCCGAGGAAAATATTTTTAGATCCTATTTTAGGAGGGCGGACCTACCTATGGTTTTGTGCATGGATTTTGCACATGGTTTGGGCACGTTGATTTTCAGTCCATGGTATTTTGTAGATTCGGTCAAGGGAACTACGGTTATGTTCTAATCCAGGGTTAATGGATTGGAATTTATGGATGCTTCGGCATGTATATATATATATATGTGTGTGTGTGTGTGTGTGTGTGTGTGTGTGTGTGTGTGTGTATTATAACATTGAATATAATGAAAAATCAATCTGGTAGTCCCGGTTTTGGGATCCAAGGAAAATTCTCTGTGTATATTTGTTTTATGTGTTATGCTCTCGCCATTGTTTATTTTCTATTTTTATAATTCGTATGCATGTAATTTATGTACAGAGTTAAAACCTACCCCAACATATCACATGGCTCTTCAGGGTCATTGTTGGGAAGATCGATGAGCAATAGGATAGGTTGAGTAGTAGCTCACCTACATCACCTATTGCTCAATATGGGTTGAATTGTAGCTCCCCCATGATATTTCAGGTAGTATCCTGATGAAATATTTTTGGGCAGTAGCCCAATGATAGATATTTCCAGGTAGTAGCCTGATGACAGACGTTTGTAGGTAGTGGCCCACTGACAGATATTTCAGGTAGTAGCCTGCTGATAGAGAATTCAGGTTGTAGCCTAATGGACAGAGGGTGGTAACTTTTTCTCATCATGATTCTTGTTCTTTAAATTCAAGAATGTTTCAATAGATAGAGTTGATCATATTTGTACACATGATGAAAGGATGGCGCATTGATCTATGGAAAATTTTTACAGATGGAATTCTCCCTAGTTGAGAGGGAGTGTTAACAATATCCAACTGCGTAAAATTCCAATTTGGCCTACTCATTTGATGGAGATGATGATGGCATTAAGTTCCTCTTTTTGAGAGGACCAAAATTGACCTAAAGATCACCTCGTTCAGATAAGAAGAAGTTGGTTTTTGATTTTTTGCACCCACTCATGGATATTGGATCAAGTCAACTTCACTTTCATGCACACTTGGACAAGTCGGCCTGAAAATCAAATAGACATTGTTGGACAACCCTAGAAGCCTATAAATGCAAGTGACCTAGAATCTCATTTGGACATCACAACATCAAGTAGCTTCTTCTCTTCTATTTGATTTGGTTTGGCACATTGGTGAAGAAAAAGGTCGTACGAAGCTCTGAAGTCTCAAATCCGAAGCTCAGACAAAATTAGGGTTTCTGCTCTGGATGCTGACACATAACTAGGAAATTTCATCCCTACACACACACATGATATGGGAAAGATAATGTCCAGGAAGCTATAGATGCTCGCATGCTAAATTGAAGAGAGCATCCATGGGTTTGATTACAGTTGACCATCTTTTGAATTTTTCTGAAGTTGTCTGAAGTCTGAATAAAGTTGTCTCTGATATATTTTGTCATTATAAACTAGTTTCTGAAGTTCTTGGGTTGTATTTCTCATCATATTGTATTGGGTTCATTGTAATCTCTGCTGAAAATTTTATGAAAATCTAATAGAAGAAGAATTTCAAAGGGTTTTCCCCCTAGTGGGGTTTTCCTTGGTCTTTGACGAAATTTGGTGTCTCTTGTTGATGTGATGATTTTCTTCTTTTTCATTGCATATAATTGTTCTATCTTCAATTATCATTGATGAATGGAAAGACAAATTGTAATTGGAAATATTGCTAATTGAAGTCTAGAATTGGGCTAAGGTAATTGATACAACATACAACAATTTGAAAATTAACACCATGGGATCTACCCATGCTATTTGTCTTCATTTATTGAGGGAAAACAACAAAATAAGATTTCTATAGAGTCCATCAAACCTATAAATTGAGATAGGAGCTAGGCCTTTAAATGATCCTAAATTGTCTATCTTATTTTGTTTGTCGAGAACTTGGCATGGTCAATTCCACTTTGATCCTAGGATGAAAACCCCGTCGTGAACTTGTATTGTGGATCCAGTGAGGATTCACAAAGGTGCTTCACTATCTTAGATTAGTGTTTTAATGAGCAAACATGCATGCCATTTGAGGCTTCAATATTATTTGTATGGGCATGTATCTTTGTTTTCAACTATTAATATAAATAAGAGGTTGCATTTTCAGATCCCCTTGTGTTCAGTGTTTTGATTGAAAGTATTTTTAAATTGAACACTAGAGTGTTGTCAGAGTTGGTTTTCGTGCCAACCTAACAGTTTAAGAATAAATTAGTTTTCAATGATATGCCATAATCACCCTAGCTAGCTAGTAATCTATCAATTTCGATGGCTTATTCACATCCACCTTAGTTGGTATTTGCAAAAAGATCAATCAGTTTATTTGTGTCTTCACATTGAATATTGTAGATTGATACGCAGATCTATCATTAGCCTCGGTCTGTTATTACCAGTCAAATAGGCTGAAACCCGTTGGATCTATGGAAAAAATTGCAAATCAAATTGGAATTGCAGGAGGACGAGATATCATTGGGAATCCACCTCTTGGAAGGCCAAATTTTGGGGATCAATAAAGGCTTGATCCACTATTCTTGCAGAGATCAGAATTCTAATTGAAGACCGAGATGTTTTCTATTGCGGGCCGAGGTTTATCGTTGAAGAAAATATTTCCACATTGAAGATCATATCCTTGCAGTTGTGGGAAGTGGACAGAGGTGCCGTAGGCACATCGGCGAAGCAAAAAGGGAGATAGAAGGGACCATAAAACTCCACTGAAAGGAAAATAATAGGCTCATAGGCCACCTGATCTTAAGATCGACTCCTCAGTTCATTGATACGGGTCTCGGTATTCACCCCAATATTTACCGAAGGTTATAGCCCATATGTTCCGGAGCCGAATAATTCCTAGAACATTGTCATTGGTTTATTATTGTAGGTGTGCTGGGCGAGGAAGCCATTTGTAATGCAACGGGACCAATCGTGGGGCCGTGAAGCCATACTCCTTAACAAACGAAATCTTACATTAAGACTTTGAAACAAATATCCATGTGATTTTCATGAAGAAACAATCACCCTTGACATGAAAAGGAAAGTAAGTAGGCACCTGGATGCTCTGCTCATATTCATATTTCACCTGACCTAAGTGAGCAATGATAGACTGCCTTTAACAGACCCTCTGTTTCATGCCTCGTCCCAATATAAGTAACGACTCATGCTCAAATGTCATGGAGGAGATAACCAGAACATAGCAAGATTCCTATATTATAGTTGAGTCCATTAATTTGCAGGAGAACTCCCATGGAGGATACGAGCAACCAGTTGTGCAGGAGAATAGAAGCCATGGTGCCATTCAGTTAACGTGTTAGACATACGTGCTGGACTTCAAATCAGTGGCCCTCGATTTATCGTAGGGGCCAGGGTTATAGCATAAAGCACAGAGTCGTGGCCATACGCTCGTCCTGCATAGATTGGGAGGCTGTGAGGCCAGAGACATCGCCTCAAAGGAGACTCGGACCTTCTATTTAATATAATTTCCCACTACTTCTATTCGATTTGGTATGATCATAGGTAATTCAGGTCTGCAGAGTATTTGCTCCAATGGCAATGAAATACAACTATGTGCTACTTTAAATTTGGATCATCGTAATATTACAAAGTTGGTTGTATCTTACTGTAGTCATTCAATATTGGTTTGAAATGTGGATTACATTACATAAGTAGGAAGCCAAGCCGCTGCAGCAAATAATATAATACAGGAGCAAGAAACATGTGTGCATGAATGGTGTAATGATTAGATCGATGCCATATCAGTAGCCCACTCCTAGCCAAAGTTGAAGCTCTGGGGGTTACTGCAGGAGGAGGGAGGACGACACCACATATTTGGGGCAGACTTCTGCTGAGTCTTTAGAGGTCGATTAGCACCATTTGAAGTTCTCCCAGAATTTGGAGTGCCATATTCTAATTTTTAATACTGTAGCAACAACCAAAATATTATCTGTTTTAATAACTTATTGTCACTGAGTTTGTGACCAAAATAAGGGCCAAATTCTATTCTAGAAGTTAGAAATATTCCCCAACAGAGAGGATCCAAGTATGAAGCATGTTTGTCCCTATATTTTTCATAAGTTTCATCTGTGGGTTGCATTTGAGCAATTTTCCGAGGTTGAACCTTTGTACAATAGAGGCCAATTCCTTGTCCTAAGGAAGGGTCGAATCCATCTTTGCATTGGGCCAAATCTGCTTCTTGTTTCTAGAATTTGAATTGTTGATTATCTCCAAGGAGATTGATCGGAAAGCAAATCTTGTCAGAGGCTGGGGTCAAAATACTAGTTGCATGAAGGTGGTGTCATTACATTATCGTTGCACTTGAAGGGATGACTACACTTCAGGTTCTTGAGTCATTTCCAGCATTGCCACAATCATTTTTTGTGTTTACATTTATCTATCATGACTCTGTGTAGCGCCTGTTTAAGTATATTTATAGTCACAATAAATTCAACCCCATCTATATTTATTCAACCTCTGCTAGAACACTTGCAACTAGAGACCAAACTACACCTGTCTCGCCAAACTTTCTCGCGCTCAAAGCTTGCAAAACGAAAGAACAAAAGTTACTATCATAGGCTTCAAAATGTCAATCTTGCAAAAGATTGTCCAAATGAAAACCTTTAATTTGTTTTGTAGAAATTTGACCTAACCAATGAATTTATCCGAGGCAAAGCCTAAGTCTTTCTGCATATGCACATGTATTAAGTTTTCTAGGTTTTAAAATAGATGGGATACATATGAGATAATTGCATATTCTTTTATTTGAATTTCTTACTCAAAACACCCAATTATATGGGTTTTGGATTAAGTGACTAGTTTAGAATGAATCAAGATAATGCTTAAAAATGTTTCACCCAAATCATAATTCTTTTTAATATTAAAATTTTCTCATCCGATATTAAATTATATTACTTTTTTAATTAGTTATAATAGAGCCAACATTAAAAAATGTTGATCTAAACAATCTTTCTTCATTACATCTAACACCTACACATCTCTCTCATATTAAATTATAAAACCTTTCTCAACAAATTTAAAAATTAATTTCTTTTGATTAATTCAAAATAATAAAAAAATATAATGTTATTCAAAATTGATTTCACCTGCAGAAACTTATACTTTACATACATAATAACTTCTAAACTTAGATTTATTAAATATTAACCAAAAAAATCAAATTTCTTAGTGTTATTTTCTCCTAAATAATTTCTTATTATTTAAATAAAAAAAATAATATATAATATGAATTAAATGTTAAGAAAATTACTTGTAAGAAATTGATCTCTCTGCATAATAAATCTATGTTTAAAATGTATCTACCGTAATTACAATTAAAAGAAAATTAACAATCTAGATATTGCTAATCCTGTTTAGAGATACACTACTGTCATCAACCACTGAATCTCACGTGCACGACACAGTTTAATATTTTGGTTAACCCGTGAATCTTACGCCGTAGTTTAATAGTATATTGAGCTTTCGATTCAAACTCGTTCTTAAATAACAAATCAAATTTGGAAAGTAGGTTTCTATTTTAATTTGTAATTTGTTTTGATGATTTAACCCTTCTATATATGACAAACTATGCTTTTGATGGTCAGGTAAAATAATAATTTTATTAAAATAGGAAAAAAAAAGGAAAATAATAGTAAATTATATTTTCATTATATATATAGATAGTGGGAGAACTTATCATAATTTAGTTGTTAAATTAATAATGGATACAACCATCATTCACTATAATTTATGGTCTTGGGCTATTATCCTATTTCCTTATGTTTGAGGACGATGAACTATTAACCAAACAAAAATAATTTTAGGACAGACCCCAAACCCAAATAAACATTTAGTAATAAATATATATAATTTTTTATTTTGTAATATATATATATATATATATATATATATATATATATATATATATATATATATATAATTTTTATTGTGTAGAAAGTAAAAATTAATAGATTTTTTTTTTTAATTTAACTAATTATAAGATATAAATCAAAATAAGTTTATTTTTGTTAATTAGATGTAATTATGTAATGGAATCTTTAAAAGCTAGTATTGGATTGTGTAATGTAATGTATTGTTACTATGATTTGGTCAAATTATTTTAAAAATAAGATAAGTTTGACTTAGCCATTTGATACGCTCTTAATGGTGGTTTATTATAATGAAGCCTATTAAAAGTGTGAAGAAATCTATTATAGAATGCAAAGGTACCAACTTATATATAATAATCTTCCTAAATAATTGGTAGATCTGAATTTAAAATTGATGTCACTTTATTTAAGTGAAATTAGAGAAATGTTATTATCTTTCTTACTTATATTTAATTCCCAAATATCAATATTTTAAACAAAAAAAATAAATTTAATATTTCAGACAAATAATTATATTTTTCAAAACATATATTTATTGAGGCGAGAGGCTTATTCTACAACCTAGTATGATGTGTAACTTTGTCTATCCATCATCAAAGTTGAAATTTTACTCATGTCGGCCCAAATAAAAATTTTAAGAATAGAAAAAAAAAAATTAAAAAATTATACAAAATATTTATATTTATATAATATCCATTGATAAAAAAAAAATTGCCTGTAAAAAACTGAATCCCTCTCCACTCATATTAAATCCTTATTTAAGATAGATCTATAGTATTTAAATAAAATATTTATATTTTATTTCATAAATAAAAAATATAAATATTCATAAATACCATACAAGTCTTTTTCATTTAACTTTAAAACTTACTTAAACATATTTAGAAATACTTTGTACTCTAAACATTTTAGTAAAATATTTGATAATTGGAATTTTAATTAAAAAATGATATTTATGGAAGATGCTTTAATTTAATTTCATTGGGAGTGATCATAATAGTTAAAGAGAAGATCAATAAGGCTTTGATAGCTAAATTTGAGAGTGATGAGTCATTCATAAGAAGTTATAGCTGTTAAAAAATATAAAGTTATGTTGTGAAAAAATACAATTGTTTATATAACAATAAAAAATTGTTATAATATAAATTATATTTATAATTTTCATAAAGCTAGGTTAAAATATTTTAAATATTTTTTCAATATATTTTTGTAATATTTAAGTTTTATTATCGATGGAAATTATCCAAAAGGCACACTACTAATCATTGGTATGGTATATTCTTTTCATGTTTATTGAATATTCACTATTTAGTAAATGTTTTGGATATAATATTTAATGAGAGCTATATGGTAGCTAGTACCTGCACCTTAGCTTAAATATAGCTTAATGAAACAAAAAAATAGCAAAGGAAAATATTTCATCACAAAAATAAAAAAACTAATAAAATATGATTGTTGAATGCCATCACCAAAAATTAAGAAATATGATTAACTAATATTATTTAAATTAAAATACATATATCTATATGTGTGTATTTTATTTTTATTCATATATATAATTGTTTATAATTAAATTTATTAAAATACGTTTTTAATATAATAATAAGTCACCTTAAATTGAAAATATATGAAAAAATTATAATTCATGAAAAAAACAAAACAAAACAAAACAAAAAGTTAGTAACTAATAGAATGGAAGCTACTAAACAACTGATAATAAGACCTCAACCAATCACCTTACAATAAATAAATTTCAATAATGATAAAAATCAAATTCCTAAGGTGAAAATATAGATAAACATCATAAATTTTTGGTCAAAGACAAATTAATACCCACTCAAAGACAAACTAAACCTAAAACAAGTATAATAAACTTTAGTATATTAATTTATAAGCAACCTTTATATATATATATATATATATATATATATAAAGCAGTAAATAAATATATTAAAAACAAATAAAACATTTTTAATTAATTATATTATTACTTAAATAATATAAAATTAATTCATAATATAAAAATGGAAATACTATATTTAATGATGATGATGATGATGGTTAACGTCCGGTGAGACCAAATAATGATCTATCGGACCTAAAAAGACAAATTATTTATTTTGATTTAAGATTTTATTCCTATGCTCAAAAAGCTTGGAGAGAAGCCTCCCGAGTTCACTATAATTTTGGCATTGTAAAAGGCTAGGAAGGTCAGTATTGTAACAAAGGTTGTGAAATTGAGATCTAATGTGGTTGTATGCAGGGCACTCTAAGAGGAAGTGGTTTTCATCCTCGATGCTCCTATTCTCACAAATGCGGCAGATCCTTTCTATCCATGGCGTTTTAGGAACTGCCCAACGACCAGTTTCACTATGGAGCTCATGAGAATTCGTTCTAATCTTTGCTATATTAGTTTTCTTCTTTGAGCTAGTTAAAATAGAGAGATACTTTTGATCTTCAAGGGTGGGGTTGATGACCTTCTTATAATAACTTAATTTTCTTTTAGACGCTAAATCTTTCTCACACCACAATCTTTCTTTGAACTTAGAAGTAACAATATCTTTAATGTTATTTATGTTTTGCAAAGCATCATTCTCATTGATCTCCCAATAGTTTAACCAGGCCCTTGTGTCCTTATGCCATCCTCGGTTAAGCCTTAGGTGGTTTTGGCTGGAATTTAAAGCTAGCTTAGGAAGTCTATGATTGTCTATGTTATTGAGCTTGTGCTTGTACACTAGAAACCTGAGCATAGCTAGGCTCTCAATAGGAGAAAGACCTGCTTCTATAAGGAGAATAGGATAGGGTGTATTATTTTTAATTTTCAGGTTATAAATTATAAAACGCTTCTGGATTTGCTCAATCTTTCTCCATGATTCTCTGGAGATGCTGCAGCCCCAAACTTCACAGCCATATAATAATAATAGTATATAATAAAACTATTATTATTATTAAAATTTAAAAAATACTAAAAAAAAATTATAATAAATTACATTATTACTATTTAAATAATATGAAATTACATTATAAGTTTTTTTTTGGGTATTTTGATTGGTGATTATCAAATGAAGTGTTATGTATTAGGAGGTTAGAAGTTCAAATTTCCTGGTTGCAAATTCCTCTAGTATTAAAAAAAAATAATTACTATCATAAATTTATCATTACTTATTATTTTATAAATAATAAATAATGAAGAATATTTATAAGTAGAACTTCGGCGTAAATCACATCCAGTGTGGCCCATCTTCAGGACAAGTTGAAGAAACAGATCCAGCTATGCTTGCTAAATAGTCTGAGCAGAGCCTCCAACAGCTATCCTGATCAACAGCTAATTTTGACTTAGGGACTGTAGTCAAAAAGTCAAAATGATAATTTAATGAGAGTTAGTTATCATACCCTAGATTATATAAAAGAAATAATTATAGATGTTGATTACGCTATTAGTTTATTAAAAATTGTGACTTATATGGGAATTAGTTAGAATAGGGACATATATATATATAGATATATATATATAAATATATGTAAGGTAATTTTAGGATGATAACTATATATTACTAGAAAGTTAAAATTAAATAGATCAAAATATGATGATGATGATTAACGTCCACTAAGACCAAATAATGGTCTATCAGACCTAAAGAAACAAATTATCTATTTTGATTTAAGATTTTATTCCTATGCTCAAAAAGCTTGGAGAGAAGCCTCCCGAGCTCACTATAATTTTGACATTGTAAAAGGCTGGGAAGGTCAGTATTGTAACAAAGATTGTGAAACTGAGATCTAATGTGGTTATACGCAGGGCATTCTAAGAGGAAGTGGTTTTCATCCTCGATGTTCCTATTCTCACATATATGGCAAATCCTTTCCATCCATGGCGTTTTAGGAACTGCCCAACGACCTGTTTCACTATGGAGCTCATGAGAATTCGTTCTAATCTTTGCTATATTAGTTTTCTTCTTTGAGCTAGTTAAAATAGAGATATATTTTTGAGTTTATTTATATATATATATATAAATAAAATAGAAGTTAGTTGAAAGGTATAATTTCAAAATTAAATTAAGTGGGAATTAGTTATATTAAAGACAAATATATATAAAAATATATATAAGGTAGGTTAGTTAGTTATAATTCCTAGAAACTCAAAAATATGAAATAATTTAATATGGTGATTACTTATAAGCTGGTTAAAAGGTATAATAAAAAATTATAACTAATAAAAGGTATAATAATTTTTTATTATACATTTTAACCAGCTTATAAGTAATCACCATATTAAATTATTTCATATTTTTGAGTTTCTAGGAATTATAACTAACTAACCTACCTTATATATATTTTTATATATATTTATTTTTAATATAACTAATTCCCACTTAATTTAATTTTGAAATTATACCTTTCAACTAACTTCTATTATATATATATATATGTATATATATATTTAATTTTAACTTTCTAGTAATATATAGTTATCATCCTAAAATTACCTTACATATATATATATATATATATATCCCTATTCTAACTAATTCCCATATAAGTCACAATTTTTAATAAACTAATAGGGTAATCAACATCTATAATTATTTCTTTTATATAATCTAGGGTATGATAACTAACTCCCATTAAATTATCATTTTGACTTTTTGACTACAGTCCCTAAGTCAAAATTAGCCGTTGATCAAGACAGCCGTTGGAGGCTCTACTCACTATTTAGCATGCAAAGCTGGATCTGTTTCTTCAACTTGTCCTGATGATGAGCCACACTGGTTGGTTTGAAAGGCGTCGACATGTCTCTCATTATGTGATTTACGCCGAAGTTCTACTTATAACTATTATGGATCACAGAAGCCTCAATTCAATAAATGAAGAATATTGTTACATCATATTTGGGAGGTTACACCATAAATTTATCATTAATTATTAGTGAATTAATATAGACAATACACTAGAATTTACATGTAAGGGCTGAGAATACTAGTAGAGATTGAAAGCTTCCTTGAGGTTGAAGATGTAGAACTTGACTTGTCTTTGCATCTTTGAGACACGCAAATTTTGTATGTTATAACATCTGAAATTTGAATAAATGAAGTATTGTTATAATAAATATGGGAGGTTAAATCATAAATTTATCATTAATTATAAAATCATAACGATTATGAATCATAAATTAATTATCATTAGCTATAAAATTATAAACTAAATAAATAACATATATATATATATATATATATATATATATATATATATATATATATATATATATATATATAATATACTTATTTAATTAAATTATCTATATATATATATATATATATATTTAGACTTCTGTGATCCATATTAATAATAAAAAAAAAATTTAGAAAAAAATCACATAAGAGTAATATCGTCAAGGCCTTTAGAACCATCCAATGTGGTTCATCTTCATGACAAGATGATGGTTTTTTTTTTTTTTTTACTGAGATTAAAACAAATTTTAATTATTATTTTTTGAATAAATCCATTTAAGTTATAATTCTATAATGAGAATAAATAAATAAAGTATATACAAATAAAGAAATAAATTTTTGGAAAGTTTTGAATTTTAAATAGAATCAAATTAAATAATATTTATATTATAAAAACAAATAAATAACTAAATAATATTTTGGAAAGTTTGAAATTTAGATAACATCAAATTAAATAATATTTATATTATAAAAAAAACTCTAGGAGTTTAGAGCAGGTTTTTCCAGGTTTTTCGGAAGAAAACTCACACAAAGCAATATCTTCATGCAAATTCCCATCATTTCCCCACTCAGAAACTAGGTGTTCTCAACACCTTAACCACTCGGGCCTTGCAAGAGGTCTTAAATAAGGATGGTTATAGCAAATCCCAGGGTCTGAGAGTATTCCATAATGCAGAAAGAGGTCCTAAGAAGAGGACCGATCCCAAGGATCGAGCTTATGGGGTTCATCTTACTTTTATTCAGGGGACCATGGACAAAATCGCGAAGATCCTGGAAAAACATAATATTCCTTCTTCCTTTAGAACCCTTCCCACTATTCGAAGTTCTCTTCGAGCTTATGGGGTTCATCTTCCTTTTATTCAGGGGACCATGGACAAAATCGCGAAGATCCTAAAAAAACATAGTATTCCTTCTTCCTTTAGACCCCTTTGCACTATTTGAAGTTCTCTTCATTCGGTCAAGTGTAGGAATTTACAGGGTAAGTTCCTCAGAAAGAACACCAAAAGGACACCGCTCACAACCAGATCACAGATCAATACACCAGTATTTTTGACGTGGTTAAAACCCTCAAAGAGGGAAACAGTCCACGGCCTGCGCCAACGTAGCTACTACAGGAAATTTATTAATCAAAGAATGAAAATTTACATAAGCTTCTCTCATGCACCGATTACACGAACAATGACCCTCCATGTGCTTTAAATAGAACTCATGGACCAATCGGGTGTCAAGCCACGGATCAAGTGTCGGTAATACCGAGGAGAGAATGAACCGTCGGATCACTACATATCGTGACCGTCGGATTGTAAGTTACAATATGTACAACGGTAAAGAAACACACTTTACCTAACTCTAAACTAGACCAAGTTGTACTTAACTATTTCCTATGTGTCGGAATATCCTAACATCCCCCCTTAAGAACAACTTGGGATAGGATTGAAGGATTTACAAATATGACACAATAGGAGAAGGAAGGAGACACTAGAGCCTATCCCCTCTTAGTGACAACTTCCTGAACTCCAAGCATATATCGAAGTTTAGTGAACTTCGCCTTTGTGAGAGCCTTTGTGAAGATGTCTGCAACATGATCATCTGTTGAACAATATTGCACTTCAAGAACATGGTCATGAATGAGCTTTCTGATGAAGTGCATGTGTAGTTCAATGTGTTTGCTGCGCTGATGCTAGACTGGATCTTTGCATAGCTGAATGGCACTTTGATTATCACACCAAAGTGTGGTTGGATGCTGCTACTCAAAGCCAAACTCTGATAGGATCTGACGAAGCCACAAGGCTTCCTTACTAGCTTCCACGGCACCACGATACTCTACTTCTGCTGACGAAAGAGAAATGGCAGCCTGTTTCTTACAAGCCCATGTAATAGGTCCTGAACCAATTGATCTATACAAAAAATTTGAGAGAGAGAGAGAGAGGGGGGGGGGGGGCCTCGGTTTGCGTGCTTGCCTTGAGAAAGCTCTTTTTCCCTACAAAACACAAAACACAAAACCCAACACGAATATGCAAAGAAAAACGAACCTTGCGGCTCAAAGTTAGCTTTAGCCAAAAAACTAGATATTTTTTTTAAAAAATCTCAAAGTTAGCTTTAGCCGAAAAACTAAATATTTTTCTCAATGTGTCTGATTTTCCGAGATCACACTAAGGTGCAGGGAAAAGAGCATACGCATGAGAAAAATCCTTCCTTTCTGTTTCTGATTTGCCCAGATCGCACAGAGTCGCAGGGCAAAGAGCATACGCAGAAATGAAAGGTATAGATCCGGTTAAAAAAAAGGGTAAATAAACCGAAACCGAAATAAGCAGAGAGAAAATAACAGTAAACTGCAAAAACACTGTATACCTCCCGATCTGAAAAATGACGCAGCTAGGGCTACCGGAAACCTTTTCGCGTGAAACGAAAGGGGTTCCTCACTGGAACAGACGCTCCGAACGCAACAGAGTAGTCCTCTCGGCCCGAAAGCAATCAGAAACAACAGATCTAGGAAATGACAGCCGCATGCAGTTCTACCGGCTTCAGATTTGGATCACCAACGGACGCGGCCCTCAAATAGCTCTGATACCATGTAGGAATTTACAGGGTAAGTTCCTCAGAAAGAACACCAAAAGGACACCGCTCACAACCAGATCACAGATCAATACACCAGTATTTTTGACGTGGTTAAAACCCTCAAAGAGGGAAATAGTCCACGGCCTGCGCCAACGTGGCTACTACAGGCAATTTATTAATCAAAGAATGAAAATTTACATAAGCTTCTCTCATGCACAGATTACACGAACAATGACCCTCCATGTGCTTTAAATAGAACTCATAGACCAATCGGGTGTCAAGCCACGGATCAAGTGTCGGTAATACCGAGGAGAGAATGAACCGTCGGATCACTACATATCGTGACCGTCGGATTGTAAGTTACAATATGTACAACGGTAAAGAAACACACTTTACCTAACTCTAAACTAGACCAAGTTGTACTTAACTATTTCCTATGTGTCGGAATATCCTAACATCCCCCCTTAAGAACAACTTGGGATAGGATTGAAGGATTTACAAATATGACACAATAGGAGAAGGAAGGAGGCACTAGAGCCTATCCCCCCTTAGTGACAACTTCCTGAACTCCAAGCATATATCGAAGTTTAGTGAACTTCGCCTCTGTGAGAGCCTTTGTGAAGATGTCTGCAACATGATCATCTGTTGAACAATATTGCACTTCAAGAACATGGTCATGAATGAGCTTTCTGATGAAGTGCATGTGTAGTTCAATGTGTTTGCTGCGCTGATGCTAGACTGGATCTTTGCATAGCTGAATGGCACTTTGATTATCACACCAAAGTGTGGTTGGATGCTGCTACTCAAAGCCAAACTCTGATAGGATCTGACGAAGCCACAAGGCTTCCTTACTAGCTTCCACGGCACCACGATACTCTGCTTCTGCTGACGAAAGAGAAATGGCAGCCTGTTTCTTACAAGCCCATGTAATAGGTCCTGAACCAATTGATCTATACAAAAAATTTGAGAGAGAGAGAGAGAGAGGGGGGGGGGGGCCTCGGTTTGCATGCTTGCCTTGAGAAAGCTCTTTTTCCCTACAAAACACAAAACACAAAACCCAACACGAATATGCAAAGAAAAACGAACCTTGCGGCTCGAAGTTAGCTTTAGCCAAAAAACTAGATATTTTTTTTTAAAAATCTCGAAGTTAGCTTTAGCCGAAAAACTAAATATTTTTCTCAATGTTTCTGATTTTCCGAGATCACACTAAGGTGCAGGGAAAAGAGCATACGCATGAGAAAAATCCTTCCTTTCTGTTTCTGATTTGCCCAGATCGCACAGAGTCGCAGGGCAAAGAGCATACGCAGAAATGAAAGGTATAGATCCGGTTAAAAAAAAGGGTAAATAAACCGAAACCGAAATAAGCAGAGAGAAAATAACAGTAAACTGCAAAAACACTGTATACCTCCCGATCTGAAAAATGACGCAGCTAGGGCTACCGGAAACCTTTTCGCGTGAAACGAAAGGGGTTCCTCACTGGAACAGACGCTCCGAACGCAACAGAGCAGTCCTCTCGGCCCGAAAGCAGTCAGAAACAGTAGATCTAGGAAATGACAGCCGCATGCAGTTCTACCAGCTTCAGATTTGGATCACCAACGGACGCGGCCCTCAAATAGCTCTGATACCATGTAGGAATTTACAGGGTAAGTTCCTCAGAAAGAACACCAAAAGGACACCGCTCACAACCAGATCACAGATCAATACACCAGTATTTTTGACGTGGTTAAAACCCTCAAAGAGGGAAACAGTCCACGGCCTGCGCCAACGTGGCTACTACAGGCAATTTATTAATCAAAGAATGAAAATTTACATAAGCTTCTCTCATGCACGGATTACACAAACAATGACCCTCCATGCGCTTTAAATAGAACTCATGGACCAATCGGGTGTCAAGCCACGGATCAAGTGTCGGTAATACCGAGGAGAGAATGAACCGTCGGATCACTACATATCGTGACCGTCGGATTGTAAGTTACAATATGTACAACGGTAAAGAAACACACTTTACCTAACTCTATACCTAACTCTAAACTAGACCAAGTTGTACTTAACTATTTCCTATGTGTCGGAATATCCTAACATCAAGGACCCAGCTAACCCCAAGGATGTGAAGGGTGTTTATATTATTCCTTGTACTTGTGGGACTCCTTACATTGGTGAGACTGGTCGATCAATAAATCAAAGGATTTGTGAACATGTTGCAGACATCAAACATGGGAGGTCTCGCTCCTCCGCCTTGGCAAAACATGCCAAAAAGACCAATCATCACATATGTATGGAGGAGGCTAGAGTCATTGCTAGGGTTGACGATTTTCATCATCGTAAACTTTCCAAAATATTATTTATTTATTTGTTTTTATATACTTTATTTTTTTATTCTCATTATAACATTATAACTTAAATTGATCTATTCAGAAAACAATAATTAAAATTCTTTTTAATCTCGTTAAAAATCTAAAAAAATTAGATAAATAAATATTTTTAGTCAAACTAGTTGTTTTTTATAACGGCTAGTTAGTTTCTCCCTTCATCTATTTATTTCATTGCCTAAATCTCATTCATCATCTTGTCCTAAAGATGAACCACACTGGATGGTTCAAAACGCATCCAAGATCTTACTATGTGATTTTTCCGAAATATTTTGTTATTAAAAAGTATTCTATTTTTTCATATCTTTATTATTTTATTAACATTTTATTTTTAATAAATATGGAAACTCTTAACATTAATTATTTCAAGAAAAGGTAATTAATTTTTTAATATTTTATGTATTTTTTTTTTGAAATAAATTTAAAATTGTAATTGTAGGTTTCCTCGTACTTATGTGATACGGGGGTGGATTCTAAACCCGTTACCATACACCTTTGGGGCTTATGAGAGGCCTTTTTGTAAACCACAATATTTTAGGGGGATTTGAATCTTGGATCTATGAGAGACCTTTTTGTAAACCACAATATTTTAAGGGAATTTGAATATTGGATCTCTTGGTTTACACAATACTTCATATCATGACCATGGCCAATTGAGCTACCCCATGGGATGAAATCACCATATAATATTACTAATATATTAAATATTAATGAACTAATTTTAAATTATAATTGCTAACTTAAAACTTTATGTTTATGGGAAAACTATAATATTAAATCTCTAATTTAATTTGTATTAATAATTATGTGAACATCTTTAAAATACTAAAACTTTAATATCCACAAATATTTAATTGGAAAATGAGAAATAAAATACATATACAAGAATTTAACATATTTGGAAAATTATATATGAAAATTTTGACCATATTTGTGAATTTTAACCATTGTTTTGGCTCTAGAAAAAGGCTAAATAGAACTACTCTAATATATGAAAATACAATAAAAATTAAAGATATGGTTAGTTGACAACAATAATGGACTAGAGAAAATATTTGTCATTGATAGGGTGTTGATTTTGGATTTAAGACATCTGTGGTTTATATCTTTTGACTTAGTTACCAGAGAATCCACAGTATGAACCATCTTTTCGTCAACGTTTCAAATCCCAACTGGGATCCATCATCGGGACTTTATGAATGATGAAATAAGAAGAGATTATTTGAAGGATATTCCGCAGCTCTTCTTGCTATCTTCACTCTAAATTTTTCAAGTAAAATGATTTCACTCCAAGTATCCCCTCTGTATAGGGACAAGATTCTGGATTTAAGATATCTGTGGTTTATATCTTTTGACTTAGTTACCGGAGAATCCACTTTATGAACCATCTTTCCATCAACATTTCATATCCCAACCGGGATCCATCATCGGGACTTTATGAATGATGAAATAAGAAGAGCTTATTTGAAGGATATTCCGCAGCTCTTCTTGCTATCTTCACTCTAAATTTTCGAGTAAAATGATTTCACTCCAAGTATCCCCTCCGTATAGGGACAAGATTCTGGATTTAAGAAATTTGTGGTTTATATCTTTTTACTTAGTTAGAGGAGAATCCACAGTACGAACCATTTTTCCGTCAACATTTCAAATCCCAACCGGGATCCATCATCAGGACTTTATGGATGATGAAATAAGAAGATCTTATTTGAAGGATATTCCGCAGCTCTTCTTGCTATATTCACTCTAAATTTTTCGAGTAAAATGATTTCACTCCAAGTATCTCCTCTGTATAGGGACAAGATTCTAGATTTAAGACATCTGTGGTTTATATCTTTTGACCTAGTTACTGGAGAATCCATAGTATGAACCATTTTTCCGTCAATGTTTCAAATCCCAACCGGGATTCGTCGTCAGGACTTTATGAATGATGAAATAAGAAGAGCTTATTTGAAGGATATTCCGCAGCTCTTCTTGCTATCTTCACTCTAAATTTTTTGAGTAAAATGATTTCATTCCAAGTATCCCCTCCGTATAGGGACAAGATTCTGGATTTAAGACATCTATGGTTTATATCTTTTTAGTTACGTGAGAATCCACAGTATGAACCATTTTTCCGTCAACGTTTCAAATCCCAACCGAGATCCATCATCAGACTTTATGAATGATGAAATAAGAATATCTTATTTTAAGGATATTCCACAACTCTTCTTGCTATCTTCACTTTAAATTTTTCGAGTAAAATGATTTCACTCCAAGTATCCCCCCTGTATAGGGACAATATTCTGGATTTAAGATATATGTGGTTTATATCTTTTTAGTTACCAGAGAATCCACAGTATGAACCATTTTTCCATCAACGTTTCAAATCCCAACCGGGATCCATCATCAGGACTTTATGAATGATGAAATAAGAAGAGCTTCTTTGAAGGATATTCTGCAGCTCTTCTTGCTATCTTCACTCTAAATTTTTCGAGTAAAATGATTTCACTCCAAGTATCCCCTCCGTATAGGGACAAGATTCTAGATTTAAGACATCTATGGTTTATATCTTTTTAGTTACCAAAGAATCCACAATACGAACCATTTTTCCGTCAACATTTCAAATCCCATCCGGGATCGATCATCAGGACTTTATGGATGATGAAATAAGAAGAGCTTATTTGAAGGATATTCCGTAGCTATTCTTGCTATCTTCGCTCTAAATTTTTCGAGCAAAATGATTTCACTCCAAGTATCCCCTCTGTATAGGGACAAGATTATGGATTTGAGACATCTGTGGTTTATATCTTTTTAGTTAACATAGAATCCACAGTACGAACCATTTTTCCGTCAACGTTTCAAATCCCAACCGGGATCCATCATCAGGACATTCTGAATGATGAAATAAGAAGAGCTTATTTTAATGATATTCCTTAGCTCTTCTTGCTATCTTCACTCTAAATTTTTCGAGTAAAATGATTTCACTCCAAGTATCCCCTCTGTATAGCGACAAGATTCTGGATTTAGGACATCTGTGGTTTATATATTTTTAGTTACCGGAGAATCCAAAGTACGAACCATTCTTCCGTCAACGTTTCAAATCCCAATTGGGATCCATCATCAGGACTTTATGAATGATGAAATAAGAAGAGCTTATTTGAAGGATATTCCGCAACTCTTCTTGCTATCTTCACTCTAAATTTTTCGAGTAAAATGTTTTCACTCCAAGTGTCCCCTCTGTATAGTGACAAGATTCTGGATTTAAGACATCTGTGGTTTATATCTTTTTAGCTACCGGAGAATCCACAGTACGAAACATTTTTCCGTCAACGTTTCAAATCCCAACCGAGATCCATCATCAAGACTTTATGAATGATGAAATAAGAAGAGCTTATTTGAAGGATATTCTGTAGCTCTTCTTGCTATCTTCACTCTAAATTTTTCGAGTAAAATGATTTCACTCCAAGTATCCCCTCTGCATAGGGACAAGATTCTGGATTTAGGACATCTGTGGTTTATATCTTTTTAGTTACCGGAGAATCCACAATACGAACCATTTTTCTGTCAACGTTTCAAATCCCAACCGGGATCCATCTTCAAGACTTTATGAATGATGAAATAAGAAGAGCTTATTTGAAGGATATTCTGCAGCTCTTCTTGCTATCTTCACTCTAAATTTTTCGAGTAAAATGATTTCACTCCAGGTATCCCCTCCGTATAGGGACAAGATTTTGGATTTAAGACATTTGTGGTTTATATCTTTTTAGTTACCGGAGAATCCACAATACGAACCATTTTTCCGTCAACGTTTCAAATCCCAACCAGGATCCATCATCATGACTCTATGAATGATGAAATAAGACAAGCTTATTTGAAGGATATTCCGCAGCTCTTCTTGCTATCTTCACTCTAAATTTTTCGAGTAAAATGATTTCAATCCAAGTATCCCCTCTGTATAGGGACGAGATTCCAGATTTAAGATATATGTGGTTTATATCTTTTTAGTTACTGAAGAATCCACAGTACGAACCATTTTTCCGTCAATGTTTCAAATCCCAAACGAGATCCATCATCAGGACCTTCTGAATGACAAAATAATAAGAGCTTATTTGAAGGATATTCCACAGCTCTTCTTGCTATATTCACTCTAAATTTTTCGAGTAAAATGATTTCACTCCAAGTATCCCCTCCGGATAGAGACAAGATTTTGGATTTAAGACATCTATGGTCTATATCTTTCTAGTTACTGGAAAATCCACAATACGAACCATTTTTCCATCAACGTTTGAAATCCCAACCGGGATCCATCATCAGGACTTTATGAATGATGAAATAAGAAGAGCTTATTTGAAGGATATTTCGCAGCTCTTCTTGCTATCTTCACTCTAAATTTTTCGAGTAAAATGATTTCACTCCAAGTGTCCCCTCCGTATAGGGACAAGATTCTGGATTTAAGACATCTGTGGTTTATATCTTTTTAGTTACTAGAGAATCCACAGTACGAACCATTTTTCTGTCAAAATTTCAAATCCCAACTGGGATCCATCATCAGGACTTTATGAATGATGAAATAAGAAGAGCTTATTTAAAGGATATTCTGCAGCTCTTCTTGCTATCTTCACTCTAAATTTTTCGAGTAAAATGATTTCGCTCCAAGTATCCCCTCCGTATAGGGACAAGATTATGGATTTAAGATATCTGTGGTTTATATCTTTTTAGTTATCAGAGAATCCACAGTACGAACCATTTTTCCGTCAATGTTTCAAATCCCAACCAGGATCCATCATTAGGACTTTATGAATGATGAAACAAGAAGAGATTATTTGAAGGATATTCTGCAGCTCTTCTTGCTATCTTCACTCTAATTTTTTTGAGTAAAATGATTTCTCTCCAAGTATGCCCTCTGTATAGGGACAAGATTCTGGATTTAAGACATCTGTGGTTTATATCTTTTGTTTTAGTTACTGGAGAATCCACAGTACGAACCATTTTTCCGTCAACATTTCAAATCCCAACCGGGATCCATCATCAGGACTTTATGAATGATGGAATAAGAAGAGCTTATTTGAAGGATATTCCGCAGCTCTTCTTGCTATCTTCACTCTTAATTTTTCGAGTAAAATGATTTCACTCCAAGTGTTGCCTCCATATATGGACAAGATTCTAGATTTAACACATATGTGGTTTATATCTTTTTAGTTACCAGAGAATCTGGAATAAGAACCATTTCTCCTTGAATGTTTCAAATCCCAACCGGGATCCATCATCAGGACTTTATGAATGATGAAATAAGAAGAGCTTATTTGAAGGATATTCCGCTGCTCTTCTTGCTATCTTCACTCTAAATTTTTCAAGTAAAATGATTTCACTCCAAGTATCCCCTACGTATAGGGACAAGATTCTGGATTTAAGACACCTATGGTTTATATCTTTTTAGTTACCGAAGAATCCACAGTACGAACCATTTTTCCGTCAACGTTTCAAATCCCAACCTGGATCCATCATCAGGACTTTATGAATGATGAAATAAGAAGAGCTTATTTGAAGGATATTCCGCAGCTCTTCATGCTATCTTCACTCTAAATTTTTCGAGTAAAATGATTTCACTCCAAGTATCCCCTCCGTATAGGGACAAGATTCTGAATTTAAGACATCTGTGGTTTATATCTTTTTAGTTACCGAAGAATCCACAGTACGAACCATTTTTCCATCAAAGTTTCAAATCCCAAATGGGATCCATCATTAGGACGTTATGAATGATGAAATAAGAAGAGATTATTTGAAGGATATTCCACAACTCTTCTTGTTATCTTCACTCTAAATTTTTCGAGTAAAATGATTTCACTCCAAGCATCCCCTCCGTATAGGGATAAGATTTTGGATTTAAGACATCTGTGGTTTATATCTTTTTAGTTACCGGAGAATCCACAGTACGAACAATTTTTTCGTCATCGTTTCAAATCCCAATCGGGATCCATCATCAGGACTTATGAATGATGAAATAAGAAGAGCTTATTTGAAGGATATTCCGCAGCTCTTCTTGCTATCTTCTCTCTAAATTTTTCGAGTAAAATGATTTCACTCCAAGTATCCCCTCCATATAGGGACAAGATTCTGGATTTAAGACAGCTGTGGTTTATATCTTTTTAGCTACCGGATAATCCATAGTACGAACCATTTTTCCATCAACGTTTCAAATCCCAGCCAGGATCCATCATCAAGACTTTATGAATGATGAAATAAGAAGAGCTTATTTGAAGGATATTCCACAGCTCTTCTTGCGATCTTCACTCTAAATTTTTTGAGTAAAATGATTTCACTCCAAGTATCCCATCTGTATAGGGACAAGATTCTGGATTTAAGACATCTGTGGTTTATATCTTTTTAGTTACTGGAGAATCCACAGTACGAGCCATTTTTCCGTCAATGTTTCAAATCCCAACCTTTTAGAGTGAAGATAGCAAGAAGAGCTGCGGAGTATCCTTCAAATAAGCTCTTCTTATTTCATCATTCATAAAGTCCCGATGATGGATCCCGGTTGGGATTTGAGACGTTGACGGAAAAATGGTTCGTATTGTGGATTCTCCGGTAACTAAGTCAAGAGATATAAACCACAAATGTCTTAAATCCAGAATCTTGTCCCTATACGGAGGGGATACTTGGAGTGAAATCATTTTACTCGAAAAAATTAGAGTGAAGATAGCAAGAAGAGTTGCGAATATCCTTCAAATAATCTCTTCTTATTTCATCATTCAGAAAGTCCTGATGATGGATCCCAGTTGGGATTTGAAACGTTGACAGAAAAATGGTCCGTACTGTGGATTCTCCGGTAACTAAGTCAAAAGGGTGTTGATTTAATAAATTTTACTTGAACGCAAACATACATGAATTAAAAGTTAGTCATATTGATAGTTATAAAGTGATTATTACTAAGTTTTTCCCCTTTTTTTTATATTTGAATACTTGTTTGGAACAAGATAATTATGTTTCCTCTTTGTTTATATTAATATTTTGAAAAAATATAATAAAAATGTATGTAACAAGCTAGGTATTTGTAGAGGTGCTATGAGAAACTCTCAGAAAAAAAAAAAAAAAAAAAAAACCAAAAAAAAAAAAAAAAAAAAAAAAAAAACAAACAAACAAACAAACAAACAAAAACAAACAGACAAACAAACAAAAACAAACAAACAAACAAACAAAAAAAAAAAAAAAAAAAAAAAAAAAAACAACAACAACAATAACAACAACAACAATAACAACAACAACGACAACAACAACAACAACAACAACAACAACAACAACAACAACAACAACAACAAAACAACAACAACGAAAAAAATAAAAAACGAAAAAAACAAAACAAAACTCATTATAGGCTATTGTCTGCAGGGGTTTTGATCCACCTCACTCATGAATGGGGTTATAGGGGGGAGTGGTTCTAGATATACACCTCACATCAATACACATGAACACTATATATGCATGGAAACCCTTGTGAGAGAAAACAACAAATCTTCTTATCTTCTTCAATCTTTGCCTACATCAATTTGTAGGTACCAACTAGTTGGAGTCACCAACTCCCAAACATGAGCAAGCAACCACCTATTGTAGGTTACAACATGATTTAGGCACCAACCTCAAAAATATGCAAGCACCAACTTGTTGCAGGCTCCAACTTGATTGAGGCACCAACCCCAGAAATACAAAAGCATTGACTTACTGTAGGCTTCAACCTTATGTAGGATCCAACCTGATGAGGCACCAACCTTTGTTGTAGACTCAAACTAATGAGGTACCAACCTCTGATGTAGGCTCAAACTTGTTGCGACACCAACCTCTGATGTAGGATACAACTTGATGAGGCACCATTCTCTGAAGGAGGCACCCCGCCCCTTCACCAAAAACATAGTGGACTACTTTTCACAATTTTCAGACTTGATCCATAAGCTTAAAATATAATAAATACCCCTGATAAATATGATCATAACATTACAACTTCAACCTATTCTTTAAACATCAATATGGAACCTCTTCTTCATACCAAGACAAAACCTGCTCATGAGCTCCATAACATTTTGACAATAACAAAAGAAATATGACTTGCCATTTTCATAAAATTGATGTCACAAATTTTCATGTCCCCTTTTCAGATCACAAAAAGATTCTAGCCATCTACCTTTTTTCAAAAATGAATTTGGGCCTCTAGAAAAAATTATAAAGATTAACTATTCAATTGAATGATCCCATCAGATCAACAAAATGTACCTTTTAGGTCTACTATCTACAAAATGCACCTTGCTATGTGCATTCTATAAAATGTACTTGCTAGTTGACAAAAAGCACCAAAATAGTTCAACAAAATGGAGTTTTTTGGTGCATTAATATCCGACATAAAAAAAATGGTGAGCCCAATAGAACTTGACCTCATGACCTATATAGCACAAACAAAAATCAACACCTACTTGGCTATGTTATCCCTTGTTTATTCCAATAATATTGACGATATGTCACTTGAATCATAAGCTGGATAACTATGCCAATAATATCAACCACCAAAACCATACACTAGAACCATGTGTTGAAACAATATCAATCAAGGAAGCCATACACCAGAGCAAAAAAAGTGCCAATGATATCAACCATTGAGACCATACACTGGAAACATATGTCGAAATAATGTGCCACAATATAAACCCAACGAAGCCATACCATAAGTTGAAACACGACCATAAAACCATAGAACCAAGACCTTCATAATTAACCAATCTGCCACATGCAATGCTTGTTGTATATCACTACGAGTATTGTATGTGTTATGTTTCCATTCAATAGCACTCATTTATATACATATTATTCTGTACCATCACCTATATTGGGGTCGACATGAAATTAATTTGGGGCCAATGTTAAATTAATTTAAGGGCTAATGTAAACTCTCTATATGTTCGAATTTTGTGCTTAGTCATGACCTTGGGCTAACCCTTCTTTCTCCATGTGACCTCATCATGTGTGTCCAAATTGGGGTAGCTTGGAAGGCATTTGTGAGTGGAAACCCAAAAACGGAGTTGGTTGGGTAAGTATCCAAGTGGTTGGAGTTTGGACCCAAAATTGTGGGTTTGGAATTAAGATAATTAATTGTTTATTCTAATTTTTGTTTGAGTTGTTAATGAGGATTTCTTAATGGACAAGGAAAACCCCCAAGATCACTCACACAAAAGTATAAATAAGAGTCCAAAGAAGAGGCCTATACACACATTGTGAAGGATAATAGTGTGGAGTTGAAAATCCCTAGAGAGGGTCGAGTTTTCTTCATGGAGGCTAAGAGCTGCCCATAGAGAGGCCTGGTTTTGGCCACAGAAAGTGTCGTAAATAGGCTCGTGTCTAACCACTGGAATATATGTGTGAAAAGTAGTTTGTAGTAGTGAAAATATAAAGAGGGCCAAGGAGATATGGCCACAGAGGATTAGATTTGAGAGAAGATATTTATATCTATGATATTAGGTGCAGATCTAGTGGACTGAGAGGAGATGAAGTAGTGATTGCAGAAGGACTGGTTGCAAAGGATTGTGAGCTAAAGGAAAAGCTCAAGTATGCACTACTATTTCTTTTATTTGGCAGATTAAAGATCTAAAGGATCGTATCTCAAGCCCTAGTTCAGTCAAACAAAAAAACTGTTTATTTTTTCGTAAACTACTAATTTGTATTAGAGATCTGAAGGGTCATGATCCATGGTACGAGAACCATAATGATTATTTATTAATGGACTAATAAAGGTTGATATTTGGATTCATATATTCTTGTGTACTATTGATTATTTCACTTTTGTTATATTTTCATTGTGCAAAGAGCTTTTATTTGGGTACCTTTAGTGTGTTTATGATCAAGTCTAGACATAAACTAGATATAGGGCCTAAGGAAAATTTAACATGGTATTAGAGTTACTTTAAAGAGAATATGGATCAGAGTGTGGACAAGAAGCAGTTTTGGAGGGAGTTGTTGCAAAGAGTAGCAATGTTGCCTAGACATGAAGTAAGAGGCTCAACAAAAAAGGTGCCTTTTCTTGGACGAGGTAGCTTTGTGTAAATGACAAGTTGATGGTGATATAACATCCTCACTAGCTTGTAGAGTTTCACATCTAGAAAGGGAGTCATATGAACATGAATTATTTGACCTGGGATGATGAGATCACTTGCAAAGTTGAGTTGTGGTGGTATAGAGTTGATTAAACCTTGTGTTTAACCGCAATTTGGGACTGACTTTGAAAGAACATATGTTTAGTAGAAACACTTTTCAAGAGACAAAATGAATGAGCCAGTGGAGGTTGTGCAGACTCAAAGGAAGTCTATCTTCAAAGGGAGATTGCAAAGGAATGCCAACCTCTTAATGAAAGTCTGAATCTTTAGGTTCAAGAGGGAGAATTTTTCAGCCCATGCAAGGACAATTTTGAACCGTGTGAGAACACTCATAGTGGGTCAAGGAAAATTCATGCTACATGTGAGGACAATCATGAACCATGCAAGATAAATCTTGTCCTAATACAAAATAAGACATGGCACGTAGGATGATAGTTATGGCCTTGTAAGGGAAAGTCACGACTCATATGAGGAAAGTCATGGGTATGGAAGGAAAGCCATGGAGCTAGAGATTTCAAGGTGTGAAGGAAATACCTTCCTCACTAAGAGGGAGTGTTGGAATTTGGGTAGCTTGAAAGGTATTTCTAAGTGGAAAAAACCCACCAAAAGGGAGTTGCTTGGGAAAGTTACCCAGGTGGTTTGGGTTTGGACTTAAGATAATTAATTTTTTATTCTAATTTGTGTATGAGTTGTTAATGAGGGTTTCTTGATAGACAACGAAAAACCACAAGATCACTCACAAAAAGGTATAAATAAGAGGCCAAAGGAGATTCCTAGACACACATTATGAAGGATAACAGTGTGGAGTGAAAGAGTCCTAGAGAGGGTTGAGTTTGTTCATGGAGGTCGAGATCTTCCCATAGAGATGCCTAGTTTTGGCCATGGATAGGGCTAGAAATAGGCTTGTGTATAACAATAGGTAAATCTATGTGAAAATTAGTCTGTAGTAGTGCAAATTTGAGGAAGGTCATGGAGATTTGGCCACAAAGGATCAGTTATGAAAGAGGAGGGATATATTTGTAATATGAAGTGCAGATTTAGCAGACTCAGAGGAGATGAACGAATGATTGTGAAAGGAATGGTTGCAAAGTATTGCAAACAATCCAAGGACTGTGTGCTGAAGCACAAGTTCAGGTATGCACTTGTGTTTTTTTTTTGGAAGATTGAATATCTAAAAGATCAGATCTCAAACCATAGATTAGTCAAAGGACACACTGTGTATTTTGTTGTAAACTGCTCATTTGTATTAGAGATTTGAAGGGTCATGATATGTGTAGGGGAGCCCTAGTGTTTTCTTGTTAATGGACTGATAAGAGATCCTATTTGGGCCAATATTCTTGTGTGCTATTGTTGATTTAACTGTTAAGTTGTTATATTGTGCTAAGTTTCCAGTCAAGGGTTTCTAGTATGTTTATGTGCTAAGGACATTCATAAAACATATCTAGGACCTATGGAAAATTAAAAAGTTGACCTAGTCTCTAGGGTCCACAGTCACCCACAAGAAAACATCAGCATGATTCCATCTGTTGCATGTGGCACCACCTAAGTTATTCCACGTGTCACTCAAATTCGGCCTCATTGGCCACCTAAAGGTGTTTATTGTGCATGCCATGTGGTACTCTATGGTAGTACCATGTCATCACTGATGTGTCCGTCCGCATCGTCACTCTTAACCCAATATTTTGTTGCCACATGTCATTGTTCTACCACTTGTCCAATCCGATGTCACCACTTGTGCATCCACATCAAAAGCACACGTCATTGATCACCTGCTATGATTTCAACATCAAGTCACCTAGTAGATGATGTGGTATGCCTTCATCGGGGCACCTATCAACTGACGTGTCATTAGGTCCACGTGGTTAGACAATGTGTCAATATTTCATTGGCTATAAGAGATCCACATGGAGAAAATATAAAGCATTCGACCTTTGTTAAACTTCATGCAAATACATGCCTTATCCACCTGTTGATGGTATTATTTGAACTCATAAACATTGGGGGGAAACCACCGGGTCAAGGCTTGAATTTTACCCTTTTCCATTCGGGATAGTGGCTCTGACTAGAATTATGGGAGCAATAACCCTTTAACAAAAAAAAATGTATGAAGTGAGGTAAATATTTAGCCAAAAATAGACCTCAATAACAACGAAAATTTTCTCAGACATGGCCTAAGTACCCAATGAAAAGAGCCTTCAAAAATATTTCATATCTGCCTCAGAAAGGTTGAGTGACATAAAAAAACACTTAAATGTAGGAAATAATCCAATACGAAAAATATAAACTTCAAATACCTAAACAAAAAATTCCAAATGTTAACTCCTTTAGATTTCCATGACTATTCGAAGTCGCATAGATCACAATCAATGACTCGAAATATGTGCATTCAGTTGTGTATTTTGAGTGCAGACAAGTTGCATATATATAGTAGTCATGGAGGCTTCTAGGAGTGAGCCAACTAGCCCTTGAACACTTTGAGCCAACTTGCAAACATGAATTTTAAATTTAAATTTGGAGCCATAATCCCCAACAAACATTAGGGCCAACATAGTTCAATTTTTGATATTTTATCTTTGATAAAATCTTCTTTTGACTTTGAATATGATAGGCCTATTTTAATTTAATTTTCTTGAAAAAACAAAAAAAAAAAAACTTGTAGCATCACTTTTAGGGACTCTTGACAAAAAAAACGGGGCTCCAATCTTTAAAGAGGCATATCTTCTCAACCGTGAGAAGTTATGAGGCATACCACTTGTCGTTGCGATCAACACAACGAGGACAATCAATTGATAATGGTTTTTCTTGAACAACGTAAACTTTGAAATGGGAACTGATACTATTACCCGTTTCGTAGAGATATCAAAAAATTGACCCAATTTTGAAAAGGGGTGATGCAGAACACACATATTTTTTTGGAGCATAGTTTTTGGAACTTTAAATAACTGATACGATTACCCGTTTTGTAGGGGTAGTAAAAACGTGATCCGATTTTGAAAAGTGGTGATGCAGAACACTTCTTTTTTGAGCATATTTTTGACACTTTAAATTTTCTTATGTATTAGATATAAATATTTTTTTTTAAATGTTAGTGATTTGCATGCTGATTTTGAAACGTGTTGATGCAACGTGTTAATGTAGCATACCTTCTTTTTAAAGGACTTATTTTGATACTTTAAAATTTATTATGTGCAATTTTTTTTGAAATTATGATTACTTAACGAATTTTCAAGTTGTTTTATTTTTCTTTTTTTAAATGTTGATGACTTAAAAAAACAACTATAAAAATATATATAAAAAGACAAAGAAAAAAAAAAAAAAAAATTATATATATATATATATATATATATGTGTGTGTGTGTGTGTGTGTGTGTGTAAAAATTAAAAAATTAAAAAAAAACAAACAAAAAAAAAAAAACAAAAAAAATATGGAAATATATATATATATATATCTCTTCAAATTAAAAAATTAGAATTAAAATTAAAAAACATTTAAAGTTTAAAAAATATGTATTTTTTTTTAATATTTTTTATTAAGCCTACCTTTTATATTAAAAAAAAAAAAAAAAAAAAACATTTTTTAAACAACTTTTTTTATTTATTTAAAAAGAAAAAAAATTTACCTCCACTCACCCGGTCACTCGTGGTGGCGCGGCCCTAGGTGGAGGGGTCAGAATGCAGACCCCTCTGCCAAGGGCTACGCCACCACAGGCGGCCTGGCGGGCGGAGGTAAAAATAAATAAATAAAAAATTGTTTAAATTTTATTTTCATTTTTAAATTTATTATTGTTTTTTTAAAATAAAAAATGCAGGATATATATATATATATATATATATATATATATATATATATATATATATATATCCTGCATTATCCCTATCCCTCATTATCCCTATTTTTAAAAGTGGAGATACAAATAACCCCTCTAATTATCGGACAATTATGATCAGCCCTCTCTTAGCCAAATTATATGGTAGTATTCTGGAAAAAAAGTTAAGCATATGGCTTGAAAGTGAAGGTAAGCGGGCTAAAAGCCAAGCAAGTTTCAGAAGGCATCACTCAACGACGGACCACCTTGTTACGCTAAGGATCATTGCAGAGGAATGTCGTAATGATAAATCCAATTTATTTTGCTGCTTTGTAGACTTTAGAAAGGCTTTCGATACGGTTCCTAGATACAACCTTTGGAATAGGTTAGAAGAGATAAAGGTTCCTCTTGAGTTAAGAGCTGCTGCTATAAGGCTATACGAGAATGTAATTGCCAAGCTAAAGAACAATGAGGGGTGGTCAAAAGATATTAAGTGTAACATCAGAGTTAAACAAGGTTTCCCCCTCTCCCCTACTCTATTTGTCATTTACATCGATAAGCTCGAAGGTTACTTAGAAGAAGCAGGATGTGGTGGAACAATCTTAGCTGGGATAGTCATTATCCTTCTTCTCTATGCTGACAATATTGTTCTTTTGGCAAGGTGCCCTTCTGATCTTGATAAGCAACTCAAGCTTCTTAAGGATTTCTGCTCTACCATGGGTATGACTGTTAACACAGACAAAACAAAAGTTATGATTATCAAATCCAAGAAGGACACTTGCGCTAATTTTATGTATGACAATAATAACTTGGAGGAAGTGTATTCTTACAAGTACCTAGGAATCGATATCCATCACAAGCTCAACTGGAACCATAGCATTGAGAAAAGGATCAATGGGGGATGGAAAGCTTATTTTGGTCTTGAAAATAATTGTAAAACAGCAAACCTCGTAATGTGGGATAAAAAGAAGTTCCTCTTTGAAACATCAGTCACTCCTGTTATCTTTTATGGCTGTGAAGTTTGGGGCTGCAGCATCTCCAGAGAATCATGGAGGAAGATTGAGCAAATCCAAAAGCGTTTTATAACTTATAACCTGAAAATTAAAAGTAATACACCCTATCCTATTCTCCTTATAGAAGCAGGTCTTTCTCCTATTGAGAGCCTAGCTATGCTCATGTTTCTGTTGTACAAGCACAAGCTCAATAACATAGACAATCATAGACTTCCTAAGCTAGCTTTAAAGTCCTGCCAAAACCACCTAAGGCTTAACCGAGGATGGCATAAGGACACAAGGGCTTGGCTAAACTATTGGGAGATCAATGAGAATGATGCTTTGCAAAACATAAATAACATTAAAGATATTGTTACTTCTAAGTTCAAAGAAAAATTGTGGTGCGAGAAAGATTTAGCGTCTAAAAGAAAATTAAGTTATTATAAGAAGGTCATCAACCCCACCCTTGAAGATCAAAAGTATCTCTCTATTCTAACTAGCTCAAAGAAGAAAATTAATATAGCAAAGATTAGAACGAATTCTCATGAGCTCCATAGTGAAACTGGCCGCTGGGCAGTTCCTAAAACGCCATGGATGGAAAGGATCTGCCATATTTGTGAGAATAGAAGCATCGAGGATGAAAACCACTTCCTCTTAGAGTGCCCTGCATACAACCACATTAGATCTCAATTTCACAACCTTTGTTACAATACTGACCTTCCTAGCCTTTTACAATGCCAAAATTATAGTGAACTCGGGAGGCTTCTCTCCAAGCTTTTTGAGCATAGGAATAAAATCTTAAATCAAAATAAATAATTTGTCTTTTTAGGTCCGATAGATCATTATTTGGTCTCAGCGGACGTTAACCATCATCATCATCATCATCAATACATATTTATTTTTAAACTTTAAATGTTTTCTATTTTTATTTTTATTTTTTTTATTTTTTTTTAATTTGATATATATATATATATATATATATATATATATATATATATATATATATTTAAAATTTTCAATCTTTTTTGGTTTTTTTTAATAATTTTAGTTTATTTTAGTTTTTTTTAAAATGTTTTTAATATTAATTTTATTAGTTTTTTTTTTGGTTAATTTTCTAATTTTTTTTTAATCTAGTTTGTTTTTCTTTTTCTTTTCTTTTAACTCTCACACACACACATATATATTTCTTTTTATTTACTTACTGATATATATATATATATATATATATATATATATATATATATATATATATATATATATATATATTTTTTTTTTTCTCAAATTCTTTTATGGTTTATGAGATGATTTTTTTTTAACATTTTTTTGTCTTTTTTATATATATTTTTATATTTGCTTTTTAAGTAATCAAAATTTTAATCTTAATTTCAGTAGTTTTTTATTTTTTTTGGTTAATTTTCTATCTATTTATTTAATTTTATCTTTTTATATTTTTATTTTTCTTTTTTTTTTTTTTTTTTTTTAAATCTAGTTTGTTTTTAATTTTCATTTTTTTTTAGTTTTTTGTTAATGTTTTTTAAATTTTCCTATTTTTACCTACTTAATTATATAGTTTTTTCTTTTTTTTTTTTCTTTTTTTTTTTTCTTTTTCTTTTTCTTTTCTTTCTTTTTTTTGTGGTTTACAAGATAATTTATATTTTTTTCATTTTTTTTTAAATATGTTTTTCTTACTATTTATTTGTTTATAATTTTTAAGATTTTTTTTTAGTTTTTTAATTCTTATCTTTTATAGGTTAATTTTGTTTTTTTTATACATTTTTATGATTGATTTTTTTTTTGATGTTTGAATTTTTTTGTTTTTTTTTGTCCCTTTTTATATATACATTTTTTTTTTAAATTATTTTACGTTTTTTAGTATATATTTTAATTTATGTTTTGTTATTTTTTTTAACTTTTTTTTGTTTTGTATTTTTTCATTGTTTTAATTTTTTATTTTGTTTTATGTTTTCATTATTTTTTTGAAATTTTAATGTTTTTTGGGCCATGATAAAATATTTTACGCCATTATTTTGAAATGTTGAAATTTTACCCTTGAAAACAAAAGTGTTATCCTAGCGTCAACACTTTTCATTTTGAGGGTGTTTTTCACACAAAATTTACCATTGAAAAAAAGGTGTTATTCAAACATCAACACTTTTTGTTTTGAGGGTGTTTTTTGGACAATTTTTGTACAAAAAATTGGTTTTCACTGCCATTTTTAAAACATGTTGAAAATTTACCCTAGAAAAAAAAAGTTTTATTCTAGGATCAACACTTTTAATTTTAGCACTGTTTTTTTATGTTTTTATAGGGGTTTCTAGCCAGAGTTCTCATTTTGAGATTATAGTTCCTGTTTCAAAGTTTACATTGTTTTTGCAATACCACTGATTTTCCTTGCCATTTTCTCCACTAAAGGGGAAGCTTATTATGGCTCTGCTTAGGTTGACATCAATGGAAAACATGTTTCAACAGGAGTAAGGTTTCTAGAATTTTTGTTTAATTATGAGCAATTACTAGGTGTTTCTACGAATCTAATATTCAGAAAATATTTTAGAATATTTTTAATAGAATCAGAAATTAAAAATTGAGATTATTTCAAGAGTATTATGTCTCTACCTATTAATTAAAATGGGTAAGTGAAACAAAGGTCATATGAACAAGTTTCATATGAAATGAGCTATGTCTTTTTGGGCATGTGGCATTGGTAAGCCATAATATTGACCCATGGTATTGTAACAAAGATAATTTATAATTAGAAGTGAATCACCATAGTTAAGAATCTTGTTACATGGTTTTTTAAATATATATAAATATATGTTTAACTCATATTCAATAATTGGATTGAGTGTTCTTCAGCCTAGTATAAAAGAGATGTTCTCATCATCATAAAAGAGATGTTCTCTTGTCTTTTTATGTTATGTAAACATTTTGACTTAGTTAAATTACATAAAATGTAAAAAGAAATTAAAAAATAAAATTAATAATTAAAATAAATTTGAGGTAAAATAGTCAATTTAGAGTTGGTGGTTTCTTGGCTCCAAGTTTGATAACCCATGGTTATGCCCATTGTATTCTTATCTATGTGTGTGTGTGTTCTACTAGCCTAGATCCATGTTAATTCTTGATCTACCAAGTAGAGAGGTATAAAATTTATTGAGTTGCAAACTTATTTTAAAGTGAAAAGATATTTGATCCCTCTCCGCTTGGTAGATCCATAATTAAGATGGATCTATATTGGCTTAAAGCAAAGTTATAATTTGGTTATTTTTTATGTTTTTTCTCAAATCTTTGCATTGTGAGATGTATCATGAAACAAGTTTATGTGGATAAGCATCTTTATTTTGGAATAGGACTTCTAGAAATCAATTGGGGTTATTTTGGGTGGTTGGGACAAATAGTTATATCTCCACCCAGGTTCAATTCCCTATTCAAGTGACATGATTAATAATTATTAAGGGATAGCTGGATTTAACCTAATATTCTAAAATATTCATGATCACACCTAGGGATAGAGGAGATGTGTAGACTTATTGTAAGAAAGTTTGTCAATATTTTTTAAATGTCGGGAAAAATATTTATCAAAAAAATTTTTAGTAATGATTGGTTGAAGATTTCTGTGGTGAGAATGTTGAGAATGATTATTTTGAATATTAACCACAGTAGTCATTTTTATGTCGATGTTTCAGGTGTATAACAAGACTCATCGTCAGGACAAATCCACGGAGAAGAGAGAGGGAGAAGGAAATAAATACTAAAAGGAGAGATGAGAAGAGAGAAAAATGGCTGACCAGAAAAAAACCCTAATTAATTAATTAATAAAAAGAAAGGTTTTTTACTTTTTAGGAAATAGTTAGAAATGGACAAATTTAATAATAATTAATAATAAAGCTTATAATGGTGAATAATAAAGATAGGAATGAATGATTATTGAGAAGATTAATTAAAATTCATTAATTGTAATAATTATTACTTAATAATGAAGTTTGATTAATAATATTAATATAATCATTATATTACTAACTAGATTAATAAACTTTAATTTGGGCCTCTATTACTAATATTTATTAAGTTATTATTGTTTTGAGGTTTTTGTGATTAGTCTTTTGTGTAGTGTTTTCTTCTGGGATTATCACATCCATGATTGTTTAAATCGACGTTTCGAGCCATCCACTATGGCTCATCATCAAGATAGATCAAAAGATCTAAAACTAGATCTCAAAAAGATGAATAAATAGAGGTGTGAGAGAACGAGAATGATGGTAGCCGACATGTTTTAGGTTAGGTTAATTAATAATTAATAATACTTAATAATTATTACAGTTAGTAATTTTATAAGAATATTTGGGTTATAAATCAATATTGAAATGATTTTATTTATAATTAATATTAATATTAATGTATTTAATTATAATGTATAATTATAAAGTTTTAATTTTTAATAATATTAATATTATTATTTAATCCACAATTTATTATTTTCTTTATAATTGAGTTTTTACAATATAATTAAAAATCTTTAGAAATTTATGAAATGCTTAGAGATAATACTTTGGGCATTAATTTATAATTAATAACTTTATAAGAATTAATATTCATTTTAATCTTATTTAATTATAATTTAAGAGAATATTATTTTAATTTTTGATAGAATTAATAATATAATAATTATATTAACTAGATTAATAAAATATTTTCTTTGATTTAAGCCTGTATTAATAATAATTATTAAGTTTATGAATTATACATATTAATGATAATGCTTTTTAGAGTGACGAGAGAGGCTAATAATTATTAGGGGAAGTTACTAATATGTAAGAAATGGAGTTAATAATTAAAATTAAGATTAAGATTAAGAAAATAATTTACTTTGATAAGGTATCATTATATCATAACGAGGGGGTAGTTAGTTTTTTATTATAAGATAGGAAAATAGGAATGGGAGGATGTGGGAGGTCCGATGAAGAGAAAGGGGGGAAGATGAATAAGAGGAAGATGGAAATGCAAGGGAGAGGATGAAATTATGTAAGTTTTTGTTTAGGTTGATTTTGAGAAAGAATAGGAATCCAACTTCTACTAATTTCGAGACCTCCATCTCTATTCAGATTTTGCGAATGCTTTATAATTTCAAGAGTTCTCTTCATTTTTTGTTTGTGTTGGTGCTTCTCTGTAGCAATAATTTTAGTGTCTTCTAGGCATATGTTGTGACATGTCTTGGTTGAGTGTTCTACAAGTGCAGAATACTTAGTTCTGCTATTTTTTTACTATGTCAAAACCATGTTCTTTTAGCCTGATTTTAAAGGACCTCCCAGTCTCTCTGTAACAATTCCCACATGAACACATGACTTTGTAAATCTATTTTTGTTGGAGGTGATCCAGATTGTCTTTAACAGATCTCATATTATGTCTTATGGTAGTGAAGGGTTTAAAATAGGTTTCAATCCCTTTATTTCTGAGAACCTTGGCTAGTTTATCAATGACTCCTTGAATGAAAGGAAGATAGGCTTTATTGTTGGAAGCTTGCAAGTTTGTTCTTGGGGGTCTAACTAGATTTTTTGTTTTAGCTCTTTTGATGGTTTTAATGATGTCTTTTATTCTTATATCCAATTTATTCATCAACGTGATTGACATCGGATATTCTTAAAGCTCCAGTGAAGAGGGTTTTGAGTACCCCCATCTTTTGAACCAAGTGATGACGAGATTCCGCATGCAGGTGGTTGTCTATGTGTGATTTCTTTCTAAACACCTTATGTCCCAGTGATCCATCTTTATTTTTGAGGAGGAGAATGTCCAAGAATGGGATACTATTGTTTTCTTCCTCCTTCATTGTGAATTTGATGTCATTGGATAAATTGTTGAGGTGGTTAAGGAATTTTCTCATCTCTTTGTCCCTATGAGGCCAATTTACACTAGTGTCATCAACAAATATAATCCAGAATTTAGGCTTAAGAGGGAAGGTTTCAAGCACAATATTTTCAAATTTCTCTATAAAGAGGTTAGTTACTATAGGGGAAAGTGGAGATCCCATAGAAACTCATGTCTGCTCAAAGAGTTCGCCTTGGAAGGTGAAGAAAGTAGAACAGAGACATATTTCAACAAGCTTTGCAGTCTGAGGGTTCGCGACTTATTTTACCACCTGGAGAGCTTCATCTAACGGAATGTTAGTGAAAAGATGGACCACATCAAAACTCACAATTTTGTCCTCAGGTTTTAATTTTTCCTTATTTATAAGTTCAGACAATTCTTTATTCTTTCGTTAAGTTTGGAGTCTTTCATGGCCTTTTTAACAATCCTAGTAATCTTGGAAATATGGTTCACCTTAAGTTTCTTGTAGTTACCACTGTCGTATAGGTGGTCCCTCATTTTGGTAATGTATTCTTCTTTATCCGTTACTATGGTTGCCCCCCTTGTCTGCCTTTAATATGACTATGTCATCATTATTTCTCAAAGTTTTCGAGGCTATTAATTGCGCATGGTTCAAGTTTTTCTTTGGGGGTTTTGCTCTCCTTAAAATGACCGCACAATCCTTTCTGATAAGCTCTTTATCCTCTTCTCTTAGATTTCGAATCCCATCCTCAAGGCTGGGATAAAAATTTAATAAATTAATAAATTAAATGTTAGCTTGATATGTTCAAATTCAAACATATATAAATATAAAATGTAAAATGTAAATGAACATCAAATAATTCTACCTACCAATAATGTATCTTGATTAGAAAACTTAATGAACAAAAATTATAAAACTAGATAAATATAAAGTACAAAACCATGGCTATAACAAAACCATGGGAAAAAAACTAATAGATTAAATAAATATAAAGTACAAAACCATCTTCTATAACGAAACCCCATAGGTGATAACATTTTTCTCAAAAGCTACATTAACCTAATCAAATCTAGCGACTAAAAATGAATTGTTTAGTAGGTTATAGATTCAAGTAATATTTATAGGAGTAGTCTTTAAGTGTGACTTTTTGGAGTTTCTCGTAGATTTATGGCCGAGATCGGTGAAAAAAATTATGGCCAAATCTTGATTTTTGTTGCTTAAACTAGTCTTTTGATTATATATATGGATTCAACACCTTCAAAAACCCCTAGGGCACTTCAATGATGAAGAGTTCACCTGTCAAACTTGTGATTTCAATGAATCCTTGTCGGATTCTAGACAAATTAGATCAAAAAATAAACCGGAAAACTTTCCAAAAAGTCACTTAAAACTACTCGATACTTATATATACTATTTAATTTAATAGAAATTAAAAAAAAAAAACACAATTTAATAATATTTTTAAAACCAATTAAGATTAATAAAAAATAGCTAATAATAATGTAGGGTAGTTAAATTTGACCATCAAAATTTAAGATAATAATAAATTTATTATATAAATTATGTGTGTAGTCCATTAAAATGATAAATATGAAATATAGCTACATATATCAATGATTTAATTAATACAAATACAAGTTTGTTGCGTATGAGAGACCCATTAAACACTTTAGCAATAATTATAGTAAATAATTATAAATATATTAAAATGTTCTTCTCAATTTATAAGTGGAATTCATAATTTATAAATAAATAAATCAAGAATTAAACACTATGATTTATAAATGCATTAAAAATCAAAGGTTATGATATTTTTTATCGATGTAGTCTAACTTATATACGAAATAGATTTTTTTCATGACAATCCCACAAGACAATTTCAAGCAAGAATGTGATTTTTTGTTGCTTAAAACACATTTTTGAATGCATAAATGGATTTAGCACCCTCGAAAACCCCTAGGGCGCTTGAATTCTACATATTAAACAACTTAAACTCAAGTTTTTTAAACTTAACTATAAAAAGTGTCATGAAAAAGGTCATTATGCTTCTTTTATCAAGATTATGAATTAAGATAAGGTAGTGTAATTAATATATGATATGATTCTTTTTAGAGCATATATTTGGTCAATTTTATTCAAAATTCAATACATATTTTTAAAAATAATATGTTTAATTTGCAAATATGAAGTGCCTTAGGGATTTTTCATAGTGAAAAATTCATTTATTCATTCAAAAGTTTATTTTAAACTACAAGAAATCACAATTTTGCTAGAAATTGTATTACTATATTCAGGCTAAAAGGTCATTTTGTGTATTAGTTAGACTACACATAATTAAGTTTAAGATAATAATTACTTTTTATTAATTTACAAGCTCAAATATCAACCATTAAAAATAAATTAAAAAAAAAAAAAAGAATAAGTGAATATTTATAATAATTTTTTCAAAATTTTTAATATAAATTATTATTAATATATTTGATGATGATGTTGAATATTACTAGAAAGTTGTGTGTTCTCAATGAGATGTGAGACCAGGAATTTCAGGTGAACACTTCACTCATCTTCAGGGATATAAAGTTTAATTGATCATACGAAGTGTGCTAGAGCATGAATAAATAGGGCTAGAACATGAAAGTTAGGGCTAGAATAATATATTTTTAAATTAATATTAGTGTGAGAGTGGATTGGAGTAAATTATAGCTAGGATATAGGGAGAAATATATAGAATATTCAAGTTGAATTAGGAGACTATAATAAATTATAGATAGATTAGTATCATTTAAGATTGGAAATGGAATATAATAGGGGAATAAAATTATAAAAATGGCATAATATTAACTTATACATAAAGTGGCTTTTTTCACTGCATGTTTTCTAACCAAAATCCGATAGAGATTTTTAAAAACTTTAGTTTAATTTATATAATCTGTAGAATTTGAGTGGCTTAGGGGTTTTTCAGGGTGTTGAATCCATTTATGCAATAAGCATGTCTTTCCTCTTAATCACATCAATATTATTTGGTTGATGTTTCAAACCAACTAATGTGGTTCATCCTTAGGACAAAAGTGAAAAAACTCATAGATCCTAATGAATAAACAGCAAGGATGCATCAAAATCGAAAATTAGTTGTTAGAAACTACCGATTAATAATTAGCTATTTAATAATATAATATATATTTTTTTAATTCTGATTAAAAACTAGTTGTTAATAAATATAAAATTATTTATTAATAAGATATATATATATATATATATATATATATATATATATATATATATATATATATATATATATATAATTTTATAAAACAAAAACATATTATTCTTAAATAATACAAATTAACCCTTTTTCTATTTCATAAATAAATAAATAAATAGAATAATATAAAATAATAATATAACTATAATATAATACTTATTACTTGTTTGTACATATATGAAATTATTGATTAATAAAAATACTATTATTTTACATAAAAGAAATTATAATCACATAGTTATAAATAAATTCATAAGGGGGTCACAACTTCTTAAAAAAAAAGAGTTAGGATGAAAGAATCGGAATCGAGCTCTTACTCAATTTCCATCCATTATCCTTATTGAGATTGATACCATGTTTCTCAATCTCAATAGCCTCTCTTAACTTCCTATGATGGAAGTGATCAACCCTGGCAATGGACTTACGCATCCTCAATGCATACATGGTGCTTATATTTCTCTGCATGCTCCACAAGAGATGATGAGTGAGATCGGTTGTGTCTGATGTCTGTTGCATGCTCTAGGATTCTCTGTTTAATAGAGTGACTGATTTCTCCAATGTAGGGAACCCCACAGGAACATGGGATCGAAGAGACTCCTTTCATGTCCTTGGGTCAATAGGGTTTTTAACGAATTTGAGAGAATTTCTAATGGTATTAAGGGGCTTGAAAGTAGAGGAAACATTATTCTTCTAAGAATATGGGCAATCTTGTCAATGTTCCCTGGATAAACGAGAGTTGCACCTTATATATTGGGCCATCACAATGACGCTTAACCCTCGATTCTTTAAAAATGTACTTTAACTAATAAAAAATCACATTCTTGTTTGAAATTTTACCACAAGATTATGGTGACAAAAACTGTTTCGTGTATCAGTTAGACTACACCATAAAAATATATTAAAGATTGGAATAAAATAGGGCAAGAAAAATATACTAAGGCTAAATTTGGTAAATTATAATAAATTAGAATTAAATTGATATATTGAAGATTTTTAATAGTTGAAAATTAATATTAGAATCATTATAAAGTATTTAGACAGTGATTTGATTCGAGCTATAAACTAATATAAACAATAGAATATAAAGAAATAATTTAGAGCAAAAAATAATTTATAATTTATAATTATATTATATTAAATTGTCATTAGAAAGTGAAAGAGCTAGAGAGATAGAAAGATTACAAATTTGACATTATAGGAATTAATAATATTAATAATATTATTTAATAATAATAATAGAAAAGATAGAGGGAGGCAGCAGGGAGTTCACAATCGGAAAGAGAGAGAAAAATGCGGGGGTGGGGATGGGCTCTCCATCCCAACCCTAAAAACCCTTCCAAAAACTCAGTGTTAGTGAAAATCTCCCTTCCCTGCATATATTCCCTAGATATAGGGAGTTATTAATCATATCTCCAAAATCCTATCTAAATGAAACATCAAAACCGTGTTCAAACCTCAATCAACACTTAGCCAACTCTTCAGAATATCCAAAGAAAAAAATGACCCCATGCTTGGCTATGGATTCTATGTGATACCTTGTTGTGGAATGTCCTACATAGGACAAATTGAGAGGTCCTTCAAAACCTGCCTAAAGGAAAATATGGCCAACACCTACCATAACTGGACCACTAAATATGTCATCGCAGAACACTCCCATAATAGTAAACATTGATCTATTTCGACAAATCCAAAATCACGGCCTTCGTTCCCTTCCAGTCGAATCGAGTCATTAGGGAAGCTTTTGAAATTGAAAAATTTTCTAATAACTTCAATTGGGAAGATGAGTTTCGCTTAAGCATGTATTAGGGAATCTTTTGAAATTGAAAAATTCCCTAACATCTTGAATTGGGAAGATGGGTTTCACTTAAGCGAGTATTGGAAGCATAATATACATTTTTTATCCTCTAATATCAATCCTAACCATCCTTAAGCCCCCCCTTGTTCCTGTCTCTTTTCTATTGTTAATCACCCCACCGTCCCCCTCTATCCTTTATTATTATTAATATAAAATAATATTATTAATCCATATGATCTCAAATTTATAATGTTTCTGTATCTCTCCCTTTTTTCTCATAATTTAATCTAATCTAGTTCTAAATTATGAATTACTTTTTGTACTAAACTATAATCTAATTTTTAATAATGATATTGTCTTTAGGAATAATCACATCATTGGTTAAAAATGGATTAAAAGAATTTAGTTAAATGAATAAATAAAAATAAAATAGAATAAAGTAAGATAAAATGAAATAAAAATAAAAATAAAAAAAGCAATCAAGATGAGAAGGTAGAAATTAATTCTTTTCTATTGTTTATATTAGTATATATGAAATTATTCACCAAAGAAGTAGTCTAACTTATAGATGAAATAGCCTTTTTCATCAAAATCTAGCAAACAATTTCAAGATTTTTTATTATTTAAAGTACATTTTTGAATGCATAAATGGATTCAACACCCTGAAAAACCTTTGGGACACTGGAATTATAAATATTAAAAAATTTAAAGTCATGTTTTTAAAAATCTTTGTCCGATTTTGATTAAAAATAACCATAAATTACTAAATACTTTATAATATTTTTAATAGTTTAAATCCAATGACTAGGAATTAGTTGAGACCTACTCTATTCTAATATTAACTTTCAGCCACTAATACCAATTTGACGAATTCTTGAATATATCAATCTTACTTTAATTTATTATAATTTAGCAAATTTAAATTTATTATAATATACAAAATTTAACCTTATCATATTTTCCCCCTATTTTATTCCAATCCTAAATATATTTTTATAATTATACCATTTCCAATCTAAAATAATATTAATCTATTAACCTATCTATGATTAATTATAAACTCCTAATTCAACTTAAATATTATATACACCTTACATATTCTATACATTTCTCCTCATATCCATGTCACAATTTACTCCAATCCACTATTAAAGTAATATTAATTTAAAAATATATTATTTGTAATAGTAATATCAATTTGACCATATTATAATAAAATTTATTATACATCATTAACTTATTACTTTGTTGTCGAAGATTTCTAGAATAAAACCGTGAGATTTCAAATTTATTACTTGATTTTCAATATTTAATAATAAGTTAAAATACTTTGTTATGGGTAGCTCAATTGGCAATGGCCATAGAAATGAAGTTTCACTGAACCACAAGCCCTGGGTTCAAATCTTGTTTTACCACCTACATGATGAAGATGTAGCCCTAGCAAACTTACAAAAAAAAAAGTTAAAATGAAATAAATCAATTATTATATCCCATCTCTAGTGATTATTTTCTAGACTTATTTATTCATATCTTGTTTTACCACCTACATGATGAAGATGTAACCCTATCAAACTTTTAAAAAAATAAAATAAAATAAAATAAATCAATTATTATATCCCATCTCTAGTGATCATTTTCTAGACTTATTTATTCATGGTATCATCAATTAAGCTCTGTGAATTAAAATAAAATAAATCAATTATTATATCCCATCTCTAGTGGTGGTGGTGATGTTATAGACTTATTTATTCATGATATCATCAATTAAGCTTTGTGAATTAAAATAAAGTGAATCAATTATTATATCTCATAGTGGTCATGTTCTAGACTTATTTATTCGTGGTATCATCAATTAAGCTGTGTGAATTAAAATAAAATAAATCAATTATTATATCCCATCTATAGTGGCCATGTTCTAGACTTATTCATGGTATCATCAATTAAGCTTTGTGAATTAAAATAAAATAGATCAATTATTATATCCCATCTCTAGTGGTCATGTTCTAGACTTATTTATTCATGGTATCATCAATTAAGCTTTGTGTGTCTGAATATAGGTGAAACTTCAACATTATCATCAAATTATACATCGTGGAAATCTAATTACTGAAATATTAATATATTTAATTTTATGTTAATTTATAAAAAGTAATATTTAGCAAACAAATACTAATATTTAAGTATATTTGAGACACAAAATAAAACTTATAAATTATATTAATTTTAAAATTATGTCCTAGTTCAATTGGTGATGGATTATCTTTCTTTTTAAATGAAGTTAAATTGGCTATTATCATGTTATGAAGTAATTTGTACTGGAGTTGTCTTTAGTGGGACATTTTGGACTTTAAGATGCTGATGAAAAAATTTGAGGTGAAATCTTAATTGGTGTTATTTAAACTGGTTTTCTAACCGCATTAGCACCTTGAAAAACCCCTTGGCACTTTGATTGTGCACGGGTTATCCATTAAAATTGTGATTTCAATAAATTCCTGCCGGATTATAGAGAAATTAAACTGGAAAAATTCCAAAAAGTCTCACTAAAACAACTAAATTCCAAAAAGTCTCACTAAAAACAACTCAGTGAAATCTTGATTTCTCATCAACACCTTGAAAAACCCCTAGGGCACTTTGATTGTGCACAAGTTACCCATCAAACTTGTGATTTCAATAAATTTCTGTGGATTTTACAGAAATTAAACCATACTTCCAAAAGTCTCACTAAAGACAACTAGGTGAAATCTTGGTTTGTGTTATTTAAACTGGTTTTCTAACTGCATCAACACTTTGAAAAAACCCCTATGGAACTTCAATTGTGCAGGGATTACCATCAAACTTGTGATTTCAATAAATTCCTGCTAGATTTTAGAGAAATTAAACCAGAAAAACTTCCAAAAAGTCTCACTAAAGACAACTCTATTCCTACTCAAAAACACTCTCTTCCCCAATAGAATAAAAATGTTGTAATGTAATAGAACATCTTAGAAATGTCATAATTTAATGTAATATCTGGTAAACATTTTGACTAAATCAAAATATGATAAAAATAAAAATAAAACAAAATAATTAATAATAAAATTTTGACACAATAAAATTACATATACATATAATATATATACACTACAAAATCAATAATTATAATTATAATTATAATTAATCTATGTCCGAAATTATTCGATTTATAGTTAAAATGGATATACTCCTAACATTATAACCATAGTCATATTTCACCTGGTAAAAGTACCCACCGTTGCAGCGACTTCAGCGACATCGATAAACAAATTAAACCACTCCCACCAAACTATAAAATAGAATTCCGAACACGGTGATCGATATTTGTAATTCCTGCTCTTTGTTCGATTTCCTGTTTTAAAATTTCAACAAGTCTGTGATTTCATTGGCGAAGGTGATGATTGTCACAACTTGCAAAGTTCAAACCTCTTCAGCTTACATATCAATCGGAAATTTGTGCATAATGAGATCACTGTCAATGCTGTGCAATAAACAAAAATCGAGGCGTAGATTTGTGCAATAATGGCTCGCAAACATTTTGTGAGGGAGGTATTCCTTGCCCTACTTTGCATCGCAGGCATCGGATGGGCGTTGAATTCTCAGGCGCTCACTCATTTTGTTTCACGCACGCTTACTGGAATGTCTAACTTTTCCATGGGATCTGCACAAAAATTGCCTCGGGTGATTAAATGCCACTCCTTGTCTGTTGTTTCAGCACATATCAAATTCAATCCCTCATGCTTTTTAATCTTTTGTTTTTTCCTGTGCAGAAGAATTTAATGGTACCTGCATCAGCTCCCCCTCAAGATGAATTAGATATAGTTTTGGCTAAAGCTGCGAACCCAAACAAGACAGTAATAATCACGGCCTTGAATGGGGCCTGGGCTGAGCCGAGTACCATGATTGATCTCTTCCTGGAGAGCTTCCATGTGGGTGAAGGGACACAGGATTTGCTGAACAATTTGCTAATTGTTGCTTTGGATGCAAAGGCCTACAACCGCTGCGTTCAAATTCACTCACTCTGCTACTCTTTGAAGACAAGCGGCGTTGATTTCTCTGCAGAGAAAGTGTACATGAGCGACGATTACTTGAAAATGATGTGGAGAAGGCTTGGCTTCTTGGCAGAAATTCTGCAACGTGGTTACAGTGTGGTTTTCTCGGTAAGTGGGTAAAGAATGCAGGGAAATTTGTCTCATGTTCGGGCCTTTTTTGGTTTTTTTAGTTTTAAAAGGTTCCAACGAAATTTCTGGATTTCAGGAATGTAAATTTCTGGATTAAGAATATTTTGGAATTTAGTGAGCTTTTGGCTTTTTAGTTTAAAATATTCCAAAGATTAAACTGGTTTTAAATTAATTGTTTGAAGTAGCTCCTCTCCATAAAATTCTGAAACATTAAATTTGAAAAAATAAAATTTATTCAACTGTGCAGGACTCTGACATTATGTGGCTGCGAAATCCCTTCGAAAGGCTGGGGAAGGATGCAGACATCCAGATCACTTGTGACAATTACAATGGCAACCCTTTTGATGTCATGAACGAGGCGAACACAGGATTCATGTACGTCCGTTCCAATGAACGAACCATCAGTTTTTACAAAGACTGGTATCTGTCAAGAAGCTCTTTCCCTGGCCAAAAAGAGCAGGACGTCTTAAATATTCTGAAGTCCACAACCGGATTTGCTGCAAGGGGTATGAAATTTATGTTCTTGGAAACCAAGTATTTTGGGGGATTCTGCCAGAGGAGCCCAGAATTGGTTGATGTTTACACCATGCACGCAAACTGCTGCAAAGGCCTCAAGGCCAAGCTCATTGATCTGAGAAATGTACTTGATGACTGGGCGGAATACAGAAACGTCACTGTCAATTCATCGTCTCCCAATCTGGGAAAATCATGGAGACCCGCTGATGCATGTATAAATTCTTGGAGACTTTAAATTATTTGTTTTGGTATGCTCATTATCAGGGATCTGATCTGATCTGCCATGCCATTTTTCTGAGGTGATCTGCCATGCCATTTTTCTTGCTAGGCTTATCAACGGTAGAGAATTTAGTAGTGGAAGTTTTGTCAGTATAGGTTGTCAGGCCGCAACATTTGAAATAACAGGTTTTAACAAAACTTTATCATAAAATTCTGCAAGCATTTGGGAATATTGGGAGACATTGATGTTATATTTTTATTTATTATTTTCACACTGTATTTAATTGTTGGATCTCTTTATATGGTAAATATTGTCTATGAAGTTAATATTTAGTTTACAATTTTTTTATCGGGTTTATTTGATTAGGATAATATTATTTTTATTTTATTTATTGGAAGAGAATAATGTAATATCAGACTGATATAATGGAAATTTAGGTAATAAGTGAATTATTGGTTTATACTTATTCCTTGTTTATTTGTTAAATTACATAGTATTCAATGTGAACGATATATAAATAATCAAATTGAGAAGTAATTCAATTTCAATTACTTCAAAATCACTATATCACCCATCACAATACTGATATACATATAGTCAAATTCAAATCCAATTATTTCAAAGTCATCATATCACTTATTACAACATTTAAAATTACATGATATTTTTTTTATTCACAGGTACAACTCTACATATTTCATATCAAAAATCATAAATTATATACTGTTTGATATAACTTGCAAGAAATGACCCTGGGTAGAGAAGATTCCATTACTTTCTCCAACCACAATCACTAATAATAACTTTAATTAACAAAATTAATATCATTATCTTTTCAAATTAATAAAATATATTTATATTTTATTATCTTTTCAAATTAATAAATATATTTTATGGAGTTAATATAAATAATATATAAATCATCTAATTTAAAAGCAATTCAAACCCAACAACTTATATACCGCTGAACACAAATTCTAACACTATTCACGGCATTGAATTTTTGAACTGACAAATCAGTGTTGCAGGCAACCAGTGAATGTCACGTAGACGCAAGCGTTATACGTGGAGATTTCGTAATGAAAAAGAAGTTTGTCGAGATTCATGGTTCAATTCTATGAGCAAGCGTTGTATGTTTTTCGTACTACCAACAGGAAAAAACCAACTACCAACAATTTTATTGAATAAAAAGTAGTTACAATTGCATAGTTATCCATTTCCTCCTAACATTCTATTTGCCATTGTGTTATATTCCGCTGGAAAACATTTTCCTTTGAAAACAGGAATCGAGATTCTAATACTAAACACTGTAATATAAAATATTAACACCCAAACCCAGACAACTCTGTTAAGTTTTGGTATGTTGTACACTGAGAGCAAATTTACTTCAATTTTCTATATTAGCTCAATATAAATCATATTAGCAATCACATTTAGCATAATAGTAAAACGCAGATAGAACATAAACATAAATCCCAGAAAACAAGTCAAGACAAGAGGACACAAGATGTGGTATCAGCCATGGATAAACCCCAATGTGGGGAAACCCTTTCATCAATTCTTCTTATGTTCTTCAATAGTTTAACAGAAAGAGATAGTACATATACATCAAAAGTCAACATTTTGACTTGACAAAATAAGAGCACAGATCTTCTTTAAGAAGATGACACATGAGGGAGCAGATCTGAACTCAAGTGATTCCATCACTGAGGTGCACCTCATCATCATGATGCACCCATTACCTATGTTGCATCTCATCATGCTGTGTTGCACCATGTTGCACCCATCATCACTGTGATGCATCATGCTGCACCATCACACTATGTCTATCATCACTGTCTTGCATCGTGTTGCACCATGCTACACCATCACACCATGTCCATCATCGCTGTGTTGCATCATGCTGTACCATCACACCATGTCCATCATCATTGTGTTGCATAATGTTGTACCATCACACCATGCCCATCACCACTGTGCTACATCTCGTTGCACCCATGTGCTGCACCATGCTACACCATCACACCATGTCCATCATCATTGTGTTGCATCATGTTGTACCATCACACCATGTCCATCATCATTGTGCTACATCATGTTGCACCCATGTGCTGCATCATCACACCATGTCCATCATCACTGTGTTGCATCATGTTGCACCCATGTGCTGCACCATCACACCATGTCCATCATCACTATGTTGCATCATGATGCACCCATGTGCTACACCATGTTGCACCCATCATCACTGTGCTTCATCACGCTGCACCCATGTGTTGCACCATGCTACACCATCACACCATGTCTATCATCACTGTGTTGCATCATGTTGCACCCATGTGTTGCACCATCACACCATGTCCATCATCATTGTGTTGCATCACGCTGCACTCATGTGCTGCACTATCACACACTCAATGCATACAACAATGCATCATCATCATGTTGTTGCACCCATTCATGTTGTTGCATCCATCACATCATGTTGCACCTCATTATGTTGTAGCATTCATCATCATGTTGTCTTCAAACTAAGATAACAGCCCCAAGGTAGTCCTAGCTATGGTGCTATGGCCTGCGGCCTAGCACATAGCAATGCTGAAGAGAATGTCTTCGAAACATATAAAGACTGTGACTTTACTTTCATCAAACCATGAAAGAGTACAGACACACATATATATATATATATATATATATATATATATATATATATATATATATATATATATATATATATATATTATACCAAGGCTATTTACTGAGTTGTTGTGATATCACTGATATACATTGCAAGGAGGCAGATCCATATATTGTAATACAGTGTCCTCATCCGAAGTCATTCCTCCAAGAGATCACAGGGATACTGCTCCTTGTCATGCGAGGTTAACATGGATAACAAGAAGACAGATCCATTCCAAGAATGTATGAGTCCAGACTTTTACTCCTTGCTGCAGCTAGGTGTCTTTTGAACTGCATATAGGTTTGTTGTAGATAACACCCTTAGGACAACATATAGGCTTCCTTTTGACAGCGTCTTAAGGTCTCTTATTAGACCAGCTTTTAGGGCACATGGACAACATTAGATAGGTTGTATATATGTCTCCTCTTTTCTGCTAATAGATCTTCTCACAAGCCTGCGGCTAGGGCACATTGTGACAACAGATTTAGGGCCTCATAGATTAGCATCATAGGGTCTCTTAGACCTGGGTTATAGATTCCTTCTCTACTACATTGAAGCCTTCTTCACCATGATTATGTTAGAGTCTAGGGCATCCTTACACGACAATGTATTAGATTTACTCATTAGGCCTGCAGTTAGGGCTTCTCCATACTAGCGTTAAGGTTCTCTATGGCAGCGTAGAGATAGGGCATCTTCTTCTTAGGGCAGCGTATACTCTTAGGATCTCTCCTCCCACCAAAAACCAAAGATAAGTGAAGAGGAAGAGATCATAAGAGGTGTGTCTAAAATGACTTGAAAGGCACCTCTATTTATACTAAAACGTGGAGGACAAGTGGGGGCAATTTGGTTGCTGGCCGACCTTGACGAATTGTCCCATAACATAAATAAATTCATATCTCCATCAATACTTGTCAGAATCAGATGATCTTTAGATCAATCCTACACCTCTCGTTGAGAGGAATCCAAGAAAAATATCAACTACCATGAATAAGTAGACCCACATGGAGTTTGGCTCTAGTTATCAATTTTAACACTCCCTCTCAACTAGGGGGAACTCCATCTGATAATCCATCTTCTAGATTGTACTATCTCTACCATCAGTGCCCTACACTGCTTTGCTCTGCTGAAGTATGAAGAAGAATAAATGATCAAGAATGTATCATACCATCCTCTACTGACCAAATGTTAGTCCCATATAAAAGAGAGTGTCTCATACCACTCTTACTGATCCGAAATCAATTCCAAATAAAGAGAGTGTGTCATACCACTCTTACTGATCTAAAATCAGTTATGAATAAAGAGAGTGTATCATACCACTCTGACTAATCCGAAATCAATTCCAAAAGAGAGTAAATTATATCACTCTTACTGACCCGAAGTCAATTCCAATTGATCCCAGACCAATATCATCCTAACATAAGGAGTACGGTAGTAACCCGATGTGTCCATCGGTACTACTATCGTCCCTATCGTCATTTCCCTACTCATTGGTTAGATGAGAGGTACTTCCCATGAGTCCCAGATTGCATGGGTAGGATGTCTCAGTAGGAGAAGTATGAACCTCTCATCCTACCTAGATGTCGCCAGGGGTATCTCCGAGGAAGGCCAAACCACTCACCCTGTACACAACAAATCACTAGGGGAAGGCTGAACCACTCACCCTATGATTGTGTCTCAGCAGGAGAATGATGAACCACTCATCCTGCTTACATAGCAGACCACTATGGGAAGGTCGAATCACTCACCCTATGGCTACTCATCGCTCCAATATGTACCCCAAAGGCCCCCGGAGCTCCCAAAGCTCAATGTCCTATCATACAAGACCTTAGGAGAGAGTCTCTCCACAACTCCTAGTCATTCTCGGAATGTCAAGAATTTGACATTTCCCAGGGGCTTCGATAGAATATCGGTGACCTGCACATCAATCCTAATGCGATGGAGCCTTCTTGCTCCTCGATGTACCATATCCCAGATAAATTGGTACTGTATGTCTATATGCTTGGAGCGATCATAGAACACAGGATTCCTCAACAATCGAATCCCCCTCTGGTTGTCATAGAAGATCACAATGGTATCCAGCACGTGTCCAAACAACTTAGTGAAAATATTCCTCAACCACGTAACTTAACATGAGGTCATACTTGTAACTATGTATTTGGCCTCAGCGGTGCTCAAAGCAATTGACTTCTACTTCCTGCTCATCCAGGATGTCAAAGCATAACCCAAAGAGAACCAGCACCCAGAAGTGCTCTTGTGATCCTCCACACTGCCGGCCTAATCAACATCAGAATAATCATGCAGTTTCACATTTCCGGCAGTGTATCTCAATCCATGAGAAATTGTGCCCTAAAGATTTCTCAAATGATTCTTGGCACCAATCCAGTGAGGTTCAACCATATATGAGCTCAACATGTTAACTGCAAAACATATATCCGGACAGGAGTTTACTAAGAACATCAATGCTAGTATGAGTTTATAAAACTCAGAGGCATTTCCCAAATCAAGTTCGACATCACTACCACATAACTTCTTAAAGTTATGCTTCATCGAGGTAGTCATGGCTTGCAGTTCACCATTCCAAATCTAGAATCCAACTCCCTCTTACTTTTGTAAATGAGAGGGTCTGTACCCACCAAAAAGATATCATCCACATAAGGTACCAGTATGAGAGGTCTATCATCCACAACCTTAAATCAAAGGTTTGGATCGACTTCACTCTTAGTGAATCTCAGCTTCACCAAATAGTTATCAATCCTCTCATACCAAGTTTAGGGTGCTTGCTTTAAATCATAAATAGCTTTCTTCCACCTGCGTACATGAGATTCTCGATCATGAATCTCAAACCCCTCAGGTTGTTCCAAATTTGTGTACTTTATACATGAGGGGAATGGTCCCCGTGTAAGTTTTCCTTCGGTACATCTCGGACATGTACCTACATGCTCTTCTTGAATTCAGGCATTCTTGTCACCATCTGACTCACATCGGGTAGGGCCCCATAATAACCAGACCTTCAGTGCTATAGAAGAGATGTGTCAACTGACATGGTCCCCAATGGACTTCCTACAACTTGATACAAATTTCCAACCCTGAACCCAAGAGTAAAATCATCTTGAAAAATCATTTTTCAAACACGTACCTTTCCATCAATGAATGCCACCTTGAAACCTTTAACTTCCATTTCCAAAATGGACACTAGGTTCTTCTTGAGATCAGGTACATAAAGAACTTCTTGTAAATGAATCGTGTTACCCTCATTCAATTGAGGGGTAACATTCCCTACACCCTTTACGGGATAGGTGACATTGACTCCAAGGATAATGTCCATGATTGTTTCCTTCTCTATCATTTTTCCCAAGGAAAAATCATAATCTTTCATTAAGAGGAAAATTTATATGTAGTAGATGTCAAAGGAATATGCGATAACTGTAGGTCAAAGACCTTGTCAAAAAAATGTACTTGCATCAAAATGGATGGTCTTGCCATTTCCTGTACAATGTTCAGACTATATGTCTATTTATCAGCAAAAATATAAATATATACTTGTTTTTTTAACTATAAAATGACAGTAAAATAAATATAGTTATGGCCTTTCCACCCTATGGTACTCCAGGTCTATATATGGCCTGTGATGGTACTGATAGAAATATGTTCCCTGTTGTTTAGAGATTATCCACATGCCTCGAGGTAGTAGCAAGCTCTCCTTGGAAAGTCTGTCAGCATCTTCATTGTATTCCCTGTATATATGATGACAAGAGGCTATGTTAAACACTACTTTGAGATTGAAGACTTCATCCAAAATATTTTGAAGTGAAATAGCATGACAATGATTTTTGTTGTTGAACCAATTGATAATGATTTGTGAGTCTCCAAAGATCTGTATGGTAGTGTAGTTATGAGCTAGTGCAAAATGGAGCAAATGTCTGAGAGTAATAAGCTCGGAAAAATTGTTTGTTCCCTCCCCTAGTCCCAATTTGACTTTGTAGCAATGTTGTTCCGAGTGGTATAGCAAGAAACCCCCTCCGCAACCATGAGGTTGGGTAGCCCCATCGAAGAAAGCCCATGGCTATGATTTATCAATCCGTCCAGGGATCGAGATTTTGCAAGAGTGGGTTTTGCCTCTTCCAGGATGTCATGATAGGCTGCCACAGCCTTTGTAATGAGTAGTGGCTAGTAGGCGGATTCGTTCTTGAATATAATATAGTTCCGAATAAGCCATAAGGTCTAGCAGATGATAAGAGGTAGGCATTGTGCCTTTGCTCCCTGGTGTGTTGTAATCCAATTGTTCCATGCTTGGAGGATAGAAGAGCCCTGCCATGCATTTTGCATAGAGATTTGTTGTGTAGCAGCTTGCCAAAAATGAGTGACAGATGGGCAAAGCAAGAACAGGTGCTCGTTTGTTTCAGATGCTTTTTTGCATAGAATGCACCAAATTGGGCCGTGTATAGATCTGCGCATAAGGACTTCACCTATGGGAGTTTTTTTACTTAGAACACTCCACATGAAGAGGCATGTCTGAGGGGGAGTTTTTAGTCTCCATATCTGTAGCCACCATGCATTAGTGAGCGTAGGCTTGCGGTCCAATAGAAGATGGTTATAGCCCAGTTTTGGGGTGTATTTCCCATGCTCAGCTGGGATCCATACTAGAACATCAGGGTCCTGATTGAGAGTCACATGTGCTTCAGACAACACCACTAGATATGATTCCCAGATAGGCTACCATTGTATAGGAATATCTAGAACATGTGCTGGTATCCATTGTTGTTTAAATATGGTACTGTGATCTGCTCAATCGTCGTGATATTCCTGTGATTGAGATAATGTATGAGATCAGGTGGCAATTTATATCTGTTCCCCCCACCTATCCATGCACTGATGCCTAAACGAACAGATGTTACATTGTTGATGTTCCAAGCCAAGCCTACTCTAATGAAAGGCATTGTTTGTAGGATGGCTTTCCATACTATGGATATGCCCCCACGAGGCCAGTCTTGTAAATGTAGCCAATCCAATGTTTGTTGTGGCCAAATGTATTTATGATATGTCACAGTCGTCCATAGATTTTGTGCAGTGAGAAGGGACCAGCTCATCTTGGCTGCAAGAGCTTGGGAAAAAGTAGGCAGATATTTTAACCCCCACCCCCCCTCCAATTTTTTTGGCATAGCAATTTTCTTCCAAGTTACCCATGCAAATGTTTTACATTCCTTTTGGCCATTCCATAGATATCGGCAACATAACTGTTGTATATGTCCGAGGATTCCCCAAGGGATCTAGGCAAGTGACATCCAATATACCAGGGTGGCTTCTAGTACTGATTTTATTAGGATAAGTCTCCCTGCTCTTGAAAGAAATCTATGGTTCCATATTTTCAACCTCCTCTCAATTTTAATCACTAACCAAATCCAGTCAACAATCCGATAGCTGTGGGGTTTGATCCGGAAGCCCAAGTATTTAAGTCCATCCAAGAGGTTGTGTGATTGATAATGAAAATACTGGTGGGCTGCTCTATCCTCCTGTGGGGTGGTATGTGTCAGAGTAATAGTAGATTTTGACTGGTTTGCAGCCATGCATGTAGCTTTTTCAAAGAGGGTTAGAATATCATGGAAGGAGGATGAATCCCTGATGCTGCCATCCAGGAAGATCATAAAATCATCTACGAAGAGCAGATGTGTGAGGTGGAAGAGTTCGTTCATTTTAAGTCCTTTGAGTCTGACTTCCCTTTTAGCGGTGTCGATGAGCCTGCTGAGACCTTCCATGACTAATAGAAATAGAAGAGGAGACAGTGGGCATCGCTGCCGAAGCCCATGTTTGGCATGAAAGAATTAGGATGCCGAGCCATTAATCAGTACACTGTAGGAAGCTGAGGTTATGCAGCAGATAATCAAGTCTGTGAATTTTAAAGGGAACCCTAAGTGGATCAGGATCATCTTGATGAAGAGCCAGCTAACCCGATCAAATGCCTTAGCAAGATCAATCTTGAGGATTATGCTTTTTAGATACCTAGATTTAATAGAATGAATGGCTTCCTGGGCTGTACCTATGGCCTCATGGACCTCCCTATTTTGGAGAAAGGCAAATTGCTCAGCGGAAATATGGTGGGAGAGTATGGGGCGAAGCCGATTTGCTATGATCTTTGCAATGATTTTGTACAGGGTATTGCAGAGTGAGATGGGGCGGAAATCATTGAAGGATGCTGGTGAATCAGATTTCAGAATGAGAGCAATGAAAGTGGCATTGATAGCCGCATACAATCTTCTAGAGGTCCTGCATTCTCCAACAACATTGAGAAGATCATTCCTGATGAGGTCAAAAAAGGATAAATAGAATTCAATGGGCCAACCATCCAGTCCAGGGCTTTTATCTTTCTGAAACCATTTTAAATTCCCTTCAAGTTCATCTCTGGTGATAGGGGAAGTAATCTCAACTGCCTCTTCCAGACCAACAAATCTTGGGAAATGCCCTGCTACTTGAATGATCTCAGCAAGGTTTGTAACCGAAGGTTCCTTGTATAGCTGTTGGAAGTGTGAGATTCCCAACTGTGATAGATGATTAAAATTTTTCACAAACCTCCATCCAAGGTGGGAATTTTCCAGATAGTATTGGAAGCTTTCCTTGCCTTGGAAAATTTTTGGAAATACCTTGTGTTCTCATCCCCAGCTTTGAGCCAGATTGCACGACTCTTGAGTCTCCAGGTTTCCTCTCTTTCCTTCAGAATTCTGGCTTTTTGATTTTCCAGCTCGATCAGGTTTAATTTGGCTTCAGCACTTATGAAACCCCTATTGTTGTCATCCGTAAGGTCCGCCAAGGCTGATTCCACAATGGAGAGGGTATGGGTATCCCTTTGATGTTTTTCCTTTTAACACTAGATAGTGAGCTTTTTGAGCTAAAGAAGATTTTGACCAAAACCCTCAGCCCAAGTGGGTCCCTGTGAGGGAGGGTTTTGTGACTAGTAAGTAGTAACCAGGTTTTTGTACAAGGGATCTTGTAACCAAGATGAGTTGAATTTGAACAGGGCTTTGGGCTTGATAGGCGAACCAGATATTTCCAGATAGATAGGCGAGTGGTTAAAGATGCCTTCGGATCCAACCCACTGCTTGTAATGAGATAATTGCTGAATCAACGGATTTTTGATGACGAAGCGATCTAGTCTTTGGCGAGGGCTGCCTCCCCAACCCTTCGGTTCCTCCAAGTAGGCAGTGATTTGTTCATAGGGATATCTGTGAGGTGAGCTTGTTATAGGAGATTTTCCTTTTTCCTTATCTATCAAATTAGAGAAAGCTTCCTTCTATCTAATGAAGTGCCTTGAAGCACTACAATCAATAAGCCAGATCCCCAAAGTGTCTGGAGGAGAAGTAGTGGAGAGGGCCAATATAAGATAATACTCCTTTAGCTTATCTGAAACAACATTTGATTCTTCATACCTGGAGTTCCTTGCTTTCTTTGAATAGTCGGCCATTTCCTTGATGACTTGCATTCCTTTAATTCCTTTTCCATTGTACCTATCATTCCTTTGATCATAGAACATGCCCCTAGAATGATTGTTATCATCATCAAGTGATGTGCCCCTTCTATTTGGACACTTCCTCACATAATGGCCAAACTTATTGCAAGCAAGGCATCTCCCTTTCCTTCCATTCTTAGATGCGGACTTCCCATTGAAGTGACCCTAGGTAGGCCACTAGATGCTTGCACTACACCACTTTGATAATATTCTTTGCTTCAACTTCACCCTTGGTGAATTTGACAATGGATGAGGAACCCATTGAGTCTTTATGTCCTTTCCAACTATCTTTGGTGATTACTCTTTCACTCTTTCTTGGGCTTTGTCTTCACCTCACCTTTGATACCATGTTAAGTTTTGGTATGTTCTATGCTGAGAGAAAACTTCAATTTTCCATATTATCTCAATATCAATCAGATTAGCAATCACATTTAGCATGATAGTAAAATGCAGAAAGAACATAAACATAGATAACAGAAAACAAGCCAAGACAAGAGGACACAAGATGTGGCGCCAGTCAGGGACAAACCCCAATGTGGGGGAACCCTTGATCAATTCTTCTTATGTTCTTCAATAGTTCAACAGAAAGAGAGATAATACATATACATCAGAAGTCAACGTTTTGACTTGAAAAAATAAGAGCAGAGGTATTCTTTAAGAATATGACACATGAGGGAGAATATCTGAACTCAAGTGATTCCATCACCATGTTGTACCCATCCCTAAGATACACCTCATCATCATGTTGCACCCATCACCTATGTTGCATCTCATCATGTTGCACTAATCATCACTGTGTTGCACCATGCAATACCCATCATCACTATGTTGCATCATGCTGCACCCATGTGCTACACCATGTTGCACCATCACACGATGTCCATCATCACTGTGTTGCATCATGTTGCACCCATGTGTTGCACCATGTTTCACCATCACACCATGTCCATCATCACTGTGTTGCACCATGTTACACCCATCATCATTGTGTTGCATTATGCTGCACCCATGTGTTGCACCATGCTGCACCATCACACCATGTCCATTCATTGTGCTGCATCATGTTGCACCCATGTGTTTCACCATGCTGCACCATCACACCATGTCCATTATCATTGTGCTGCACCATCACACACTCAATGCATACTACAATGCATCATCATCATGTTGTTGCACCTATTCATGTTGTTGCATCCATCACATCATGTTGTACCTCATTACATCATGTTGCACCTCATTATGTTACAGCATTCATCATCATGCTGTCTTCAAACTAAGACAACAACCCCAAGGTAGTCCCAACTATGGTGCTATGGCCTGCGGCATAGCACATAGCAATGTTGAAGAGAATGTCTTCGAAACATATAAAGACTTCGACTTTACTTTCATCAAATCATGAAAGAGTACAAACAAGCACACACACACACACACACATATATATTATACCAAGGCTATTTCCGGAGTTGTTGTGATATCATTGATATACATTGCAAGGAGGCAGATCCATATATTGTAATACAATGTCCTCATCCAAATTCATTCCTCCGAGAGATCACAAGGATACTGCTCCTTGTCATGCGAGGCTAACATGGATGACAAGAAGACATATCCATTCCAAGTATGATTCGAACTATAGGTGTCTTTTGAACTATAGGGTTTTTGTAGATAACACCCTTAGGACATTGTATAAGCTTCCTTTTGACAACGTCTTAAGGTCTCTTATTAGACCTTCTTTTAGGGCACATGGACAGTGTTAGATAGGCTGTATATATGACTCCTCTTTTATGCTAATAGATCTTCTCACAAGCCTGCGGCTAGGGCACATTGTGACAACAGATTTAGGGCCTCATAGATCAGTGTCATAGGGTCTCTTAGACCTGCATTATAGATGCCTTCTCTATTGCGTTAAAGCCTTCTTCACCATGACTGTGTTAGAGTCTAGGGAATCCTTACATGACAATGTATTAAATTTCTTCATTAGGCCAATGGTTAGGGCTTCTCCATACCAGCGTTAAGGTTCTCTACAACAACATAGAGCAAAGGCATCTTCTTCTTAAGGCAGTGTATACTCTTAGGATCTTTCCTCCCACCAAAACCTAAATACAAGTGGAGAGAAAGAGATCATAGGAGGTGTGTCTAAAATGACTTGCAAGGCACCTCTGTTTATACTAAAACGTGGAGGACAAGTGGGGGAAATTTGTTTGTTGGCTGACCTTGATGAATTGTCCCATAACACAAATAAATTCATGTCTCCATGAATACTTGTCGGAATTGGATGATATTTAGATAAATCCTACACCTCTCAATGAGGAATCCAAGAAAAATATCAGCTGCCATGAATAAGTAGACCCGCATGGAGTTTGGCCCTAGTTGCCAATTTTAACGAATTCTGATTGTCAACAAAAACATAGTAGCCCCATACAAATTATGGGACAAACAAAGTGTCTGCATACAATACCTTAGATTGAGCTACTAATATGCAAGATACCAAAAAACAATATTGACCAAAAATGGAAGGCTGCAGCAAGAATAAGCAAAAAAAATACTGATGAGTTGTTTATTCAGGTTATAATTTTGCTTGGATGTTAATTGTGAAAGTATTTAAATTATTATGGTAGAAATGGATTCAACACCTTTGGGGTACCCAAAATCCCAAATCCTTAAGATTGACAGTTGTAACCAGGTTTTTCAAAAAGAAAGGCATTCATAGTCCTGCTCAAAATTGGACAACAGGGCCTGTAGAAACCAACCTTCCCCACCTGACAATTGAACCACATCCTAGAAATTCCTTTGTGTGTAACTTAAATGAAATCAACCAGGTAGGAAATCGATCATTGTAACCACACAAACATCAAAGGTCAAACTTCATTAATTTCAAAAGTTGCATTCAAATTTGTTTGTAATAGATATAAAGTAGTTGTGATGATTTTTTTCCTTCTTTAATTATGCAAAACGTGTAAAACTTATCATGATTTTGTTTACAATGTTTAAAGAAGTAATTATTATTAATTATAACTAATTATTAATATTTAATTAAATTAGTAATTATTAACTGTTATTGATAAATATTTATAAACATTAAAAAATATATATAATTAAAAAATTTCAAAGAGACCTTAAATTTATATATTCAAGTGCAATGATGATGAGTCATCGAACTACTTCTTGTGATAGTGGCTTATAATGGCTTATAAAGGGTATATTAGTGATGGTAAAGTTTCAAGTTAATTAATCATATGAAACTCAAAATAATTTGAAATCGTTATTAGTTTTGTTATCAAAAGAATTTGAAATAGTTATTAGTTTTCTTATTGTGTAAACTCTAGCATGAGGAGATACAATCCTAAGGCTTTTGGTGCAATTTTCATCCAATAACAATAAGAGGCTTATGCAACTACTACAAGATAATGTGTCGGTGGCAAAATATGAGTATAAGCTTGATAATGATAGTCTTTGGAAGTGCCACACTTTCACTTTTATGGATATGGATGACTCATGGGATTTTCACTGGAGCAAGTTCATAAATTTTGTTAAGAGATGTTAAAAGGAAAAAAATCTAGGATGTTAGTTGACTCAAGGCATAAGATGGTATATCCTAATTTGAAATCACTCGAGAATAAGCTAAAGCTAAGGTGAGTACAAGGAGATTGATACTTGTTGATTTATTGAAAACTAAAAATAAGTGAGAAAATATGAAGGTATAAGGTGATATTGGACACCAGAATGGAGATTGAGCTAGGTTGGATATTAGTGAAGTGTGTCGAAACAACATTAGGGCTGATAGAAACCAAACTAGGTTAAAAAAATGGGCTTAAAAGCATGTTATGTTAAATAGGTATGCTTTGGAAATAGGATATATATGCAAAAGGAAACATTGACCACAACGTTGGTAGATAGAAGATTTACAATGCAATGTTTGGGTGGGAGGGTGGAGCATAGGTCTAGACCACTACTCTTATACCATTTGATTTATATTTTGAGGAGTGTGATCAATTATTCTCTTTGGTAAGGAGTGTGAGCTACAAGTAGATTAAGACGGTATATGTGGATGATGGAAGAGGAGGTTCTAGACTTCTTTGATTATCCACTGACTAGCCAACAAATCTGGGTCAAGCTAGTCATCCACCCACTTGGACCCATATCCTCTTAAGTGATACCCTCTAAACCTATTTACATTCACTAGATGAGGAGACTTTGAAGTTGATGAGAGATATGGTGGGGAGATTATTTCATGACCACAATTTTGTTGACAATCCTCTAGATGGTGGATTGACATCAATTTCAAACACAAGTACATGCAATTATGGATTATTATACTTTAAAGAGAAAAGGCTTAAGTTTCAAAATCCTAGGCTTTTACTCATGAGATCTAGTCTATTAAAAAAATTGCTTACTCTCCCAAAACAATATGGAGACCATTCCCTCTCAAGATTCATTAATTAATTCTTAGATGTAGTGTCAATGGTGGCTAGGGAATAATAAGAAGGATAGGAGTTTGGAAAAGGTTCTATTGGAGCTCTATTGGATTTCAATCTAACGAGTGAAACTAATATATTGGATAATATATGAGTACAATGTACAATATAGCCATTGAAGAATATGAAATGTTATAAACACATGAAGAATAAAATGTTATGAACCAAATCCTTGCATATGATAAAAGTTCAATAAATAATAATCCACTTCAAGGGGAAAGCTCCTTTTGCAATGAATCAATGCCAAGAAAATATGGGATGATTTTAAAACTAGGTTTTCTTAGTCTGTGTGTGTGTGTGTGTGTGTGTGAGAGAGAGAGAGAGAGAGAGAGAGGGAGGGTACAATTAAACTTAAAGTTTATAGGCTACCTCACTAATATAAGGATATAAATATAACTCCATATCTAGGGCTTTGCATGGAGGTTTATGCTTAACTTGGAGGTTTCTCTAGACCTTAACATGCCCTTCCCCTTGATAGTCAGTGAAAAATGCCTAGATAATTTTAATCAAGAAGATGGCTATAAAATAGGCAAGTCTTGGAAGCCCATTACGCATCAACTTAATCACTCAACCTTTTCTCTCTTTAATTTAAAACATTCATTTTCTCTTTTTCTCAAGCTTTGGCCTCTTATAGATCTCGATAATTTACTGATTTTAGCTTACATTTTTCTACCTTATTAAGCCCATCCTCCTTTTATGATTCCCTTTTCTCTCCTCCCTTAAGAGTCATTTCATTGTTATGGCGTAATCAAATTATATTGTTACATTTGTTCTTATTTATTTGTTCACACTCTTCTTTTATTTCCATAATCATTTCCTTACATGTTAATCTAATTTTAATATATATATATATATATATATATATAGACACACACACACATACACTTAATTTTCTATTATTGGCTAAATCATTAATCCTATATCTCTATTTACTTGAATGTTGTTTCTTTTATTTAACAGTAGTATTTGCCCCTCAACGATAATCTATTTGTTTTTCATAAGATTCCTATATATGCACTTTTCTTCTACACTTTAGATTTAATTATCCTGGATGATGGGTGGAGTGTCCACTTGAAATGTTGGACATTTCTAAACTTTCTATACAATTTCTGGCAAAAACACTCAAACAACATGATGACTAATTGTGAAAATTTTCACATAACTATGGGTGTTTTTGCATGAATAACTCATATTCCCATGTTACATTTTCCACTGGTAGGTTCTTCCGTATGAGGTACTCAATAATTGCTTGATTCCTAATTCTTTAATCCTCGTTTCACAGATATTTTTTTGTTCTAGTATGATTCCCCCTTCTTCATTAATCTTGTTAAAATGGTTTGGACTAGGATCTTATCGATTAACTTTTTTAAGAAGGAAACATGGAAAACTCAATGTGCATGTTAAAATGGAGTTAAATACAATTTGTAAACCATACTTATAATCCTCTACAACACCTTAGATAGGACATAACATGTAGGTGTTAATTTATTGTCCTTCTTTTGTTGTTTGAGTGACATTTATTTATATGATTGAAGCCTAAAAAATACATAATCCACACTTCAAATTTCATGTCATTTCAATGTTGATATACTTGTTATTTCATCATATTTTTTGCTATAACCAATTTTTCCTTCAATATTTGGTGAACATCTTATTAATTCCCTATGTGATCCTCCAATGCTTGAACGTTTACAATCCCTTTCAAGGGGGATGTGATTGATGGAGGATGATATCCATAAAGTGCCATAAATGGGGACATTTTAAATTGAGTATGGAAGGATGTGATGTAACACCATTCTACCAAGGGATGTGACTTGATACATTGTTTTGTTTGTCATATGCCAAGCAATGAAGATATCCTTCTAAACATTGATTCACAATATTAGTTTCCTATCAGATTGAGATGGTAAGATGAGTTGTGAGACAATTTACCACCTAAAAAAAATATAATTTAATTCAAAATTTTCCAATGAAAATTATCAATAGATAGGAAATTCCCCTTCACTTTTTGTATGTGAAAATTCCTTGAACTACAACAACTGAGTATTATTCTCCTAACATAACATTTATTTGTCTTCTGTAATTATTATTACGAAAAATAACGAATAAACCACACTGCAATTCTTCATAATAAAAATACACTATGGAAATAAAAATATGGAACTGAGAAGTAGATGCAAATACACAAAATAATGATATTGTTATTTTTGGACAATTTTCCCTGGAAAGACGTCGAAGGGAAAACCAATGCAGTAGATGCAAGTTTTATATTATTATGTAGCAAATGTAGAGACTTACAACAAAATTCCCTAATGGTTATCCTCCAACAATTTATCTCCACTAGAAAATACTGGGAAATATCCTTTTTCCCTCACAGCTCCTAGATCTGGCATTGTTGGCAAACTCGCACTTCCTAGCTAATTCGTATTATTGGACTAGAAACACACACTAACTGCTTAGATAAATTTGTTCCACCTCTGGAGCACCTCCAAATGAGTTGTCCTACCCCTGTTTTCCTTTGGAAACAATTAGCTAGGCTTCCTAGGACTAGATCTGGGCTCTAATTGTTGAATTTATCCCTCTCCTGGCAACTCACACTGGTAAACTAAGCAACTCTCACTAGAAAACTAGGAAACATTCACTGTAGAATGCGCCCCCTTGCTGGATAATTCGGCCTTCCTTCCCTGACTCTGGAAAACCACCTGAGAATTTCTCTAGAAATTTTCCCTTCTACAAACCCATGCTACTATCTTTCCCTTGGCTCAAATTGGACCCTCACTGAACACTATGAACTAGGGAATTCAAACATCCTTGCTCACAAACTATAAATTGTGTCCATCCAATCCCCTTCTACTCGCTCTTATAATATCTTGTTGGAGCATCAACAACGAATATCTAATCATGATCAATGGCTCAAATCATCTTAGACTTCGTCAAATCACTTTTCTAGAAGTCTCTAGAGAATAATCGATTTCCTCAATTAATACCCATTAATTAATCAATTTTCCTAAGTTATACATAGGAACCTTTTAATTATTGATCAATTAATTTAATTAAGGGGTTTCTAAATGCTTTCTCTTAAAAACTTTTTATGGTTTTGGATTCCTTGTGTTCCTTAGCCTCTCTAACACCTTAGAGACTAGAACAATTGTCTGATGCTACCATATCCATCAAAACTAACATTGTATCAGGCATCAGGACTGCAGAAGATATTGTGGGAGGATCCAGGACCCAGTGGTAGGCTGAGGTCTACAATCTTACTACTAATATCTATAATATTTTGGAAATGAGAAAATTTGATGTTAGCTTTCAGATGAGGCAATAGGGGTGAATTACTATAACATGTTTTAGGCTGATAAGCAGGGAGCTGATAGGCCATAGTGGCTCTCAACACCAAGGATTTTGTTCTAGGAAAGATCATATACCTAGATGTGAGAAAGCTCAAGTGCTAAGAGCTATTAAGTTTTGAGTACTATACAAGAGGTTGAGTGGAGACTCCCATAAGGAGTTGGGAGATGTTGGATTGTGTTGTGAGATTGCGGCCCTATGTTTTGTCAAGGTAAGAGCACAACAATGCTACATTATGGGAAACTAAACATATGCTCAATTGGGAAAAAGAATTAGCATGGACCATAATTGTGTCATGAGAATAGCTTGGGGGAGAAGATTTGGTGGTATTCTATATATCTGTCATTGTCACACATTGTCAATAGGAAATCAACAAAATCACTGCTGATATTCCTACCATGATCAATAATGAACATAATGACATGCTAATGAGAGAAATCATCATGAAGTGGAAGAATAAATGATGATTATGCCAAAAGTAACGTTGCTTGGTCAAATTGTTTCACTACAGGCATTTTCCAAGCCTTCTATCCCTTTTTTTAAAATCATGACATCTTGGTACTTGTGGAAGATTCCAAAAGTTCCACTTCCATCCTTCTTGCCTTCAATTCCACTATTTTCATAATCATTCCTAAGTCCAATGGTTCTCAAGATTCTAGTAGATTCTATCCCATTTCCCTCTTCAATTTTATCTATAAAATCATCACCAAAATATTTTTTAATCAACTCAAACCTCTCCTCCCATGTTATGCTCTTAACTTGCAAGACAATACCAGAATACCAAATATGCGAAGAAATATACCCAGAACATAGAACAATTAGAAATAACAGCAAGTATTTTATTATTCAGAAAGCAATGTTCACTTGCCTCTTCGAGGGGGCAACCTCCAATAGAGCTGAGCTCAATTACAAAATAAGACACCATGCTCCTCGAGGGGAGTCTCTATCCTTTATATAGGATTCATACATGCAATACCATGGGGCAATACCATGGTTCTTATTAATACCATATATCTAATACCATGGCCCATTTGCAACTAACAGTGGTCCCTTCATTAAATGGGGGTCAACCACTTACAATTATTAATATGGGTTTCATTGACTCTTTACTTAACTATAACTATGACTTGATCCTATTACATAAATAAGGGGGTTAGGGTTGGACCCTAACATGCTCTCCCCTATAAGAATAGCCTTGTCCTCAAGGCTAAAGCTGCAAAAACTACTAAAGGATAGTGGCTGGTTCCAAGGTAGCCTCTTCTGGAGAGGTTTCTTTCCACTTGACGAGGACTTCCTTGATCATGTGGCCATGCAGGTGCCGTTCTCGTGTGTCAAGAACCTATTCAGGTTGGAGCCAGATTGACCCTTATTCATCCACTTCAGGTAGACTGGTTTGAATTCTGCAATGGTTCCCAACCACTTTCTTGAGGCATGAGACATGGAAGACTGGATGGATTTTTGCAATGGGTGGCAAAGCTACCTTGTAGGAAACTTCTCCAATGCGCTGAAGTACTTTATATGGTCCATATAATTTTGGAGATAATTTATGACAACCCTTGTCTTTGAGTAATATTTTCTTATATGGTTGCAGCCTCAAAAATACTTGATCCCCTACTTGAAATTGGTGTTCTGAGCGATGTTGATTTGCTTGTTTCTTCATGCGGTTTTGGGCTTGATGAAGATTCTCTCTAAGGTGGGCCAGCATGGCTGTACGGTTCTATAAGAGTTGATCCACTGCTTGTACCTTCGAGCATCCCTTGATATAAGAAGTAGGGGAAGGGGGGAGTTGACCATAAACTGATTCATATGGAGTCATTTTGGTGGTGGCATGATAGTTGGTATTATACCACCATTCGGCTAGAGGTAACCACTGTACTATGAGATGTTCCTTTTCTAAAGTGAAACACCTCAGGTAGGTCTCTAGACATTTGTTGACTGCTTTAGTTTGACCATCAGTTTGTGTATGATAGGAAGTACTGAGTTGTAGTTAGGTACCTTGTAGTCGGAAGAGTTCCTGCCAAAAGTTACCGGTGAAGATCGGGTCACGATCAGACACAATGGAAGTGGGCATGCCATACAATTTGAAGATCTAATCCATGAAACATTGAGCGACCAAAGTCGATGTAAAAGGGTGGGGTAGGGCGCAAAAATGAGAATACTTAGAAAGTCTGTCCACAACCACCATGATCACTGACTTGTTTCCTGACTCTAGAAGACCCGTAATGAAATCCATAGAAACCTCCGTCCAGATTGAGGCCAGGATGAGCAATGGCTGTAATGTGCCTGGGGATTGGACTGTTTCTCCTTTGTGGCACTGACAGACATCGCATTTAGCTACAAAAGTAAGAATGTCCTTTTTCATGCTTGTCCAAAGAAATGATCTTCGAGTGCAAGGATACGTCTTCTGAAAGCCTGAATGTCCTGTAGTGGGAGATGAGTGCAACTCTGCCAAGACGCAGCTTTTGAGGGTGGATGTTGGTGATATTACGACTCTTTCCTTGTAGCGAAGAATCTCATCCTACCACGAGTAACCCGCTGTATAATTTGGAGCCGCCTGGAATTGATTAATGAGTTGGGAGAGCCAGGGATGTGAAAACATTTCCTTGCGAGCCTCTTCAATCCAGTCTGGAATGGGAAGGGAAATTGCGAGCAGGGTACTTTCCTCCTCAAATTGGCGTGTGTTAACACCCAGGTTGTTCCCTATGACTCCCAAGGGAATACGGCCGGGGTAACCACTAACCAATCTTTGGGTCACAGTTCCTAGCCTAACTGCAACCAGAGAGGGCTCTCTCTTTATGATTTGTCTCTGTTATGATGGTGTTTTAGGCTAGCTATTATGCTCAGGTTTTTGGTTTATGTTTTGGTTGAAGGATTTCTTTCAGGTCTTATGATATAGTGTTTAGATAGTATAATACCATTGGGCAATGGAGTATGGAGTTGTGAAATGATCTGATACGCTGGATTGGTGGTGTTCAAACTGCAGGGCCTATTGTGTATTTTAGACAGACAAAATTAGATCAAATGGTGATGTATGTCAACCAATAGAAAGCAATTAAGAATTTTCTATTAAGTTGGTGGGGTGAAGGTGAACACACTGCACAGGAGCAAAACTTGAATTCCTGTGACAAAGGTCACTGTGAAAGATGTATTCTGGAAGTGCAGCAATTAAGAATTACACTTATCTAGATTACAGCTGAAGAAAACATTCATAAACAACACAGATTGAACTCAGGGTACTCAGTGAATAAATCCTGAAAGCTATTCTTTTTCCTTGTTGCTTAGTATTGAAATCAGATAACATATATGGATTTTAACAAAACAACTAATTAACAGAGAGAGATACAGAGACTTATTGTGTGGTGAAATACACAGGGATCCAGCAGTTATCAACAGACACCAAAACGCATCCAACACCTCAGTAATCCGAGAAATTCCATTGCTTTCTCTATTAACTTCTGAAAGGATTACAGCATAAGAATTTCTTCAGGAGAAATCAACAACAACCCTTGCAATCTTATGCGAAGGGGACTTTATAGGAATGCGTATACAAAATATCTCAGGCATTGAGTCATCCGAGAGAGAAAATATCTTCATTACTACGTTCAGAAAGTAGGCAAGGAGTTATTACAATTTTGAATGCAGCGTAAATGCTCTTTATGTCTGCCAGAGGATTGTTTTGACTTTTGAGAGTCACTGAGTCGGTTGCATCACTCTGTTTTAATTTTGGAAATACGCATTTACTTTTGGCTGCGCAGTGCATTCTCGGGTTTGCCAGCTGTGGTCTTCTATTTCTGCTTTGTTGGCCGCTACATCCGCTGAGTTGGCTCAGCTTTGATTTATGTTGCATGCTGACTTTGCTGAACCGTGCTTTTTATAAAAATTTGTAAAAAATAAAATTGGTGAATGCCTTACTGCTTACAAAATTCTCTGTATTGCATCTGTCCACCATTCCTGTGTAGGGAGCTGATGCCTGAGGATGGCCTCCATTGTCTCTTCTGATTCTGTATATTTGAAAAAATTTGGGACCACATCAAACAAGTGATTAATTTCATTCATTATAAAAAATAGATTTTCTATCTTACTATAGAAAACCTGCCCTGTAATAGGCCCTATGTCTTCTGAAGTGCTGGCCCTCTCATTGATCTGTGCTGAGGAAAAAACATTTACTCTTTTAGCATACTGTTCATGGGTGAATAATTTCCCTCTGCTGTTCAGTAAGCTAGGGAGTCCTCTACTCTGCAATACCTGAAATTTCTCCATGAACCTATCCACCTCTGTCTGCATATCCTGGGTTCTTCTGTCCAATGTCTGTACCAGATTTCTAAGAGTAAGAACCCTCTTGATCATTTGAATAGTCTCAGTTCTATTTGTGATTCCAATGGTGGCTAACTAAGAACTTGTTTTGTGGTTAAGCACATTGATCATTCTTGTAGCCACTTCAGGCATATTTCCTAATAAGGCTCTTGATGTTCGGATTTCCTTCTGTGCCTTTGGGATGAGCTCTAGTTGCTCATGGATTGTCTCAATATATGGCCATTGGTTGGTGATGGATTGGCCAATATTGGACCATACTATTGCTCTGATCTTAGATATGATTTTATCTAGCTTGAGCTCATTCTCAAGCTCCTTGATCCTATCTTTAAGGGCTTTGATTTCCTTGCCCTTTTCTGCCACCTCTCTTTTTGTCTTATCATGCCTTTCATTGACCTTGTCCAGCTTTTCTCTGGTTTCATGCAGCTCTGTCATCTGAGCTTCCAAGATTTGTATTTCATTTTTTAATTTTGGCATGTCTAGGCTCTGTGCCTGTTCTGTACTTGTAGGTGCTGCTGAAGTGGATGTAGCTGTTTGTTCAGTTTGTTGAGGTGGAGGCACAGTGGTAGGAGCAGCGTCCTCAAGATTGATGACTTGAGGAGGAGGCTGAGAAGTCTGACCCTCTTGTCTTTGCTTTAGTGCTGCTTGTAAGGCCGCTTGAGTAGCCTCAGACTCTCCTAATTTCTCTTGTGTCTGCAGGAGCTGCTTATATATAGATATTAGCAGATCTGTGGCATCCTTTTCCATCCTTTGTTGGGCTACCTCATCTGTTTGGGGGTGAATGGTAGCTGGGAGTTTGACTTTCTTCCTCAATGCAGCCATGTCAGCATCCCTTAGTTTCAAGATCTCCTGTATCCCTTTGATGTCATTGGGGTTATGCCCAATTTCCACGATGATGTCCTCTAGGGATCTTATCCTGTTGTCTTTGGCTTGAGATGAAGCCCTCTCCAATTCTAGTTGAGAGGCTGTAGCATTGAGGCTGCTTGTTAATTTGTAATTCTCCAACGTTTTGTCTGCCAAGGAGGCATACACCATTTCGCCCGTTTGCTTATGCAGCTCAATTTTATCCATTGGGTGGATGTCCTTGGCCAGGACCTCTAGATTAGTCCTGAGATAATCTGCAGTAGATTGTGGCTGGAGTGCGGTGGGTATGAAGTGACTCATAGTCAACTTGCCTTCGTCCACATCAAAGGCAGCCATTAATCTTTGTTGGTTGGAGGGAGCCATTTTCAACAAATGGTTATATAATTTGATTTTCATGGGTTCACTCCTTCTTTTGATGTCTATAAACTGCTGTTTGATGCCTACCTCTCCTTCCCTCTGCTGGCTGGAGGAAGTGACCTCCCCTCCCATGATTCTGTCTTGTTCTTGGTGGAAGGAACTGACCGAGGCTTCCCTGCTGGGTGGGCCCATACCCATTGCTTGTCTAATTGTCGCCTCGTCCTCTGAGAAGTCATTTAATCTCTGTCTCTTCTCCCCTTGGTTGATGGATGAAGTCATGGGTGTTTCTCTGTCCCTTTTTCTACTTAGGTCCTCCTTCTGTGGAGTTTGAAGGACCGAGGCATCAGTAATGTTTTCAGGCCTTGAGTGTTCTACATTTTGGGCCTGCTGCTTAGTGGTAGTTGGGGCATCTACCACTCTTTCTTGCTGTAAGGGCTGTTGTGTTTCAGGTTGCCCTTCTCCTTGATGCTGTTGCTGTTTTCGTTGTTGCTGCTGCTCTGCCTGTTCTTTCTCTCGCTGCTCTGGCTCTATCTCCATCACCTGTTCTTTTCCCTTCTCTGATATCTTTCCAGCAACTCTTGTAGCTTGCTGTTGGGCGGTTGAAGAGGATGCTGCTGCTCCAATTTGTATGCTCGGTAGTGAGCTGACCTGTGAATAAAACTCAAGGTCAGCCATTTTCTTTATGTTTCTTAGAGCTCTTTGATTAAGCTCTTCTTGAGTAACAGCTTCTTCTAAAGTCCCTCTCCTCCATTTGCTTTGATTGGCATGTTTTTCTATGTGAGGAAGGCTGCAATGATCATAAGCAGACAATTTGTATTTAAGCCTCCTCATGGTAATGAAGTTATTAGGGTCGTAAGGTTTCCATAGGAAGCTGTATTTGAGACCAAGGCCCCCAAGCATTCTATCTGCTTCCTTCCACCCTTCCTCCCTTTCGTTATAGAGGAAATGGCCAAGTTGACTTTTGACCTTTAGCTGTGCCTTCTTACCTTTGCCTGAAAAGTGGAACATATCCACAAAGCCAAACTGCCTGAAGTATTCTAAGGCAAGTAGTCTCATAGGCACAAATCTGGGTAGTCTAAATGGGGGAAACTCACACCCATATATTCTGATGACGGTGTGGTGTTGGTAGAAGTACCAATCCCCAATACTGTATGCTTTTGATAAATGCAGGAGTCTTTGCATCTCATCTGTCAATCTGGGAGGAGGTGAGCCCAAAAGTAGAGTCATGGCTGGATGAATGAAGTGATCAATGAACTCACAGTAGGTGTATGGAGAATAGAAATTGAGGTGGAAAGCAAATGTCCAGTACACCACCGATCTCAATTTTCCCTGTGCATCTTCTCTTTTCATTGGGAAGGAGAACTTCTCATGCTGGAAGTATAGAAGCAAATGATATATGTAGGAAGTGTATTTAAATACCCTATCTCTTGATAGGTTCATCAACTGCTCATGCATCTTCTCTGAGATGTATGTGGCATAGTCATAGCAGACTGGTTTTCTTCCTGGAGAAAACATGAGCATTATGTGCATAACCGTTTCATCCACATATTCCACTGAATCATATCCCAGGATGGGACTGATCATGTCAACAAGGTCCAGGCCCAATTGGTTGAGGTAGACAGAGTTGATGGGAGGAGTTTGTACAGTGTCAGCTTTGATGAATAACTGGTTAAGCTTTGTAATCTGGGCCTCTGTTATTCTGGCTCCCTCTATTATCAAATCAGCTAGTGATAGAGGGACCAACTTCTTATTTGTTTTGAACTGCAGCATCTCCCTGATGGCTTCAGGGGTAATGAGAAACAGAATTGCGCCTGAAGAATCAAGCACTGCCCTCTGGGATGCATCATAATACTCAGCACATAGGTGGATGAGTTCTGGGAATTGGTTGACCTGAGGTAGCTTGAAGATTGGGAGAGAGGAATCCCAAATTCCCAAGATGTCTGTCCCATTCTGATGTTTGATTTTAATTTCATTTAATATTTGGAGATGAAACCTGCTCCTGCTTAGCATTTCTTCTGATATGTTATAGTCTAAGTCAGCTAATGCTTTCCAGCCCAATGCTTTGTGAGGGGCATTCAGAGGAGCTACATTGAGGGCTATGGGAGCCACAGGGGGATCCATGTTTTCTTTAGGATTCTGTTCTTTTTAGGACTGGTGTTACTATGCAGAGTAACACAAAAGGGGCTTTTCTGAGGAAGATGGGAATTTATGAGGAGAAAGAATGAAATAGGGAAGGATGCAGCAATTGAAATACTGCCTTTGAACCAATAGACGATTTGCAGAACTGAGCAGAGTTTGTTTTTGAGGCAAATTTGATTTTTGCGGGTAACTGGTTCACGATTGCGCGAACCAGTGAGGAATTTATGTTCAATTTGCCCAATGTGGTTTTTTCAAACGTGTAATGGTAGCTCTGGTTTGGTATTACTGCTGGTTCAGTGGAGTTTAGTGGTGAAATCGGCGTTTTAAAGTCTGCTTACAGGCTACTGTCGGAATTTACGAAAAAACAGATTTGCAGAGTAAGGATGGAGAGTACCTGTGGAATTTCGCCGGTTAAACTTGCTAGTGCGTGAAGGATGGACGCTTTGGCGGTCTGGAAGTTAGCTCAGCAGGCTGGTGCAGGTTTGAACGTAAAATTTCATGCAGAACAGACAACAAAGCTCTCGCCAAAAATAGCAAAAAACGCGACTTTTTGACATAAATATAGTTTTTGGTGATTTTGGCGCGTTTTCGTGCTGACGTCAGCATGACGTCATAGGTGGGGTCAGGGTTGGATGACGTCAGCAGGACGTCATCCGGCCAGGTGGAGGGCTCTGGTTGGTCCACGGGGGATGGTGAGGTGGCGGGACAGGTCGACCAATAGTTGAGCGGAAGGTTGACGTGGCGGCATGAGTGGCAATGACGGGGCGATGACGTGGGGATGATGTAATGCAGGCAGAAATGAAAAACCGGAAACCGCGGCGGTTTCATATCGCACCGCCTATGGTACGGTGGCGGTAAATGTCAGTAGTACCTACGATGAGCCGTGGAGGGGACGCGTGGCTGCTGCATGACGTAGCCCAAATACGGCCATCGGACGATATCCTTCGTACAACAGATGTGCTCCGATGCCGCGATGGCCGTCGGATCTGGAGGGGCATGATCTAACGGCTGTCGGAACTTTGATGTGATTGGGGGATAGGACAGATAAGGATCGGACGTCGGAAAGGGTCCGATGTGCCCAGAGCCGTCGGATCTAGAGTCGTTTGATCGGACGGTCATCAGGAAGGTTAAGTGATAGATGGGTACGGGGAGCGGCGGAGTTTATTTTAATAATATTTCTGGGGATCTGTGCACGGGCGGGGAACTTCGGTAAAGTGGGTTTTTTGCGAATTTTAGTGAAATGAACCCGCCCTTTAGACTTAGGATAAAAAGGAAAAAAGGTTGGTTTTTCATGATTTTTAGCCATTTTGAAGCGGGTAAGGGTAGAAACTAGGCTTTTAGGGGGGTTTTTCATGTGCAAATGGGGGTCAAAAAATGAGGAAATGAATTTGCAGAGGAAAAGGGAGATTTAGCTTAGGTTTATCAAGATGACCAGGTGTCATCTGATCCCTGACATGGGACTATATGGCTATAATGCCAAGGGGGAGGGATATTTATACAAAATTTGGGGTTTATACACCATGGTGTTAGTAATATTAGGGAAAAGGTGATATAAGGGATCTATATAATAGAGTTAGTGTTAGCATGGATGATGGAAGTGAATGGGGGGAAAAACACTAAGTTCATTTGAAACTTACTTAGTTTAGGGAGTAGATCAAAATGAAAAGATTTTTAGACAAGAAATGTGGCTTTGGATGAACAAGAATCATTATGAAACCATGATCTTCCTCCCTGAATCTCAGCTCATAGAGGGATGTTAGCAAATGAAAAAGAAAGGGGGAAGGAGGGAGGTTAGTTATGGTCCTTGCTGTAACTTGATGAATATGCACACCTTGTCACTTGATAGACTTTGCCTTGGTAATCATAGTCACCATATCTGCAATGGTAAAGATAACCTTTTTCTGCAACCACCACTACTTACCCAGCTATTTGCCTAGCATTTTTTATTTCTTCTTGGAGGGTGCACTTGGACTTGCAGACCCTTACTTGCCTTTTCTTTTCTTTGGCTTTTTCTTTTATTTTTTCTATCTACTTCTAACCTTATCTCCTCCAAGGTCCCAGATTAAGCTGTTGGGAGCCTTTTCTTCTCTACCTGAACTACTTGTCTGCCAAGATTAAACAGTTTGGACAGACTCCTTTCTCTATTCTACAACTGTAAATTTAAACCATGGAATGATCCAGATTAAGCTATTGAATCATCCATCAAAATTTGAAACTCATACCAAGCTATAAGCATAGATTGGGTTCTCTTGGAAATATGTGATCTTTGAGTCATCAAAGCAGAACAAATTTGGACCTTCCATAGCCAATCATGAAATATGAAACCTATTGGTATAGGTATCTAACAGCGTGATAAAGCATCTGCTACAATATTTTGCACCCTTTCTTGTAAATTATCTCATAATCATATCCCAACATTTTGGCGAGCCATTTATTTTGTTATAGCTAGGATAGGCGTTGCTCCAAAAAATATTTAAGGCTTTCATGGTCTGTGCGGATTTGGAAACGTCGCCCCAATAAGTATGGTCACCAGGTATTCACTGCATGTAAGATGGCCATCATCTCCTTCTCATAGGTAGATTGTCCCAGATTCTTCCCACTTAGTTGTTAGCTCATGCAGGCCAAGGGTTGACCTTCTTGCATTAAGACCGCCCCAATACCCATACCAAAAACATCACGTTCAATCACAAAAGATTTGGTGAAGTCAGGTAGGGCTAATACTAGAGTGGAACACATGGCATGTTTGAGAGCTATAAAGGCCTGTTGTGCTTCATCATTCCAGAGGAATGAATTTTTCTTGAGGAGTTGAGTGAGGGGCCTAGCAATGCAACCATAATTGCAGACAAATTTGCGATAGTAGCCTGTGAGACCCAAAAATCCTCTCAAGTTCTTCAAGGTCTTTGGTTGAGGCCAATCCTGCATTGCCTGGATCTTTTTGGGGTCCACCCTAACACCTTCACGCCCCACAATGTGGCCCAAATACTCAACTTCTTCCATGCCAAAAGAGCACTTGGAAATCTTAACAAATAATTTATGCTTGCGGAGCAGTTGCAAGAGTAGATCTACATGTTGAAGATGAGTGGCCCAAGTGTGACTGTAGATGAGGATGTCATCAAAGAAAACAAGGACAAATTTTCTGAGATATGGTTTGATCAGGTGGTTCATAAGACTCTAAAAAGTGGATGGGGCATTACAAAGACCAAATGGCATGACTAGGAACTCATAATGGCCTTCATGAGTTCGGTAAACAGTCTTTGGAATGTCTACTTCTTTCATGAGAATTTGGTGATAGCCCGAGAGAAGGTCAAGCTTAGTGAAGAATTGAGCCCCATTTAGTTCATCCAGCAAATCATCGACAACCGGGATGGGAAATTTATCTTTGACTGTCAACTTATTGAGGACCCTGAAGTCTAGACACATATGCCATTCCCCATCTTTCTTGAGCACCATGACCACCAGTGATGAATAAGGACTAATGCTGGGACGAATGACGCCTGCTTCCAAGAGTTCCTTGATGATTTTTTCAATTTCATTATTTTGGGCAAACAGATATCTATATGGGTGCACATTTGGTGGTTGGGCCCCTGGGACCAAAGTAATGCTATGATCATGTTCCCCTCTCGAGGGTGGAAGCTCATGAGGCTTGTCAAAGATTGGCAGATGGTTGTTTAAGATCTGTTGCATCTCAGGATGAATATGAAGAGAATTGGGTTCAAAGGCCTGGATGGCATTAAATTGGGCTATAACTCCATGGTGGCCCTTTTTTAACAATTTTTCCATCCTATGTGAGCTGATGATAGAGGGAGCTCTCGCTTGGAGTTCACGAAGGGTATGTGTGTGGTTGTTTTGCTTAAAGCTCATATATAACTCCTGGAAATCCATTGTGATTGGGCCAAGTGTGCGAAGCCATTCAGCACCTAGGACAATGTTGCACCCTCCCATGTGTATGGAAAACATGTGGGTCTTTAACTGATAATCCCCCATTTGAAGTTTGACATTTTCACAGTGGCCTTCACATTTCATTGTCCCCCCATCAGCAATTTGGACCTGGAAGTTAGAAACTGCTCAGACAAAACAATGCACTACTTTCGCGACTCTTTGATGGATAAAGTTATGTGTACTGCCACTATCAATGAAGACTACTACCGGGTGATGCTTAATAAAACCCATGATTTTGAGAGTTTGGGGAGAAGAAATCCCTGCCAAAGCATGCAGCGAAATAACTGGTTCTTCAGGTACATTGTCTTGTTGGTTGTCCTCTTCTTCCTCCTCTGGTTCCTCAAATGGTGGAGCTTCCTCCGATGAACTGTGATCAGTAGCATCAATTTGAAAGAATTTTGGCTCCTTGCATTTATGCCCGAGCGAGTATTTCTCATCACAGTAGTAACACAATCCTTGCTTTCTTCTTTCTGCCATTTCTGCTGGTGACACCTTTTGAACCTTGAGTGTTTGGGTAGTGCTTTGAGCTTGGGTGGGGCAACACTTGGATATGAAATTTGGGTGATTGAATTGGGCCGCTAACCCACGTTCTATTTCACGAGCTATCCTGCAAGCATGCAGCCATGAGATAGGGTGCTGCAGTCGGACGTGGGCTTGTATGGCTTCTTTGAGACCACTGACAAAACATTCTAAGTAGAACTCATCATGTAGACCTCCTGTGCAGAAAGCTAAGGCTTTAAAGGCTATAATATATTTGTTCATTGTTCCTGTCTATCGGAGCTTAGTGAGACAACCCAAAAAGTTAGATACATGGTCAAAGCGATCTGTAAGAGATTTTTTGAATGTCTTCCAAGTCAAGGGCCTTCCATAGCAACGTTGATGCCATTTCCACCATTGCCATCTGTCATTGTCCAAGTACATGCTACCCACACTAAGCTAAGTCGCATCATCCATGATGTGATTCAGTGCGAAATATTGCTCCATTTGTGTTATCCATGTGGCCGGGTGAGAGCCATCAAATTTATACATGTCCAGCTTGGGTGGTCGCGGCTGGGATTGTTGGTGGGTGCCAAAGAGGTGAAGAGACTAGCTAGACTCACCCTCAATGTTTTCATTGCCAATATATGCCTCCGCGCGTTCCTCCATCTTGCCCTTTGAGAGTGTTTCATGTAAGTTCTTCAGCTGCAATAATACATCTTTCAATGTTGATTCAAGGTTGTCAATCCTCTCATTAGCCATAGCTTGAGCTCTAGTTTGTACCATGCACTGATCTGATGTACTTGAAATTAGGGACCGCCGAAATTTTTGGCACTAACAATTGAATGGTACCACCTTGCTCAGCTCGTCGACCTAATTCTTATGGGCTAAGTCTCCAATAAGCATCCCGGGGGGTCTCAGACTTTTTTTTTTTTTTTTTTTTTTAACTTCGAACAAAGTTTTACTCCTTGCTTAGGAATACTACAATAGCCAAATCCCAGAAAATTCAATGCTACCCAAAGTCCTGCAAAAATCATGCCTAGGTATAGGAACCCACACAATTAGTCAGATCTGAATGGTGGATCTGATTGTTGTGACAGCTACAGAGCCCAAACTGCTAGATCTAGATGGCGGATCTGATGGATTTGATAGATCTGAATGGCTGATCTGATAGATCTGAACGGCGAAACTGATTTCTGCTGCAAAAAAAAACCCCACCTGCGAGATCTAATTTGGCAAAGATGATGTGTGATCCAAAGATAGAGAAGGGAACTATGGTCTCCTGGAGTGTTAGGTGCTACAGATCGCAATATACATAAGGGTTTGACAGTAGTACTTGGCCCAACCTTTCAGGGCACTAACCAAGGAGGATCAACCATACCCTTAGCCGTCGAACTCGACTACGCTATCGTACACGCTAGCAATCTCTCCGAGTGCTGTTCTCGGTGTACTGTAGCAGCAAGACAACCGACGGTTTATCTATGGCGAGGTTTCAAGGGAGCTAGGGGGCTTTCGATATACCCATAGGGTACTTGGAAGACAGTCTGTGCGCGGTTCTATCTAATGCGCTACTACTCAAAGGGGTACCCACAGGGGCTACAAGGGAGTCCAACAAGCGTGACCACCTCTTGTATTTCCTGCGTGCATGCCTCCCAAATCCGCAGGTTTATGTGCTCAACGACAGATCCCATGGTTTAAAGATGCCGGAACACATCTCTAGCCAAAAAAAAGTTGCTAAAAATTGGAGATCCCACCGGCCCTGGAAAGCGCTCTGATACCACCTGTTATGCTCTTAACCTGCAAGACGATACCAAAATACCAAATATGCGAAGAAATATACCCAGAACATAGAAAATTAGAAATAGCAGCAAGTATTTTATTATTCAGAAAGCAATTTTCACTTGCCTCTTTGAGGGGGAAACTTCCAATAGAGCTGAGCTCAATTACAAAATAAGACACGATGCTCCTCGAGTGGATTCTCTATCCTTTATATAGGATTCATACATGCAATACCATGGGAGAATACCATGGGGAAATACCATGGTTCTTATTAATACCATCTATCTAATATCATGGCCCATTTGCAACTAACTGTGGTCCCTTCATTAAATGCGGGTCAACCACTTACAGTTATTAATATGGGCTTTATTGACTCTTTACTTAACTATAACTATGACTCGATCCTATTATGTAAATAAGGGGGTTAGGGTTGGACCCTAACATCTCATCCCTCATCTCAAAAGAATAAACTAGATGTGGAAGGCCATTATATTCTAGATAGCATAATATTGGCACATGAGATCATTTTCTCTCTAAAAAAACCTAGAAAGGCAAGAACAATAATAAAACTTGATCTCTTCAAAGCCTTTGACAAGCTTAGTTGGACATACATTCTCCAGATTCTTGAGGAATTCACCATGGAGACCCTTTATCACCATTTCTCTTCATCATGGCAGTAGAAGGACTTGGACGCACTCTATCAGTTGTTGTTCAACACCAAAATCTTAAAAAGTTAAATATTTGTAGGAATATTCCAACGATTTTTCATCAACACATTGTTCATGATACTTTGCTCATAGGAATTTTGATTGTTAGTGAGGCGAATATAATTGAATAGGCCTTGAAGGACTTCATGAACACATCTAGTACCTCAATCAACCACAACAAATACCAAATCTACTTCTTCAACACACACCCTATTGTCCAAGTGCACATTACCAAACTTCTTAGCTTCCAAAGTAGTATGCTCCCGAAAAAATACTTGGGTGCTCCAATGGTTCACAATTGTTTGTGATCCATGCATTGAAAAGACTTGCTTTTGAAAATCTTCAACAAGTTGAGTGATTGGACTTTTCAGTCACTTAACCTTCCTGGGAAACTAGTGCTTCTAAAATTGGACTTGATGGCCCTTTCAATTATCACCTCTCGGTTTTACCTACTCTTAAAGGAATCTTAAAATCTATAAAACACCTCTATTCTTCTTCCTATAGGGTGGAGCTCTTCATGAAGAGAAATGGGCCTTAGTGACCTAGTGTTATAGATCTGATCCAAAAATATATTATAATAGAAATAAACCCAGAAACAATAAGATATGAATATAGATAGAATTCTTGTCTTTATTAATCAAACCCTTAAGGTAGGGAAACACCATACATTCACTCCTTAAGGAAGGAGAACACTCCACACGCCATATGAATATTCATACAATATTCCTTGACATCCCTCAATGTGGAGTCTCTAGCCTCTATATAGGCCTCGTACATATAATACCATGGGTCATTACCATGGTTCCCTCAATACCATCTATCTAATACCATGGGCCCATTACATTATTACTAACTATTTGTGGTCCCTTACATGATACATGTTAACCACCTTATTTATTACTATGGCCCATCCCATTATTACATTATTCCCTTGGGTACCTCCCTTTGTACCCCATATTATCCCCCTAGGTATATAACATTCCACCCCCCTTAACATGTTTCGTCCCCGAAACATGGGAAGAACACAAATAATAAGATCTACTCAAAAGAGTAGTCCGCTGGTACCATGCACATGCATCTAACCATCCAAGAGAAAGGTGAACCCTCGATTTCACTGGTGCCTCGCTCGCTTGAGATGGAAGTTGACCGTGGCAGCTCTTCTATGTTGATGTGTAGTAGGTGGATCTTTGCTCCTCACTATCTGTCATGCAGGGTTTGTTGTCCTTGTGGCTAATTGGTTGCCATCTTGTTGGTTGTTTTCTTGCGGGGTGATGTGGGTGATGATATGTTGAAGTTTTAACCCACGGTGTCTTTTTCTTTAATTCACCCTTTACTGGAGCCTGACTGTTATCTGGTGCATGTTGTGGTGCTTGCTGTGGTGTCTTATCTTCCAATATTACTTCAACCACTGAGCCCTCATCTGATGTATCAGCACCTGTAACATTTTCTGCTTCAGCCTCTGTTTGTGTTTGATTGTCGATCATCATTGGCTCATCATCTGATATGTTAGTCCCTGGAACATCTTTTGCTTCAGCCTCCATGTACTCTACCTATTTATTCATGGAAATATCCTGTAATGTAATTTTCTTCATTTTATACCAGAGCTTCAGGAATTTCTTCTGCACATTAATATTGATAGTACCCATAGATTCCATCCAAGGATATCCCAAAACAACATCCATATTATCCATCTCTGAAGTATAAAAATCACCATGCAACACATACTTATCCATAGAAATCTTCAAATCCTTATACACTTGAACATCCTCATCATCCACCTGTGTGTTTTCAATGTGTTTTGCTGGAACTTGCAATTTTTTTGTCAAATTAACATTGATAAAATTATGCTTGCAACTAGGATTTATAGAAATAATGATTTTCTCATTTTGAATCAATCCATGAACCTACAATAAGGAGATACCAGTAGAAAATAACCCTTTAGGTTTCTTGGTTTCCTTCTTTCCTGTAAAAATAAAATCTTTGCTAGGTTGTGTATCTGTCTGTGTGAGCTTAGTAAGAGGACCCACAAGATTATATTTATGGTCAAAGTGGTCACAAATAGATTTTGCAAACATCTGCCAAGTAGTTGTCCTTGGATGGCATTTTTTATGACACTGCCACCATTGCCATCTTTCATGGTCCAAGTACATGATTCCCACACTCAGCTGAGTCGCATCATCCATGATGTAATTCAATCTGAAATATTTCTCCATTTGTGCTAGCCATCTAGTCGGATGAGAGCCATCAAATTTATACACGTCCCTCAAACTCTGATCTAGGCCCGCCATCACAACAAAATTTTGGCGAAAATTTGAAATGGCCACAGTTTAGTCAATATTGCTTAGAATCTTTATTATGACCTATTTTCGAAAATCGAACAACTATTCTACATCTTCCCATGTGATAGAAATCCTGATCTAGGCACTAGAACTTTAGATCCACGCTACAACTGTCCCGCCGTCACCAACAATTTTGAAAAAAAAGAGCTGATTTTGAATCAGTGATATCTCCCTCATCTGGACTCTGATTTGACTGATTTTTTTTTTTTAAATCGGGTATTTTTTCACACAGAATTTAGATATGCAATTATATTTTGTAGTTTTTCCCCAAAACGTACAGATCTGCGCCACAAACTCGCTGCCCCGAAAAAATGTCTGCAACACCACTAATTTTTAGATTAGCGATATCGCCTTCATCCAGACTCCGATTCGGCCGATTTTTTTTTGAAATCGGGTATTTTTTTGCAAAGAATCCAGATCTACAATTAAATTTTGTATATTTTGCCCCAAAACATACAAATCTGATCTGTAAACTTGCCGCCCCAGAAATCTTGCAAAAAATTAAAAAAATTCTCCACTTTGGCCCAAGAAAGTGCTCTGATACCACTTGTTATATATCTGATCTGAAAATATATGAAAATAATACCAATATATCCAAAAATGCAAATAATCACCAAAAATAACAAGATCTGAATATAGATAGAAATGATTCTTTATTGATCAAACCCTTAAGGTAGGGCAAGACCATACAATCACTCCTTAAGGAAGGAGAGCAATCCACAAGCCATACGCCTGTTCATACAATAATTCCTTGACACCTCTCAATGTGGAGTCTCTAGCCTCTATATAGGCCTCATACATACAATACCATGGGTCATTACCATGGTTCCCTCAATGCCATCTATCTAATACCGTGGGTCCATTACATTATTACTAACTATTTGTGGTCCCTTACATGATACAGGTTAACCACCTTATTTATTACTATGGCCCATCCCATTATTACATTATTCCCTTGGGTACCTCCCTTTGTACCCCATATTATCCCCCCTAGGTATATAACAACTAGGACAAGATTTGTCTACCTAAACTGAAGGGAGACTTAGGGTTGAAGGTTGTGCCCAAAAACCGCCCCCTTATAGCTAGTAAAGATCCGACCAACGTGAGGGGCCCCTCCATATGTTTTCCCCATAAGTTTAAAGTTTTTTATTAAAGAATCCTTTGAAGAATCCCACCCTCCATATTCCCCCTATAAGTTTAAATTTTTCATCAAAGAATCCTTTGAAGAATCCCACTGATAGGCTCTAAGGCTTAAAAAACACTCATTTGAGTATTGTCACTCGGAATGAGTCATTCTTGCGGACAAGATCGACCTTCCTAGTATCTAAAGATATCTAGTGACAAGCAAGCCAATCAAAAACTATCTTTCTCTAAATATGCAATTTATAAACAAAGGAAAACAAGTGTTTTAGGCCTACCTTGGGTCCAATGCAAGTTTTTAGAAGCCTCACTCCTTTGATCCAAATGAGCTCCCTTGTAGCGAATCTGCAAACACAAACAAGCAAACAAATTAAATAGCACCTGAAAAGCCAATATCATAAAGCATACTTATCATGATGATCAAGGAATTCATGAAACAAATGACATAAGACAATTTGTTGAGAAAAATGAATCTGATTTTATTAATTCAAATTAAAGAAGAACTTTACAACCTGTGCCTTGATGCTGTACAAGCTCCTCCCAGGGTCCAACAAGAAGTCTCCCCTACTTTGACAAGTTTCACTCTCTTCCCAATGAAGCCAAAAGGTATGTGATCTCTCCTCTCAAGCATAACTATGAAGTCTCAATTCCACCAGCATTTACCCTCAAAATGTTCAGCTTCTAACCTCCCTAGCAACTAGCCCAATGCCTTAATTTATAGTGCAATGGAGGGAAGTTACTAGGTCCTCCTTCAAAGGGATAAAGCCCTCCTTCAAAGGGATAGCTCCTCTCATCAAGGGATTAGCTCCTTCTCTTTTGGGATGCATGAACCACCTAAGAGCGAACCATCCACGTCAAAATTCCTTCTAGAATCATCTAGAATTAACCCAAAGTGAGTTTTTTAGAATAAACTTGCGCCTTTTTGACTTTCACAGGGGTCCACACCCACTCCTTTAGAGACAGAGCGGGCAGGTCCACAGGTAATGTGAACAGGGGGTGCGGGACCGCAGGCAACAGTGAGAGAAAGTGCGGAACCAGAGCTTTGTTGATTTTTAATGTCTTTCTCTCATTTTCAAAGCTTGACATGAAGAGCTAAGGTCTGAGACTTGCTTAGGAGGACAGTATAAGTGATGATGGACCCATACTGACTGCAAATAGTCATGGTGACAATATTTTGTGTAAAAGATTGCCCCCTAAAGTGCGAAGTCTGTAGTAGATGAGGATTTCATTTATTATCTAGGAAGAGTGAAGTACTTTATCATTTCGAGGATCATCTTGTGGAGAGCCCGGTTAGAACCTATAAAAACATTCCATGCAAAATATATATATGAGATCATATCATCGCTGAGGTAGGAATTCCCATACTCAGATCAAAACTGACTAGAAAACTAACTACTGCTCTGATATAGGAATGATCTTGTAATACATCACAAGTATAGACACAGTATGGACGCAGCCATCTATTTATGAATAGTCCACAGTATAATGAATACAAAATTCCTCGCAGCCTGGATGGCGGAAACTAGATCCAGGGTCTTCATTTCTACTTCCCGAAATAGTACGATTCTATCCATGCGAATGAATGTGTTGAAGTCGAACATGGTAGAAACCACTTGATTACCAGTCAATGATGTAAACTGTTAACAAGCGTGAGAGAAACCACCAGTAATGTCAATGGCTCTCAAAGTACTCAGTACAATCCATGAGATGTGAATAGATGTGTTGATGTCGAACATGTCACGGAATCCTTTGATCGAAGGTCAATGATGCAACCTATCGTCGAAGGCGAGAAACCTGCCATTGAGGCATGCAGATCCCAAGGTACTGACGATTTCTAGATCATCTTTCTAGATAATGAGCTGAAGTCGATAGAAAGCGATCTGTCGTAGGCAAGCCCACAACACGAAATCATAGATCAAGTTTGAAGAAATTTAGTTGCAAGGACTGATTCAGGGATGGTCAAGATGGATGACAGATATTTTGTAGACAAATGGCTTATTCGCACTAACCTCGTGAACACATAACAACACAGCAGATGGTTTGGTGACAATTGACCCAAAGTTAATACGCAGAAACTGGCTGAAGACTTTCAATGTGGTTCGATTAACTGTTAGGCAAAGGATTTCCCAACCCAAGTGAATAAAAGTGTCGTGTTCAAGAGTGGTTACAAAGTATGACAAACAGGCTCATTTTTCTCTCTTTTCCCCCACCATTTCTGGCAAGTACCTCTTTATTTTTGACAAGCTTGAGGAGGATAACATTTGCTTGATTATAAGCTCATCCTTCGGATGAGTCCAACTTAGTTTAAATTCGAACCCTAACAAGGAGTGGTCTGTTCCTGTTTGTAATTGGACAGGTCCTTTACTGTTAAATTTTAACGAGTCCAGTATAGGAGAAACTCGGCATTTTTCAATTTTAGAGAGTCTGAAAAAACTTAAGACTCCATGGTTGTCCTTTTTCGTAAATTTGTGTCTCTCAAGCCCGAAAAAGTATAAAATAATACTTGAGAGAACCACTTGATCATTACGACCAAGGAGTTATTTTCGTAATTAGTGCCTCTGATCCGAAAAAGTAAAAAAGCGATTAAAGACACGTCGTTTTATAACCAATATCGAATTTGAAACGACAAAAATCCAGCAATCTTTTCATGTTTTTACGGTCAGAGAAAGAGCTATAAGTGGACCGTATTTTTAGTTTTGTTTTAACGAGTTTAAAAAGAAGAAAAACTCGGCGACCTTTTCATGTTTTAGGAGTCAGAAAAGAGCTTAAAGGTGACTCTAATGTTTTTCCGTCGAAAATTACCAATTTCGCCTGAAAAATCCGTTATCCTGAACAAAAACTCAAACATTACTCATACCTGTTTAAGATGGATAAAAATGCTGCAAAAGTTACCTTTTTAAAGTGAAACATAAACAAATTAACAACTCATTTATTCAAAAAACTTATAAAAAGGGCTTTCGTCAATTCATTTTTACCGTTTGAGATTTGGGTGAGAAAATAGAGCTTTTGGTCAGAAACTTCCCGTGAAGATTGCGGAAAATCCATCCGTTGGAATCGAGCGTCGTCTCCTCCAGGTAATCCACATCATCCTACTCTTCAAATTCATCCGTTTCAAATTTGTTTTTAGGTTTTAATTTCATTTTTAGAGGATTTTTAGGCTAGAAACCCGCGCGCGGGGGCCCGCAAGCACAACACAGGTAGCCTGCGGACCCCGACTTTTTCTCAATGGGGAAAAAGTCAGGGGTCCGCACCTGCCATGAAGGCAAGGTGAGGACCCCTGACTTTTTCCCCATTGAGAAAAAGTCGGGGTCCGCAGGCACAACCCATGCACTGTCTCTAACAGAGAGGGTGCGGTCCCCGCAGCAAGGGTTTTTAACCCTAAATTTCTCAAAATTCACCCAAAAACTTTGCTTTCAGACATTCTAATTCGCCTTTTTGTTGGATGTAGAGTATACATCATGCTTGATTGGCGAGAACGGGAGCATGAGGATGTAGATCTTGCCACGATAAATCATCAACCTTCGATTGATGCATTGAAGGCATGCAGCTTATACAATCTTTGGGCCATACCTGGCATGAGGGCCCAGGTGGAATTTTTGCAGTGGCTGGTAGACAGGTGGAGCATACAGTACCAGTGCTTCTTCATTGGTGGCCACCAACTCGAAATGGAGCCGGTAGATATATACTTTTTGACTGGTTTTCCTAAGAGAGGTGAACACTTAACTCTATTCGGGACTATGCGAGGTGGCTAGTCTGTCGATAGCCTCCGGCTAGAGTTCTGTAACAACCAGACTAGAGACAAAGGGATAGACATCAAAACCATATCCCTTCCTGAACTCATGGTAATTGCGTTTACTGTTACCAGGCTTTGCGGGAGCGCCGCACTACATATAGCCACTGGATCCCAAATGCGGATGGCAGTTGACTGCTTTCGAGGCACCATCTTCAACTGGTGCGATGCTGTGTTGGCTAATGTAAAAGGCCAACTGACTAGAGCCAAGAACGGACAACTGAAGACCTTTGGATATGGTGCTTTAGTTGTGAGCTTTGGTCTGGAGAGGGTCCCAATGTTGGTCCCACAGCACCTCACTGTTGGAGTTGGACTTCCTCGAGAGCCCAAACTGATGTGATGGGTTGCAGTTATGGCCCGTCATCCTGATGAGGGGACAGAGGTCATTCGATTCAAACCTAAGTATTTCCATTGATTGGAAAACCAGGTTTTTGCTATTCAAGACTTTCCTTATGTTGGGGTAGATTTTCGCGGTGACCCAGACATGGCTCTTCCACCAGGAGAGCAATGGGATGACTCAGGTAAAATCATTTTCAACATTTTTCTAATTTAATTTTTTTTGTTTTTATCTCGTCCCAAAATTGATAGTAAAAGTTTCAAATGCAGATGTGGGTCCACAGCGACCAGCCACTCTCCGGCCTTACGAGAGGAAACAACCAGCTGCAGCGGCACCAGCCCCACAGGACGAATCAGCAGAGACCTTGGCCGAATTGGAGAGCCATCTAGAGCATTTGACAGGAGACATTCCAGAGACCGGCATAGATGACATTCCTCTTCGACTACAGCACTATGTGATTGGGGTCCCAGGACCTTTTAGGAGGTTCCTTTGTAAGGTGGCCCGTACAGTGGTTTCTTATCGAGATCATCACCAGTGATAGGATGATCGCCTATTGTAGACACATATGACATTTTTGCTTTTTGTATTATCATTTTTGCTGATCATAAGGTGTTTTTCAACCTATGATCGAGGATGATGTATATTTTGACACACTCCTATATTATAATATATCACTATTACCGGCTTATCTTGTAAAACATGTTATGGAATGTTTTTAAATTTATTTGTATGATTATTGCAAATGTATACTTAACATTAGAGAAGCAATTGCATCTGCTAATGTATTTAAAATCTTGGAATATGCTGATATTTAATATAATCAAATTCACGTTCCAAGAGACACACTCTCAAAAATAATCTCAATAACACTAGATTTCTAATGGCATATACTCTATTAAGCTATAATACAACGAGTTCAGAATCTAACCTCACTATCAAACTCTGAATCCCAAATGAAATAGATTCAGATAATAACTCAATCACTGCACTATACTTTGCAATGTTGTTCGTTGTTTGACCGAGGCTTACCCCATGCATAGATACCAACTCGTCAGAGGGCGAATAGATAACCCAAGCTGCGGAAGAAATGTTCTGTGTATTATGACAAGCACCATCAACAAAACCAATGTATGTTTGGAGAGGCGTCGACATCTGCAATATCAAGAGTAAAACCAAGATAAGCAGGAATAATGACGAAAAACACTCTCTAAGCTAAGCACACTTTTAAAACTAAAACACACCAGCTAGAAAGAAAACTATCCTAACTAAAAATCTCCACACCCATTTTTAAGCATAATACCTCTTCAGGTAAAGACCATTTCTGGGTTTAACTAAAGAGACCTCGTCAAAGTTTACCAATTCATAGGCCCCTTTTGCTAGCTTTCGCTTGACAACATAGGGACCATGCCACATAGGTACGAATTTTCCAGCACCTAATTTATCATTTGCTTGATCGTACAATAAGACTAGGTCTCCTTCCGAAAAATTTCGAGGGGTCACATTTCGATCATACTGAGCTTTAATACGTTTGGCATGAGTTTCGATCGCTAATGCAGCATCACGTCGATTCTCATCTAGCTGAGCCAAGTATAACAAACGTTTTTCCTCTTCGGAAGTGGCTGGAAGTAACTCGATGGCCATTTGCAATGACGGGATTTCGCATTCAATGGGTAACACAGCTTCCAAACCATAAACTAGTTGGAAAGGAGTGAACCCTGTTGACGTTTTTACTGAGGTTCGATACGCCCAAAGCGCTGAAAATAGCATGTTATGCCAATTCGACCTATGAATCCCAATGATTCGTCGGATCATGATGACTAGAACTTTGTTGATGGCTTCAACCAGACCATTAGCTTGTGGATAATATGGAGTTGAACTATCGTGACGCAAGCCAAGCTAGCTTGTAAGTTTAGTCATCATAATGTTTCGAAAATGATGCCCATGATTAGTGATAATCGCTTGTGGAACACCAAACCTAGCAATTATATGATTGAACATGAAAATCGCAGCTGTTTTGCCATCTGCCTCAAATGTAGGCATCGCCTCGGCCCACTTGGTAAAATAATCTACCGCAAGGATGATATACGCATGCCCCCCGGCCGAGTGAGGGTTACATGTAATAAAATCGATACCCCATTTTGAAAACGGACCGACGGCAATTATAGGGTGGAGAGGAGCAGGTGGAGCGCGCATCTTTCGATCAAAAATTTGGCAGTTGTGGCATTTTCGGACCGCGTTAATACAATCTTTAAACAAAGACAGCCAGAAGTAGCCAGTGCGCAATATCTTTTGGACTATGGCATATCCAGACATATGACCGCCACACGCTCCAGAGTGACAGTCATTCGGAACCCTTTCCGCTTCCTCATGAGTTAAAAAATGTCGAAAAACAGATTTCGTCCCACGGCGATAAAGAGTATCTCCAATAATTGTGAATTGTTGGGACTGGAATCGTATTTTTCAATGTTCTGACCTTGAAATTTCTGGCCGAAAGGATTGGGTCTGGAGATAAATGATGATATCCCCATACCATGGATCTAAAGTTCTGATTAGAAACAAGGATTCGTCCACAATGGGCTCCTCCACCACAGTTTCCGTGTCAGCACGCGGGAAGTCACACATTAACTCCGCAAAAACTAAAGATTTCTTCGACTTAGACTTTTCAAATTCCAGGTTGAACTCCTGCAGGATCACAATCCATTTGGAGTACTTGCCCCCTAGCAATTGCTTGGTTAAAATATAGATCATAGGGTTGCAATCAGAAATTACTGTAGTTTTACGTAGTAAAATGTAATGACGAAAACGTTGGACAGCTTGAACAGCTGCCAATGCCAATTTCTCCACATGTGAGTATTTTAGCTCAGTTGGATTTAAAGTTCGACTAAGGTAATATATCACATGTTCAGTACCGAATTCATCTTCCTAAACTAACACCATTCCGATGGTGGAATGGGAAGCGGCGAGATACAAGAAGTAGTCCTGGTTGTAGTTGGGAGGATGCAATAACGATGCATGGGTCAACGCGTGTTTTAGTGCATCAAAAGATTTATCAGCTATCTCATCCCAATAGAATGGAGTATTCTGTTTCACCAACCGGGTAAAACCCTTTGTAATCTCGGCGTAGTTAGGAATGAATCGACGCAAAAAGTTTGCTTTCCCTTGCAAACTTTGGAGTTGGCGAAGACTCGAAGGAGGAGGCAATTTGACAATAGCTTCAACCTTCGAGGGATCGACGTGAATGTCGGCTTTCGAAACAACAAACCCCAATAACCGACCCGTTTCTATACAGAAAACACACTTGTGTGGATTCAACCTAATCCGATAATACCTACACCTCATAAAGATTTCTCGTAAATGGATGAGATGATCAGCTCGATGTAATGAATGAGCAGGAAAATCATCGAGATAGGGTTGCACAATGTGCTTGATGTCATGAAACATGTAAGACATGGCCCTTTGAAAAGTTGCCCCCGCGTTCTTGAGCCCAAAAGGTAATTTTCAATAAGCAAATGTCCCCCATGGACAAATGAAAGCTATTTTTGGTTGATCAGCAGGTAGAATATTGATTTCATTGTATCCGTAAAAACCATCCATGAAGGAGAATATTTCACTGCCGGCACAATCATCAATGATTTGATCGATATAGGGAGTTGGGTAATTGTCTTTTGGACAGGCTCGATTAATGTCCCTATAATCGCGACATATTCTTATTGTCCCTTGCTTTTTGTTAACAGGAACAATATTCGATACCCAATCCGTTAACGGAATTGGATAAATGAAACCTGCTTTGAGTAATTTTTCAACTTCTGCTTTAATAGCAGCAACTTTTCGTGGGTGGATCTGACGCAAACGTTGTCGGACGGGTTTAGCGTTCGGGTAAGTTTTGATTTCATGGACAACAATTGCGGGGTCAATTCCTGGCATTTCCTCATATGACCAGGCAAACACGTCGCAAAATTCTTGAAATAGGGCCTTATATGTTTGAAATTCATCTTCCGTACACGAGGCACCTATATGAATGTTTTCAACAATTCCAGGCTTAACCGAAATATCAATAGTAATAGTTCGAGAAATGTTTCCCAAATTTAACTCTGAATCAATATTTTTCATTGGACTCTAAGGTTCCTTGACAAATTCAGTCGTAAAAATTGATGAAAAATCATTTTCTAAATGATCACTCTCGGGTAAAAACGAAAATCTATGATGAATATCCTCCCATGGTAAATCATCAACACATAGGATTTCACGAATTTTCTCATCAGTGTGAACACGTTCAGAAAACGTTGTTGAATCCGAGTTTGATGTTGAAAGTGATTCCTCATGGACCACATTCATTAAGTCAATTTTGGTTGAAGATGGGTCGCAAAGCGACTGCACGGCCTGATACGCAATTTCATATGGACTCAAAGGCATAACATCACCAAATGAGTCTACCTCAGATTTAGAAGGTACGATCCAAGGATCATCATAAACAATAGTGTCTGAAAAAATCATATGAATGGTTGCAGTAGAAGATGATGCATTGATAGGAGGAAAAGGAAAATTTCCCAGTAAACCAACATCTTTAACTAGTCCTACTCCAACATCCTTATATGGGATAGTCATTTTGCCGACATGCTGAATACTTTCAGAAGAGGCTGGGTCGGATGAAAAGTAAGTCAGTTGGTCTATAGTTACGATCTTTCCATTATGAGGGAACTTTATAAGCCGAAAGACCGATGAAACGACAGCTGTCATAGCGTAAGCCCAACTACGACCCAAGAGAAGGTTGTAATCTAGAGGGGCATCAACCACCTCCACATCTAGATTAACAGTTTTTCCTTCAACCCCTATAGGTAAATCCTGTAGAATGCCAAAAGGATGAAACCCACAGCCATCAAAGGCCTTTAGAATCGTTGAGGATTACTTTAGCGAAGGAGAACCAAGCAATCTACAACACTGTATCAACATAATACACATTGAGGCTCCCTCATCAATTACAGTTCTATAAATAGGTCTGTTTTTTACTAACACTGGGATCTGGAAAGCCATTTGATGAGGTAAGCGCGGTGTACTATTTTCTAGATCGAAAATTATAAGGTTCGAGTCCTGAACGTCAATAGCTCCTATAGCCGACAATAGTAATTTACGCTGTGCTGGACATGATTGCAGCACTTCTAAAGCCGACATTGCTGAAGGTGAAACAGCTAAATCTTCAACAATGTTATAGTTCTGAGCCGCTCTCGCATGTGGATTGAAAGCTGACTTTCGAAGTATACCCTTGGCGGGCGGTTTGATTACTAAGTCTAGATTAGGTTTCTCGATCTGTAGCGGATTGGAACTGGGAGCTGAGGTTGATGGGTTAGAATGAGAAGATTCTGCTTCTTTACCATCAACATGACTTTTACTTCCATAATCATGCGATCGAGTGGCAATCCTAACATGGGACATCATCAGTATGGGTTCTTCATTGGCATTTGAGGAAGAACCTATCATCTTACTGTCTTGACTTGGAAAAGGATCCTTGAAAACAACAGGTGTTTGGGAACCTTTGACAATTTTTGCAACCTCTGCTCGATGAGGGCAGTCTCTTGTAAAATGCTCTTCATCACAAATGAGACAAGGATAACAGGGTTTGCGTTTCTCATCATTTGATTCCGCTTTTTCTAGTTTCTCTTTCGAATTTTTATCTGTTTTATTTTTCTTCTTCCCTTTCTTCTTACTGTCAGATTTTGATTTGGCTGTAGATGACTCTACAACATGAATATCAACGGAAATTTCCGCGGAAGAATCTCCTGTCGGGGAATCTGGCAAGGTTATGATAGGATAAGAATTCTTGGAAGACTTCTTCTTACTTTTGGTATTAACCGTACCAATCATACCATCAGCGGCATGAGAGCCTGAAGGAGTTGCAGCGATTTGATTTTGCTTAGGAAGATCGGGGATTTTCTCGTGTAACGTACCTGACTGCGTATAAACTAAGTCAAGGTACTGTGCTTGAGAAATTACTTGCTCCTCAGTAACGACTCCGGCCTTAGCTACATCCTCAATGATCTTTGGCAATAAAGATTTTACAAACCATTCGGCTAAGATCTGATCCGGAATAAAAACTTTCACTAAACTTCGTTGACGTCTCCATTCATGAATGTGATCTGAAATGTAAGTGGACGTTGACTGCTTTAATGAAGTTAGTAATTCTGTGCCATTGTCATATCTGACTGGCAACTGAAAATGAGTCAAAAACGAAGTAGCTAACTGACTAAAATTATAAAAAGTGGCTCGCGGTAACTCAATGTACCACTTGGCCGCAAGACTAATTAGAGTGTGCTGGAAAAGCCTTAAACGGATTGAATCATCTGAAATGGAATTAGACGCACACCAGAGGTGATAAGTCATCACATGGTTCGATAGGTCCTCTCCTGATTTGCCTTCAAACTTTGGAATATCACTAGGCAACTTATTCGGTATTGGCGGCCAAAACGGAAGATAGTTAATGGGATCGTTCGTAAGGCGCGACAAGTCAGGCAAGTCCAAAGTTGCGATAAATGGTAACTGACGATTAGGGTCCCTAAAACTCTAGGTCATGAGACCAGCCCCAGGAGGAGGATATCCAGGATAACTAGGAATTGGAATTGCATTTGGGATATTATATCCTACCGGAAAACCAAGATTAACCAGACCGTACTGGGGTTGTTGAGGTTGTTGATATGTATACCCAGGGTACGGTTGACACTGATAGACTGGCTGCTGCACAACAGGACCGAATTGGTATTGTCGCTGGTACGGTTGATAAGTAAATTGAGGTTGACTTGTGACAACCGTACTTGAACCAGGTTGTCCTACAGGCATTTGAACTGAAGTTTGAATTGTGGATCCAGACTGAGGTAAAGATGTCTGAGGAGTTGATACAGGAACAATAGAAACCGAAGCTGTCGATACTCCAGAAGTAGGTGGGGTAGATTGAACAGATGTTGCAGCAGTTGCAACAGCCATTTGAGGCGAAGTACGAGGCGTACTAGGCCCAGGCTGAGAAACTACAGAAGGTACAGAAGTTTGAATAGTAGACTAGACAGGTTGCTGGGGTGAACCAGAAACCAAGGGTTGTCTAGTTTGAGATGACAACTGTACATTCGGTTGCAAGACCTGTTGAGTTTGAGATGGATCCCACACTAAGTTCATTCCAGGGTACGGACCCATAACAGGTTGAGAATATTGAGGACCATAACCGGGTTGAGGGTAGGGTTGATAATTCAAAGGTACATTTCCAATTCCTTGGACATATGATTGACCGGAAGGTGGTTGGAAACCTTGGGTTGGGTACTGACCTTGAGGTTGATAACCTTGAGGCACGTACTGATACTAGGGTTGACCTTGAGGTACATATTGATACTGGGGTTGACCCTGAGGTACATATTGAGTCTGGGGTTGACCTTGAGGAACGTACTGTCCCATAGGTATGTACTGTCCTTGAGGTTGCCCCCCAGGCGCAAATTGGGTACCTTGAGGTTGCCCCCAGGCGATAATTGAGGACTTTGAGGCTACCCCCCAGGTGGTAACTGGCCACCTTGAGGTTGAGGATTAGGAATAGTACCTGACATCATGAGAATATCTTCTACACTCAACAACTTAGTTCCATTATTTCCAGTTAATAACCCTTGTTCAATGGGTTGAGGAGATGCTCCCGAAAAAGTACCAGTAAGTGACTGATACCCAGAGGGAACAGAAGGACCGCCGTACAAAAAGGTTTTTGGAGATTGAGAAAACATGGACGACTGTCTTGACATATTTAATGGAGGATAGTAACCCCTAGGTGTTGGGTGAGAAGGAATACGAGGTGGTGAAAAACTTAGTCCTCGGTTTTCCAAAAATTTAGTCAATAAAAGATACCAAGCACTGCTCCTAGGTGGACTGTAAAAGATTGATTCACGCTCCCTAAGTTCTATAACAGGTTGATTTTCAGGGATAGGGATGCCTTCTTCTTCTTCCGGAGTAGCAAGTTCTTCAATAGCTATAAGTCCAAAAGGAATATTTTGGGTAATTATTCTTTCTACCCTGGGTGAACCAGGACCACTAGAAGTTGGAGAGGTAAATCTCGATGTTGGAGTAGCAGCAAATTCAGTTTCAGGTTCAGATATTTCAAGTTCCTCACCTAAATCACTAGTATATGAAAAACTACCAGTAACTTCGGAAACAAACACAGACTGTGGATTATAATCTGCTACTAGAGCTTGATAATCAGGATGTACCACTAAAGAAGACTCTCCTTCTTCAAGTGACCCAACTCTACTGTCTCTAGGAGTTACAAGGGCTCTTAACCCTTCAGGCTGGCTCGGTGAAAACTTAGGAGTTTGGCCCCGAAGTCTACGATACTTCCTTGGTAATTCAGCCACGATTAAATATTTTAACTACTTCACACGGAAACAAAGTAAAATCTCAATGAAAACCACCTAAAGCCTCTAAAGAACCAAACAAATTGAATCACATGCCTAAAGAATCTAGGAGATCAAACCACACACAAACAGTAACTTTCCGTACTGAAAACACTAGTTGGTGATGAAATCCAACGTCACAGAGTTCAATACAGGAATGGCGGTTGGAACAGTTACATCGGCAACCTGCTTAATGAATAGACTGGCACAATTTCCTCCACTAAACCGTCTCGAGTGAAGAGAACCCCCCAGAAAATCCAAGTGAGTCTAGCCGACGTCTGGTCCAGGTACAGTGGGATCTTCCCTCCACCGTCACCTTAGGAAGAATCCTATAGAATATGGTCACTATGGTTACCAACGGAAAAAAATATACCTGGGGGAATAGTCTACGATCCGATACGCACGCAAGGGCAGAGTAACAAGCTCAATCCCCTTAAAGGCTCCTTGACATAATCCAAGGTTTACCAACAAGTGACCCCAGGCTCCTCAACAATGGTTAATCCGAGGTTTACCGTTTTTAATACGTGAATATATGGTGTCGTTCCCAATGAGGAAGGATTGATTCCCACACTGGTTCGGACACGATCTCATGCTTCTCCTTTAAGAGGAGCTTTCCTAGAGCATATATGTAACAATCGGATTTTTCTCCTACCGCAAGATACAACTACTTGTTTGTTTTACTGTCTTGGAGAGTTAATTACTCCCTACTCCAAGACACTAGCCTAAGCTATGTTGGTGTAATAGAGCCCTAGAAATAAAAAGATTACTAGATAGATTTTACTTTAAGCGTTATTTTTATTGGTTTTTGTTTAAGTCAAGAGGTGCGGAGATGAAACTTGTGGTGTGAAGACTCGACTCGAAATCACTAAAAAATGCACTTAAGATGATAAGCAATCTTTTCCCTTCAATGAATTTCTAGCTAGGAAAGAGTTTGAGAATGCAAATGCTTGTAAACACAAATCTTTCTTAACAAACAAATCAAAAGAAGAGCTTTTTGTCTTTTCCAATGCACTCAAAACGAGACAACTAGTTATATTCACAAAAATTTCCCTTTTCTTTCAAACACTCAAATACTACAAAAACAAACTTTTTCCAAAAGAGATTTTTTATTTTTTATAAAACACTCAAAACTATGGAAAAATCTAATCTTGAGATCTATAAACTATAAAAAACTATTTGAAGTAAAAGCTTACAAGATGTCTTTTCAAGGATGTTTTACTTAGCTATAAGCAAACTAAGGACTAATTTGACCAGAATCACAAATCAGCCAAAAAATAACCAATTTTTGTTTTCTTTTCTAAAAATGAAATCTAAACTTTTAACACAAGTCTTTTCAAAGTTTCGCAAAGAGAAACACAAGATGGATTCCTCAACAAAGGTAGATTTTGCAAATGGTCAAACTCATAAGAAGGCCAGTAAAAACCAAGGTGATCTGAGGCTTCTACAGCTCCTAAGCTCTTGAGCTACTACAAGACCAAAATGAAAATCAAGCCCGGTAACCAAAACTTCTAGGAATTTCACCTAAAACACTAACACCAATGGAATTAACCTAAGAAAAGCTCCTGACGTGTCACATGCAGGTTTGGGTAGGGGATAACAACATCTAAACAAAAACTAAGCTGACTAAAAGAGAAAATCTTAAGTTTTCCAAAATTTTGACAGGGTCCGCAGGCCCACAGTTCACACAGGTGCGGTACCGCTCTATGCGAAAAGCAAAAGTGCGGATAGGTCCGCACTGTGTTGCAAGCCGAGGGTGCGATCCTCTCCCAAAGTTATGAAAAACAAAAAATAATCCTAGATCTACTAAATCTAACCAATTCCAGACACAACAAGCCAAAAACAGAAACAAACATCAGAATCCCAAGGTAGAAAATATTTATGACCTCCTAGTCATGAGCCTTCGATAAACTAATCCTCCTGGATCCCAAATTTTATGCCATTGTTGATCGTTCTTCTCATCATGTTGTTGTTCTTCTGCATCTACTTTTGTCACCTTCCTTTCTCCTAGTTTCCAAACCTTATTTTGCAGCCCTATATTTACTTTACTCATGCTCTCTTGCACAGTCAAATACCTCTTGTTATTGACTACCCTTCTTACATTAGTGTACCTCTTTCTAGGCATTACTTTCAGCAATTTTCTCAATTTCTCAAACTCCATGTCCAATTTATCTCCTTGTTGGTACATGTTACTCCATGTTTGCTGAAATGTGTTGTTACTTCTATTCATCAATTATTGTCTCTCTTCTTTCTAAACTACTTCCCATTGGCTTAATAATTTGCTTCTTCAAATAGGCTAAACTTGATTCCTCACCTATATCTTCTACTAGCCACTTCTCTAAAAATTCCATTTCTTCATCAAAATCTTTGAACATTAAATTTGAATGTTCAACTTGTGGTTTATTTTTAAGAAATAATTCTATTTCATATCCATCACCATTTTCTATGCTTGCATCCTCAAAATTAAATTTACAATTTACCTCAGCTTCCTTGGATGTTGTAACCACATTTTCACTGTTAGGCATGCTTGAACATTCCTCTTCTTTGGCTATAATTTCTAATTTAGATTCCTTTACCAACAAATTTTCCAGTAATTGTAATTCAACTTTACATCTCATAAGAACTTCATTTGAATGCTTCATATATTCTTTCTTTTGGTTGTCTGCATGAGCCAATTTCACTTTGTTTCCTGCTAAAACGGACTATTGCAAATTTCCTCCAAAAAATTATTTCTTCACTTCTATAAGAATCTCCTTCTATTGATTCTCATGAGAACACATAGTCTCATCCTTCATAATATAATTTAGATTTTGTTCATTCTTCTCCACCTTTGTGACAATTTCAAATGCTCTTCATCATTTTCATGGCTTAAGCTACCTGCAATCATGCACAAATCATCAGTTTCAAAATTGTAAGTCCTTTTGGCCTCATTTGATGTTTCAAGCATCATTTCTCCATGTTGATCTTCATTATTTAAAAAATCTATGATATTTTTAGGTGGTCTCTCATCATCATCACTTTCTCCAAGGATATATTCTTTCTCAAGTTCACATATGTAAAACACTTCTTAATACTTAACTATCTTGGGTTCTTCCCTTACCTAAGAAATTTCCCCCTGTCTCACTCTCTCCCACAAAAAATTCCACTGAACTCTCCTTTGTATAGTCCATTTGTATCTATGGTTTTCTTCCTCTCTCTGTAGTAGTTCTCTCATCATCTAAAGTTGTAAATTAAGTTCAACTACTTCTCTATCAAGTTTGTCTTGACTTGATATGCTATAACTTATTTATAAACATTTACTATGATCATTAGTAGTCACAATCTTCCTTCTTCTATGAGATTTTCCTTGCTCATTTTTAGCTACAAATAAGCCACTGCAACAAGCTCACTCCATCAAATTTTATCTAAATACCACACTAAGCTCTTCCATGCCTAGTCTTCCTTTAGTATTTCAACTAATTCCTTCCCATGGAATCTTCACTTGAGCACTCTTTGCTCATCTAGCTTATGCATTCATCTTTCTCACCATTGATTAGATTAACCTTCTCTTATTGCTCCTCAATTCCGAAAAGAAAACATTTGCTCTGATACCACTTGATAGCATGAAAATATACTTTTCATGCGAAGTTCAACTTCTCTGGTATTGAAGTGTTAGTACTCTACCAATTGATGGTGCCAACCTAATTGTTAGTAGGCTATTAATTCCCATTCTCACAAAACTCCTTGCCAAACATCTTCCTCAACTATGGTTACGGGAAGTTCCTACAACTTTGAACTTAAAATATTCATGTGTGTTTTATAAACTCAGAACATTCTCATCTCTTTGTGTTCAATCCCACCCAATTACAAATCTTAATACCAATAATTTAAAATCATTACTTTTCACAATTAATTCCAGTTGGCATATTCACTATATATTCCATGCCTTTAGACAAGCAAGTATATTCGAGGTTGATGGGGAAAATAAAGTGGTTCATTAGAGGAAATTTCAGCCTAAAAGTGGCCTCATAAGGAAAAATAATAAAATAATAGTTAAAATAATAAAATAAGAATTATGAATTTTGGAGGGAAAAGAGCTATAGGTTCACTCGAATTTCAAGTGTAGAAACTCATTGGATGTTGAATTAAATTTCACATCCAACGAGTACCCATCATGCATACTTTTGAGAAGACCCACATTGATAAAACATGAAGATACATTAAAAAAACATTTTCAACACAGTTTTTTAATGTATCTTCAATTTTTATCAATGTTGGTTTTCTCAAAAGTATGCATGATAGGTACTCGTTGGATGTAAAATTTAATTCCGCATCCAATGAGTGTCTACACTTGAAATTTAAGTAAACCTATAAGGAGATAAACCAAAAATACAATTAAAAAAGTTAGTTTTTCTTCTTTTCCCTCCAAAATATTTACATGTACGTCTTTTTAAATTTAAAGGATTTTGATTGGTTTACATATTATGACATGGAAATTATGTGAAAATTTCAACAGCACTTTTAGGCTAAAATTTCCTCTAATGGTTTATCCAACTCACAGAAGCAGAAAGCTTATCACCAGAGAGTCATTTCCATACATATTACAATTTGGCTTCAAAATAGAAATTGATTCCCAAAGGGGTCGAATCTCTTTGGGTCATCTTTACCAAGCAATACCTTGAACTTGCATTTGCATAAACAGATGGAATAAAAAGCCACTCACCTTCCAACAAAACTTTCAATGGGTTGTTTCCTTTCCTTTGTAATTTCATTACATGGAACTCAACAATTCCAAAACTTCATATCACAAGGAAGTAACGCCTCTCTAATACATCCACACTCCTAAGTTTTTTGACGCAAATTCCCATTTAAGAATTTAAACAACTTAGTCACCAGATGTCACGATTTTGACCACTTCTTGGTCAATGGTTTACTAAGATTTTGTTTCCATTGGTGTGTGCATCACCAATCCTCAACCCAAAAACTCAATTCAATATTGAATTTACAATATTATTCAACACAAGGAGGTGATCTAAAGAACCTCCAAAAATCAAATCCACTGCTCAATATATCTCAATTGGGTTTCAATCCCTCAATAATAACTCGTATTCCGATGGTCTATTTCGAAATTTGCAATCACATGCATCGTCAATTCACCAATTTCTACTCATGTAGAGACATTCATCTAAATATCAACAATGCATAGAGATATTCATAAAACCAATGCAGATGTACAAATTGTTTGGCCTAATACACAACCCCGGTCCTTTCTCATCTCACATTTACTTTATATGGCCTAATTTTGCATTCATTTGGTCATTATTTCTTATTTCCCAGAGGCTTACACTAAGTAGAATTAAGAAATGCAATAGCGTTTCTAGAACCTAAAAGCACTCCAATAGTTTCTAAGATTTCTAAACATTTTCATATCCTAACAACTTGTTAATTGTTACCAAGATTTTTTCTCCTAAAACCTCTCATGCCTTAAAAGGAAAATTTTCTTCTTAAAAATCTTATCTCTATTCGTAGTTCTTTTACAAAAAAATAAATTAAAATTATTTACAATAAGGAAATAAAATTCATTTTCCATGTTGAAACCGAGGTTGGAGCTTTATCTCTAAAAAGCTTGATGACTTGGAAGCTCTAATGATCCTACATCACAAATTATTCGTATCTTGTCAAGTTTAAAATTGAAGCTCATGAATTAAAGCAATAGCTTCAGCATGAGCAACAACTCCTCTACAACAAGTTAAGTATAATTCATGCTCAAGAAAACTTGACAAATCTTACCTTGATGTTTTAATTGATATTGAAATCCACTATGATGAAGCTAAGCATAAAATCAATGAGCTTTTGCAATTGCCAAATGATCCTAAAAGATTCTATCCAAATCTTCCTAGCATTAATGAAATGCAAAAGTCTATAGTGCTTCATATTTGGAAATATGTGATACACTTGGTTAAGGGATTTGTAAATGATGTTGAAATATTTTCTAATTCAATTGTTCAATATTCTATTCAATCACTTAAGGAATCAAATATATTATTAGCCAATTCAGAAGAGACTCTCCCAGAGGTAGAAATATTAGAAGCAATTTGGAAAAATGTTAGGGCAAAGTTCAGTAAAAGGATTGAACAATTGTTAAAGGTGGATTTTGAGTTAACCTAGGAATTCTTTATTAAACCTCATGGTTACCTACAAGTAACTAATGTCATTATTGTACAGGTAACTCAATTAGTGCCTTGATTGTGAGATCAAGTATTCAACTTTCAAGTGAGCATTAAACATCACTCTCCTCTTAAGATGGAACATCTTCTAGAAGTCTATCAGCAATGGAAATCACCCATTGGCTCCTCATCTATAGTTGTTCCTCCAAGCTAATTATTTTTGTTCATATTGTTCTTAATGTCTATTTTCTTCTAATTTGTTTTTTCTTTAGTTAAGAGAATATTAGACATGCAATTATTCTCTACTTTTGTTCAAAACACTATTGAAGTCCTTCTCAAGCCCAAGTTTAGGGGTTCTGAAATTTTGCAAGAAAATCGTGATTACACTTTTATACTTCACTATTTCTTTATTATGAGTTCTAAACCATTTATAGATTCCATGTTGCAAAGGAGTAAAATAGAATTATCACTTTTATTAGTTGCGCTTTCATTCAATTTATAATTTGAATCTTCTCTCCTATATTTTTTTTTACACTTATAATTGATTGATCGAAATATGGTCACTTTTGATGTATTGATGTTCATTGATTACAGGTATAAGTGAAAATAAATCACATGTGAATGGTTCGTATGAGTTAATTCAATTAACTATTTAATTGAATTAATTAATTCATTATTATATTTATTTAATTAACAATATAGCTTGAGAATCTATATCTTCTATTTTAAGTTTTCTTTCTTTTACACATGTATATCAACACTCGGGTTAATTAGTGGATGATATAGTTTAGCTTATATTCCATTTTATTTTTTTCATTAAGAATTATCAAACCACCTCTAGCTTCCCTTTAAATCTTTCCAATCCTGTAAGCCTCTATCCATTGAAGCAATTATCATACAAGTAACTAGACACAACTTAAAACTAGTTGGAACCACTAACCCAAAAAGAAAAGAGTCTAACTTGAAGCTCTGAGTTGGTGGTCTCCCAAATGTTAATGAGAAAAATTTTAGCCATTAACAAGGTGAAATTGATTTGATATTATAGTTTTTTTTTTAAGAATCACACAATCCCTGAGATTGTGCTTATAATTATGGAAGATCCCTTTATTTCCATAAGAAATGGTTGTAAGATCCAAATGGAGTTTATGCATGCCATGTAAGGGTATGGCGAGTGGATCATGGCATTTGATTACGTGGAAGAGGACATGGCACAAAGTGCAATAGTCAAGCCAAGTCATGGTGTCTAGCGTTTGCAGTTTTAAATTTTTGTCGTTTTCATGAACCACTACCTTAGCTGGTTATCGTAGTAGCCGCACTATAATTCAACAAGGGAGCCACTATCGTAGTGGTAGTCCCTGCCAGGGTTGAGAAAAAGAAAGTCTTTGATCGTCTTTACAGTAGTTCTAAGAATTTCTCATATGGCACGCTAGGGTTTAACACATACAATAATCTTAAATCATGCCACTGTATGGTTACAACCAAGGAGCTCAGGTTTTAACGTACAAGCATGAATCTGGAAACTGTGTAGTTACGACTATGGCACTCTAGGGTTTAACGCAGACAACAAACCCGAATATGGCCACTCCTTTATTGCAACAGACAATGAAATCAAACTTAAATCAGAAAATGTCGAATGAAGCAGATAAACAACAAAGTATACTTTTCCAAATTGTATCTAAATCGCTCAATAGAAAGCCTCAATCACTACTCAAGATAAATTATGAGTACGTTTGTGAATTCAGATTATAGAGCATATTCCTATGAGTAAGTTTCTGAATTAAGATTATAGATCATATTGTTTTAAAACTATCAAAACAATCTTACCATATCATAAAATAAGAAAAATACTTTAAAACTATGAAAAAAATCTTACTATATCGGTTCACTTTGAGTTTCTAAAAGTAATAAAAATACATTACAAAATTTGCAAAGTTGGATATTCAAGAAATTCTATCTGTAAAGTTGCGTTGTGAAAAAAGCTTATTATATCTGCGAAGTTGGCTTTTTAGTAAATTCCATGTTATAGGTTAATATCAACAAAATCTTACCAATTTTATTATATTTGATTTATTTTTCGTGGACACATAAATAAATCAGTTGTCTTATCTTAATCATACCATTTGTAAAAGGATGAATGATATATTAGTTTAGATTCGACACTATTTTATACTAGTTCGAAAGCCTTGTTAAGATTGTCACGTGCCATCTTCATCCACCGGTGGGCAGGTCAATCTCGGCCACCTTGTCCACATGCGTTACGCTGCAATCATCATTCTTTGGACCATGACCCTTTAGGGTTCAAAATATATGGTTACAACCATGGAGCTCTCGAGTGCTTTGGGGTTTAACGAAGACGACAAGCCTGAATCTAGCCACTGTATGGTTACGTCCATGGCATGCTGGGGTTTAACACATACAACAATCTTGAATCATGCCACTGTATGGTTACGATCATGGAGCTCTGGTTTTAACATACAAGCATGAATCTGGAAACTGTGTGGTTATAGCTATGGCACTCTAGGGTTTAACGCAGACCACAAACCCGAATATGGCCACTCCTTTATTGCAACAGACAATGAAATCAAACCTAAATCAGAAAATGTCGAATGAAGCAGATAAACAACAAAGTATACTTTCCAAATTGTATCTGAATAGCTCAATAGAAAGCCTCAATCACTACTCAAGATAAATTATGAGTAAGTTTGTGAATTCAGATTATAGAGCATATTCCTGTGAGTAAGTTTCTGAATTAAGATTATAGAGCATATTGTTGTGAGAAAGTTTGTGAGTTTGTGAATTCAGATTATAGAACATATTCATGCGAGTAAGTTTGTGAGTTTGTGAATTCAGATTATAGAACATATTCATGTGAGGCCCGTTTTGAGCAGGAGCGTGAATAGGAGGGCCTAGACCCATTTTGAGTAGGAGTGTGAATAAGAGGAGCATGAACAGGGAACATACCAGAATGATGCAAGAACTTGGCAAAATCCACCAGAGGCTTGGGAAGGCTCAGAGTAAGTGGGTGTAGCCTTGATCCAATTCCTCTTTGAAAAATCTGAGCCACCCACCTGAGACAAACTGGGTGCTTTCAATGGCTGTGCTGAGATCTTTGGGACTTTGGGTTTGTGGGACTCTGTTCCACCATGTCGATGTATGGGCGAGATCCGTGGGGAGGAGCCCTAGAGATCAATGCCAATTCAGCCACGGACGATGACAGGAGCAGGAACTTGCAGGACTTTGACAGATCCGCTCTTTCCAGGCAGCTAGATGAGACTCAACAGAGCTGGTTGTTGGGGCCTGGAGAGAAGAAGAAGAAGAAGTATGTGGATCTGGGATGCATTGTCTGCAGTAGGACTGTTTTCAAGTGGATTGTTATATCAATTTTATTGTCGGGTTCAATAGTCGGACTGGTGACTCTTATTTTCAAATTGGTGCCTAGACATAAGCATTCTACTCTGCCTCCGGATAGTTATACCAAGGCACTTCATAAGGCTCTTTGGGCTAAATTTTCATTTGAAAGAACAATGCCGAATAACCTCTCTATGTTGTTGGTGGAATGTTAGCGGTGAGTTTGTGTTTGAAGAACAGTACCGAATAACCTCTCTGTTGTTGGTGGAATATGTGTTGGCTCTGAAGTGAAACACTAGCAGGTGGTGAAACACTAAAGTGAAACACTAACAAGTGCTCCTTGGTTGACAACCGTGGCAATGGAAAAAAACTTGGGATAAAATCATTTGTCCCAATATTTGGTCACAGAAAACAAACTTTGGATAAAAGCAGTGTCCCAACATTTCTGCAACCAAACTTTGGATAAAATAACAATGTCCATCGTAATGTGCCTCAAAACAAGTGAGGTTTCCAATAAGAGGTGCAAGTGAAAATTTTGGTTAAAATGTCATTGCGCAAAATTGAAATGCCCAAACCTTAGCTTAAATTTCGGTGAACAGCATGGTCAACGGCAACTAATACCTGGTCAATGCCCGATCGAACACTATAGTCCCTGCTATGTTGGAGGCAGGGACTAATAAATAACACATCTCATGTTCAATACATAAGTATAATGTGCTTTCAAATACGTTGTAAATGAGATGTCTAAGGTCATGACAATATTTAGACAAAATGGCAAGGTGTGGCATTTGTAAAGGTGACATGGCGGCATGCTCACGGAATAAAACTGCACATATTGGTGATTTGTTTTTCTGATATCACATGAATTATGGTGACAACATTGACCTTGTAATAAACCATTGCACACATGAGTATTATCATGAATTCGATCTCAAAGTGCTTGGTGGACAATGCGCCAATGTGTTGAAAAAAATTATGTGTATATATTTGTGATGTGGAGTGGCATGGGTGCCAACGGGAAGATAGTTTCAACTCATTCTAAAGCATTCATGCTTAGTACCTTGGTTGACACAATTTCTATGATACACCTTAATTTGTCAAACCAATCAATTCGATGAAAGGTGGCAGTGTCAAAGTCACAGATTTTGGTTTGATCGTTGGCATGGCTCTCTTTTAATTTAGTTGTGTTATGCTATATCACAAGACCTCTGATTTCATACTTTTTTAATGGGTTGCATTAATAATAATTCATAAATTTAGCAACCATTCTCTTTTTGGTTTCATAATATCCTCCATGCAATTTATAATGACACCTTTGCGATAAAGCTTATTTTTTTTAATTTATATAACATGCGCTCACCACATTGTTTTATTTATAAAGTGCAAAGGCTATATAGCAAATGTATACAAAGAATAACCAATGGTTATTACTAGCGTTAAATATTTTTTCTTTAACCAGCATAGTAAGGACATCTAATTTAACCATACACTGCTAATAATGTACATGTTTGAGTACTAACAGGGAGGTGGGTTTTAACTATGCAGGCTAAGAAAACTATCCCAAAATTAATCAATCACACTTTTGAGATCGGAAGTGAGAACCAAGTGAATTGTATATTGTTGGAGAACTCGAAGAGATCAAAAACAACGTGTGCAACCACCTGAGACCAAGCAATCAAAGCAACAATTCCTAAGACCAGAACAAAAGAATGTGATCATAATTTCATGCTAAGCCCGAAAGGAACAAGAGGCGTAAAAGCCAACTAATGAAGATAGGGGAAACCATTAACCAATCAAATCTAATTTGAAGCGGGGATTTTACAAAAAATTCAATGGGGGCCCATTAATTTTTGCTAAAATGTACGAGAGTTGTTGGCAGACAATACTACTTCATTTACCTGAAGAAAATAAGTTGCAATATCTTCATCTTCATTCATTCCTAGCTGCTCAAATTTTCCTCTGAAGGTTTGAAGCTTTTCCTCCTTGACCTTTTTGTCCCCTTCATATATATTCTAGAGCTTATCCAAAATATCTTTTATAGATGTGCAATGAGTTACTTTAACATACACAGACTTTGTTAAACCATTCAAAATAACATTCCTGACTTTAGCATTACTATTATAAATCTTCTTACCTGCTTCATCTATTGCAGGAGTCGAGGGTTCTTTCTATCCAATCATTACAAAGTGCCAAACATCATCTCCTTGTTCTTGCATATACACTTTCATCCTTCCACTCCAAAACACATAGTTTTGTCCATTGAATATTGGAACTCCATTCTTTGTACAATCCATGATCTCCCTTCTAGTGGTTCAAAAGGAACCAACTTTGATACCAATTGTTGGAAATATTGAGAGGGGGGTGAATCAATATTTCACTTGCAATTAGTTAATTGCTAATTTTCAAAGCATTGGTACTGAATCAAAACAAGAATCATCAATACATCACAAGTGTATTACACAACAAATTTTAGGTGGAAACCCTTTCGAGAGAAAAAGCAACAAATGCTTTTCTAATATAATTTATGAGTACAAAATTTTTCTGCTCCAACTTCCTAGTACTCTAAAAAACATTCAATTTATCAGGAAGATCCAACTCCTGAAAGGATGTACAAGACCCTAGTTTACCAACTCAAATTGGAAGGATGCTCTAGCACCCTATCTTTATCAAATTCCACTAAAAGGATGCTCCAACACCTTGAAATATCCAACTTGTCCTAGCACCACCCTACCACCCTGAAGTATTTTCAGGTTCCAACCTAAGGGAAACTTCACTCTCCTGCATTTCACCACCCAACCACCTTGAAAATATAAAGATAGAGAAATAAATTGTGGGCTCTCGTATCAGGGACAATGACCCACTTACAAAGATATTCAATAATCCCCATTATACTAAAGTTTGATTTAGATGAGATCCAAAAAGACTTCAAAAATTCCTACCTTCAGTCAACAATTTCTATCTCTTTGTTTGCAAAACAATATTTACTTCAACTTAACATACCTCAAGTTTGTTCATTTCCAAGAGCGTAAAACTATTGTATCTAAAGATTTCTGCAATGTATGGCAATGTTGTGTCTGAAGAAGCCTACAATGTGTGTACCATTGTTGTGTCTAAAGATGTCGTTGTCCTGATGTATTTCTAATTGCAACTATTGCGACTTGTCTTTCAGTCAGCCTTTCAAACGATTCTTTTTTTAAACTTTAGTTCTAAGAAGCCACTATTCAACACTTGAATCACTAATTCTTTTAATGACCACTAACTTTCTAGAAGATATTTCAATAATGTTCCAAAATATTCATGGAGGAAATATTAGTTGCTTCAGATTTCATATAAGATTTGGCTGCTTGAATAAGGGCACATTAATTTGAACATAATTAGCTTAGATTGGCCTCAGAATTGTCTTCAAATTCTTCCCTTCACAAAGCATAACACAATGGAATACTTATCAAAAGTGTAAGAAATATTTAAGAAGAATAAGGTGTCCACAGAGGGTTACCTTAGGAAGGCTGCTCTAACCAGTGCAAGGAAGATATAGATTTCATAATATCTTTATAGAGATATGGTCTTTAATTCTAAACTTTTTGAATGGTTTGTGTCCACCCTTTTGATGATTCAACCATATAGTAATGAGACCTATCAATTGTTATCCTACCTCATTATCAAAGATTAGGTCTCACCAATGGTTGTCTTAGGAATCTTGGTTTAGGGATTAAAATTTATCTCTAACTATTGCAAATTTTAAGCCTCGGGAAACCAAAATAAATCACTTTAGTTAGTCTCGAATTAAACTCAGAGTCACTATAAAATGTTGCTTCATAAGTTGCAATATCAAATCTCAAGTAGTGATGAGTTATCAAATGAATAATCACAACAAAATAGCCCTCCAAATTTCACTTTAACACAGATCTACCCTCAAATAAATGATGAGATGAGATGCCTTAATAGATGGCTAGTGTGTTAACAAGTTTAGCCACAAAACGTTTTAGATCAGTGTGAATAAGTTCCTAAAGTATAACAATAACAGCCTCCTCCCACATCTACCCAAGTAACTGAGCAATCGAGTTAAACATGTGACAAGATGCTACTATGATGGGATTCAACCTCCTATGTGACCTTAAGGAATTAGAATCAATGGAAACACACCATACAGACCTTCCACATCAACAACAAGAATCCCAGGAACCATTCCAACCTCTTAGGTAACCAACCCCTCGATCCCACTGATATTTTAGACCATTTAACTCTCAGACACTCCCTTGATATAGACATGCATGTGTCCAGAAGGCTCTGGACACTCCAAGGCATGGTATGCTAGTGTCCAAGGACTTTCTGCTCAGCATCCCCAGGATTTGAGCCAATTTTTCAGGCCCATAGCCCAGGTCACTAGCCAGAACTAAATGACACTTTCAGAACAGAAAGATAACAATGGGATGATGATACAAATGCAATTACTTAATCAAGGGCTTGAATGGACCCCTACTAACCATGATAGGAATTTCATAAAACATATCACAAATAAGTAATCTAAAGGAGCAAACAACATATCTGAGCATAGGGGTCTCATACTTATCTCAGAATCGCTAAGAAGCATTGTTCCCTTATATCATTAGTTGCATTATCATCTGTTAGGCCATAGATACATTGTTCATTCATTCACAAGTAAAAACATGAGGGGATCCATACATCATCATTTTCATAATACATGCTTACAACCAGCATAATAACAATAGAAATATCAAGGATACATCAACTATAGAATCCACATATAAACCAATACATTTATACATAATATATCACGGAAAGAACCTCTTATTAATGAATGCAAAATCGAACCTGGGATGGGACTACCACGTTCCACCTGACCATAGAATGGCTAAGCCAATTCTCTCTTTAGCCATTCACCCTCGTGCCATATTCCAAGCATGAATGTGAGACTCAAACCAAAATAACCATCCAGGGCATCCCAAGGCTAAACCACCTCACCCTCATCAATAAAACCAAGCTTTATAGTAATCCATCCCGAATCACTAGGAAAAACATAATAAACATGTAATAATAGGCTTTACCATGATCTCCACTAGATCATTAGGCTAAAATAGCATTGATGTCATTGGATTTCTCCACCTACACCATGAGCAATTTTCCTATCTCCTATTCCCTCAGGCTTTACCGCAATCCACAGTCTGATCTAGGGATCACTAGGCCCTAAACCCAGACTCCAACCTCTATGCTTTACTATGTATCCCACCATTCGCCAACAAGGATTCCTAGGCCTAATCAAGGGTAGCCTCCTCTAGGCTTCACTCTATATCCCACCATTCATCAGCAAGGATTCCTAGGCCCACCTAGGCAACACAAAATCTGACTTTACCTCAACCCATAGTCTGGTTCAGGGGTTACTACGTCGTGTATTCTATCATTTAGAGATCCACCTCACTCAGCTTCGAATCCATCTAGTAATCCAGCTCAACCAAAACATGAGAACCCCATCACACCATGACTATCCGGAAATGGTAAGGCTAGGTTGAAAACACTATCACACCTAGCCAAACCCATGCCATAACGACAAAGAACCACATGCAATACCATGCATGCCAAATATAGCAAGGAAAACACACATGCAAATTGAAACCTACAAATAATACTAATGTAGCTACTTGATCATGCTCTTCCTTCCTTGCTCCTTCCTTCCTCTTTCCTTCTCTACCTTTCTTGATCCAATGCCCAAGTGCTCCAAGAAAACTCTTAGTATCCAAGAGTGAGAGAGAGAGAGAGAGAATAATGAAAGAACTCAAAAACTGAACTGACAAAAGGTTACAAACTGATCATCACAAGCCTTTTTATCAATTAGGCCTCTATTTTCTTCATTTTCCATTATTTTCCTTCATTTTCCTCCTCACATGCAACCTATGACCTTTCACTTTCCTTTTTTCCTAATTTCCATTATTTTCATAAATAAATATGCCAAAAATGTCGTTTTTCATTTCCAAAGCCTTAGCCATTTCCTTTTCCAATTTCCTTAGCCATAATAAACCAAATGAACACCCACTAGGATGTCTTTCCCAAAATTCAGCTTGGAATAAGTGTCCCATCAACCCTGGTTATTATTTTTCCTTTATTAAGTTTTATTACATGGAATTTTCACCAACGTTGTTACAATAACCTTGTGCCTGCATTTATAAACTCTTGGTTAGGGTCGAAAATATCATAAAGATAAGCTTCTGAGTAGGCCTCAAAAGGATGGGTTTGTTAAAAATATAATTAAGTGAATAAACCTCATAACTATGCTAGTATGAGCCTCAAACAAGCCTAGAAATTACCTCAAGAATGTCACCGATATCTTGTCAAGAATTCAGGAAGAAATCATTAACACAAGCCTAAATATTTGGCCAAAAATAGACCTCAATAACCATGAAAATTTCCTCAAACAAGGCCTCAGTACCCAACGAAAATAGCTCAGAAAATATTTCAAATCTTCCTCATAAACGCTAAGTGGCCTTAGAAGATAGTCAAACCCAATAAAAAATCCAATAGGAAAAATATAAACTTCAAATAGCCAAACAAAAATAACCAAATGTTAGCATTCTCCTTTGGATTTTCATGACTACTCTAGGCCGCAAAGATCACAGTTAATGTCTCAAAACATGTGTGTTCGATTATGTATTTTGAACGTAGACAAGCTACATATATATAGTAGTCATATAGGCCTCTAGGAGGGAGCCAACTAGCCCTTGAACCCTTTGAGGTGACTTGCAAACAGGAATTTTAAATTTAATTTTGGAGCCAAAATCCCCAACAAACATTAGGGCCAACTTAATTCAATTTTTGATAATTTATCCTTGATAAAAATATTCTTTTGAATTTGACTATGATAGGCATATTTTTATTTAATTTTCTTGAATAAATAAAAAAATTGTGTGTAGCATCTTCTTTGGGGGTTCTTGACCAAAAATGGGGTTCCATTCTTTAGAGAGGCATATCTCCTCAACCGTGAGGAGTTATGAGGCGTACCACCTATCATTGGAATCAACACGACATGGAAAATCAATTGATGATTGTCTCTCTTGCAATATCACTGATCTTCCTTGTCATTTTCTTCACTAAAGGTGGGGCTTCCTCTGGTGATTCTTGGGTTGATATCAATGAGAAACATGTTTCAATAGGAATAAGTTTTCTGGAATTTCAATTTAATTATCAATAATTACTATGTGTATGGTACGGATCTAACCTCAAAAATGTATTTTAGAATATTTTTAATCATAATCAAAAATTAAAAATTGGAATTTATTTCAAGATTATTATGTCATTTCTACCTTTCAATTAAATTGGTCAAGTGAAACAAAGGTAATATGAACAAGTGTCATATGAAACGAATTATGGATTTTTGGGAAGGTATCATTGATAAGCCATAATAATGAACCATGGTATTGTAACAAAGCCTATTTATAATTAGAGGTGAATCTTCATAATTAAGTATCTTGTTACATGTTTTTTTAAATATATATAAATATATGTTTAATTCATATTCAATAATTAAAACAAAGTTATAATTTGGTTAATTTTTTTATGATTTTTGTTAACTCTTTGCACTGTGAGATATATCGTAAACAAAGTTTATGTGGTTAGGCATGTTTATTTTGGAATAGGATTTTAGAATTTTAATTTAATTATTAATAATTATTTAGGGGATAACAGGGATTTAGCCTCCACATAATATTCTAAAATATTCATAATTGTGCTTTTCTATACTTAGTGCAAGCATAATGTAAGAAAGTTTGCCAACATTTTTTAAATATAGGGAAAAATATATATAGAAAAAAATGCCCACTCAATATGTTGAAATTAAAGCATATATAAATATAAAATGTAAAATGCAAATGAACATCAAATCATTCTACTTGACAATGATGTATTTAACAAAAATCAAATAAATTTAATGAAAATTAAGGAATTAACAAAAGATATATATATATATATATATATTATATATATATATATATATATATATATATATATATATATATAGGATAAATATAAAGTACAAAACGATGGCAATAACAAAACCATAGGAAAAAACTAATGGATTAAATAAATATAAAGTACAAAACCATTAGCTACGACCAAACCATGGGTAATAACATTTTTCTCAAAAACTTAACACAATCAAATCCAACTACTAAAAATGAATGGTTTATTAAGTTATAAACTCGAGTGATATTTATGTATAATAGTTTTTTTGTGATCCAGAGGAACCCAGTGGCCTGCCTGACACATAACTACTAGTAAACCTCTAGGGGGCTACAATATATCCTCCTTTGAACTTCGTCTTTGAGTTTCAATGATTTCAATTTTCTTAGATTAACCAATTAAGCTACCCCGCAAGAAATATTTATGTATAATATTAAATTTAATAGAAATTTTTTAAAAAATCACAATTTAATAAAAAAATTAAAATCAATTACAATTAATGAAAAATAAATGATATTAATGTAGGGTAGTTAAATTTGTATTGTATAAATTATGTGTGTGGTCATCTCTCTCTCTCTCTCTCTCTCTCTCTCTCTATATATATATATATATAATCTAACTTATAGATGAAATAGATTTTTTCCACTAAATCGGTCAAACAATTTCAAGAAAGAATGTGATTCAAAAGGCATTTTTGAATGTATAAATGGATTTAGCACCCTGAAAGAAAACCCGTGACACTCAAATTCTATAGATTAAACAACTTAAACTCAAGTTGTGAAAAAAATCATTTCCTCTATAAGTTAGACTGCGTGCACACACACACATATATAAATACAAATGTATTCGATATGAGAGACCCATTAAACATTTTAACAATAATTATAGTAAATAATATATATTAAAACATTCATCTCAATTTATAAGTGGAATTCAAAGTTTCGAACCAAATAAAAAATTAAACACTATAATTTATAAATAGATTAATAATTAATGTTATGACATTTTTTTTCAAGATTATGCATTAAGTTTAGGTAGTCTAATTAATAGATAAAATGGTTCTTTTAAGAGCATTTTTTGTGAATTTTATTCAAAATCTAATACATTTTTTAAAAATCATATGTTGAAGTTGTTTAATTTTCAAATATCATGTGCATCAGGGGTTTTTAGGGTGCAAAATCTATTTTAAGCAAAAAGAAATCACAATCTTGTTAGATTCAGGCCAAAAAATCATTTAGTGTATTACTTAGACTAGGTTGAATTAAGATTATGATAATAATTACTTTTTATTAATTTAAAAGCTCAAATTTAAACAATTATTAAAAATAATAATAAACAAACATTTATTATAAAAAAAATTCAAAAATTTCAACATAAATTACTATTAATATATTTGATGATGGTGGTGAAGATTTCTGGAGAACTTTGTGTTCTCAATGAGATGATGTTTGGAAAAAAGTGTCAAACTATGAATAATTAGGGTTAGAACATGATTGTTAGAGATGAGATATAGTTGTTAGACATAGAGAAAAAGATTTGAAAGTTGATATAATAATTAATTAATTTTAATTTTAATTTAATATTGAATATTGAATATTAAGTAATAAATTAATAATAATTAATAAGTTTTATTATGATAGGGTAAAATTAATATTATTATTATAAAGAATATAAACTTTTGTAAACGAGAATATTGGTCTTAATGGATCGTTAACCATCAACATTATCATCATCATACTTTTAAATTAATATTTTTTTGAGAGTGGATTGGAGTAAATTATGGCTAGGATGTGTGGAGAAATATATCGAATACTAGTAGTCTTTAAGTGTAAAGTTTTGGAGCTTATTTTCGGATCTAATTTGTCTAGAATACGTAAAGATTCATTGAAATCACAAGTTGGATAGGTCAACTCTTCACAATTTCAAATCGAAGTGCCCCATGGGTTTTTGAGGGTGCTGATTTTTTGCCGAATTCTAGCTAGAAATCTGCCAACTCCAAAAAGTCGCTCTTAAAAACTACTCCAATAGAATATTCACTTTGAATTAAGAGATTATAATTTATCATAAATAGATTAATATTATTTAAGATTGGAAATTGAATAGAATGGAGAAATAAAATTATAAAAATATATTAATAATTAAAATAAAATAGGGGAAGAAAAATATAATAAGGTTAAATTTGCTAAATTATAATAAATTGGAAATTGAATAGAATGGGGGAATAAAATTATAAAAATATATTAATAATTAGAATAAAATAGGGGCAGAAAAATATAATATGGTTAAATTTGCTAAATTATAATAAATTAGAGTTAGATGATATATTCAAGATTCTGTCGAATTGACATTAATGGATGAAAATTAAAATTAGAATTAGATTATAGCTAGAATCAAATTACTTATTAAATAGTTTCTAACATTATCTAATAATTAGAACCCAATCATTAGTCTGCGGCCCAAATTAAAGCACTTTGTTATATTCATTAAATCTATGGTCTTGGACCCCTGTTTGCGGCCCTACATCTGCGATATCAGTGGTTCTCTCTAAAGAGCGGCGATTCTTTCGTTTGCGGTGAATTTGTCTGTGGCTCGTCCAGTAATCATGTTTGCAGCCCGTTAAATATAAATTGTGGCTCCTTCAATATATAACAATGGAGACACCTGTGGTGTTGGGTCTCTTAACGTCTGCGGTTTTAGATCTCTATAGTTTCGGATTATTTTTTAAGCATGTTTGCGGTTCGTTGAATATAGACGGTATCTCGTTGAAATTTTATTTTTGATTTATTTATCGAGGTGCTCGTCTACTTTGAATACTATTTTGGTTTCTCTCGGGTCTGCAACAACATATTTGTGATCTCGGCCAAGCCTGCAATCTCAGGTGCTCAATACAACTCCGACATGTCTCAGGTGTTCAATACAATTCTAATAGGTGCATACACTCTCTTTTGCCCTCTTTTTTTTAAGTTTGGTTTATTTAAATTATGAGTGCTTTTTCTCATATTTTTAGTTCCAAAACAAAGAAAATTATTCTTGATATTTTTAGCGAGTATATTGAATTTTTAGAAAGATGAAGAAGAGTATATTGAATTTTTAGAAAGATGAAGAAAAGAAAGAGGAATCAATTTAAACTAGCATTAACTACAATGCTATACAATAATCACAAATCATTAGAAAATAAAATAATAGCATTGAACGCTGAACTCCAATGAATGAAAGGTAAGATTAAGGAAATATAACATAGTAAACAATCAATGGTTGAAGAAAATATCTTCCTGAAACAAGATTAAAAATATAAAAGAACAACTAAATAATAATTCAACCCTAAATAACACAAAAAATAAATAAGATATTAAACTCCTAAAAGAGGAAATTAACAAACTAATTAAACTCCACCATGACCTCCATATAGTCTCACACATTATAATTGTTGGTATAGAAGAGAAAAACAATGAGGACACATTAGAAATAGTAAAAGAACAATTAAAAACAAAATCTCAAATTCCAACAACTTATCTCACAAAAGTAATAAGGGTGGGAAAGATACTTGAGGATAGACACAGACTAATATATATTAAAGTAAGCTCTAATGAAAATAAATTAGATATACTCAGGAAATAGCCAAGTCTAAAAAGAACAAAAATCTTTATAAATGAAGATCTTATTCCAGAAGATGATGTTGAACTTAGAAAAGAAGTCCAAAAGGTCAAGGAGGCAAGAAAAGAAGGGAAATGGGCTATCATCGGGATTTAAGAATAGGAAAGCTATTATTAGAGATAGAGTCAAAAACAAGAGTGATAAATAGGGACTAGGATCACTCTGGATCCTCTTCTAGAACTGTTGTGGGTTTCCATGGTGTAAAGGTCCTATGCTAAGTTAGATCCCGAGTGATATTGATTTTATTTTTTTACTTGAAACTTGGGAACATGACGAATCTAGGGTCTCTCACCTTGACGGATTCATTCTTTTGTCGGCTTGGAATAAGAAATCCTCTCATAGGGGTCTTGGTGGTATAGCCTATTATATAAAGAACATTGTTTCTTCTTGCATCCAAATTCATAAAATCGACCCCTTCAATCAATACATTTGAATCGAGATCTCTGATTCTACCACCAATAGAATTTTTCTTGGAATCTGTTATTTCGCTCTTATCAGCTCTACCTCCTATAAGAAAACCAAGTTGGATAAAAACTACCCTGTCAATACCTTAGAGAAAGACATCCACAACCTAAGGAATGAAGGTAATATCCTTTTGCTTAGGAAATTCAATGTTAGAACTGCTACTAACCATGCTACTATGTTAAGTAACAATTCTAACCCTGACCCCTTATGGCTTGATGAAGATGGTGACTTGAGCTAATATATTCAAGAGAAACTCTGAAGACATAATCGAGAACTTATTCGACACTGAGCTTCTCAAGCTTTGTAGTTCCCAATACCTGTTTATGCAAATTCTGACACCCATGTCCTCAACAGTATTGCAAACTTTGAGTTCCTTAACGATTACGAGAATGATCTTGACCACAGGCCTTTGTCTTTAACCCTCAAGATTGTTATGCATACCATCCACATGTAGGAGACTGGTAAAATCTAAAGACACACTCATTTCGATAAAAGTAATGTAGACCTTTTCTTAAAGGAATTAAAAAAGGGATTTAGGCTCCCTGACTTATAATAACAAAATTGATCAAATTTATTAGAATTTTACTACTACCGTTTCCACTACCATTAATAAGTTCTCTACTGAGCTTTCATATAAACAAAATAACAAAACTTCCAACCCATGGTATGAAAAGGACTGTAAAATTTCTAGGAAAGCGATTAGAGACGCCTGTAATGAAACTGTAAAGCTCTGAAATATAAGTATATACAAGGCTCTCATCAAAAGGAATAAGGGGTTGTATATTAATAAGAGACAAGAGCATATTCTTCGCCTTTCTAAAGTTACACCTAGAAAGTTTTGGCGGAATGTACTTGTTTGTAAAACTAAAGATAATCGTTTGATCCCCCTTAGAAAATTGAGACATTTATCTTAAGAAGTTCTATGACTCTCCGAACACCATGGGGACCATATTAAGCACTCTTATTAAGGAAGATATATTTTCTCTTGAAGACATTGAGTTTGGGATTAATAAGCTTGCTAATGAGAAAGCTAAAGATATTGAAAGATACCAAGATGAAATCTTTAAAATGGGCAGGTCTTTCATCATTCCTCATCTCCGTGAGCTTCTCAATTTGGCAGTAAAGAATGGCTTCCCTAAGCATTGGACTAAAAGCCTTATTGTGCCTATCTTTAAAAGTGGGGACAAAAACATTCCCTCTAACTACTAGATCATTATGATCAACCACATCTTATCCAAACTATATGGGCTCATTTGGGAAAAGAAGAATAACTTTTTTCTTGAAAGCCAAGGTAAAAGAGCTAAAGGGCAAGTTGGTTTTAGGAGACATCACTCGGCTATTGACCATCTTATCACTCTCAGGATCATTGATGAGGAATGTCACAATAGTGAAACTGATCTCTTCTATTATTTTGTGGACTTTAGAAAAGCTTTCAACATTATTCCTCAAGATACACTTTGGAAAAAACTTGAAGAGATAATGTTTCCTCCTAAGTTGAGGATTGTCGTGATTCGCCTCTATGAGACTGTTGTTTCCAAGCTTAGGACCAACGAAGGGTGGTATAAAGATATTAAATGCAATATCGGGGTTGAGCGAGAGTTTTTTTTGGTATTTACATCGATAAGCTAGAGGAGTGTTTGGAAACTGCGGGTTGTAAGGCCACCGAGCTTGATGGTATAATCACTACTCTTCTCCTTTATGCTGATGATATTGTTCTTCTCGCTAGAAGCCATGATGACCTAGATAAGAAACTTAAGGCCCTTCATGATTACTACTCCAAGATGTGTATGACAATTAATACCGACAAGACTAAAGTCACGATAATTAAATCCAAAAGGATCAACCATAGTACTTTCTTCTATGATAACAATTTCTTAGAACATGTTTCTTCTTATACATAGTTAGGTATTAACATTCCTCATCAGCTCAACTGAAATTATAGAATTTAGAAAAGGATTATTGGATGCTAGAAAGCTTATTATGAGCCTAAAAACAATTGTAAGTTGGTTGATCTTTGTATTTGGAGTAAAAAAACATTCCTTTTTTAGACACTTGTCACCCTTGTTGTCTTATACATATGTGAGGTTTAGGGTTGCGGTATATCCAGAGAGTCGTGGAGAAAGATTGAGATGAGTCAAAAGAAATTCATAACCTACAACCTCAAGATCAAGGGAAACACTCCCTATCCTATCCTTCTGATCGAAGTTGGGCTTTCCTCCATTGAAAGCATGGCTATGTTTAAGTATATGTTGTATAAGAAGAAGCTTTAGAACATGGAATCTAAGAGGAATCTCAAAATTTCTTTTAACTTTTTTCAAAACCCCCACTGTTTCCTTAAGCGTGGGTGGCATAAGGATGCCCAATCTTGGCTCAATCACTGGGGGATAAAGGATGAGATCATCCTAGGAAGCAAAGATATTGTCAAAGATACATTACCTCCAAATTTAAGGATAAGATGTGGGATGATAAGGAGCTAGAGGGTAAAAGGAAGCTAAGATATTATAAGGAGGTGATCAACCCCACCCTTGATAACTAGAATTATCCCTTTATTTTGACTAGAACTAAGAAAAAAATGAACAACACTAGGATAAGAACTAATTCTCATGAGCTTCAAAGTAAAATTGGGTGGTGGTCTACTCCCAAGACTCCTTGGGACAATATAATCTATCAACTTTGCGATACTAAGAGGGTGTAGGATAAAAAACACTTCCTCTTAGATTTCTCGGCTCTTACTCACATCCGCTCTCATGTCCCTAACATATGCCACACTTTTAATCTTCTAGACTTGTTAAGTCAACCCAACTATAGTGATCTTGGAGCACTTCTGTCCCTTATTTTTTATCATAGAAATAATATTTTAAAGAATCAAAATTAGTTTTTTTTTTGAAGGTCTGATAGACCGTATTGGTCTTAATGGGTGTTAATGATCATCATCATCATCATCAATTTCAACCATTAATGTTAATTTTACCAAATCTTGAATATATCAATCTAACTCTAATTTATTATAATTTACCAAATTTAACCTTATTATATAGTTATTCCCCTATTCTATTCCATTTCCCATCTTAAATTATATGAATTTATATATAATTAATTATAATCTCTTAATTCAACCTAAATATTCTATGCATTTCTCCTCCTATCCTAGCCACAATTTACTCCAATCCACTATCAAAATAATATTAATTTAAAAATATATTATGGTCAATTCCAAAATTTTGTATTCTTTGTAACAATAATATCAATTTCACCATATCATAATAAAATTTATTATTTATTATTAATTTATTACTTAATCTTCAATATTTAATAATATCTTATAATAAAATAAATAAATTATTATATTAATATTCAAATCTTTTTCTCTATATCTAATGACTATATCCCATCTCGGACCTTCTTGTTCTAGCCATATTTCTTCATGGTCTGAAACTCTTTGAATCATCAATTAAGCTTTTTCTACCTGAAGATGGGTGAAGTTCACCCGAAACATATAACACACATTTGTCCAAAAATCTTCAATATCATCTTCAAATTATGAAATGTGGAATTCTACTTACTAAAATATTAATATATTATAATTTATATACTTTAGTATATTTGAGACATCAAATAAAAATTATAAATTATATCATTTTTAAAATTAATTAAAAGTATGCCCTAGTTCAATTGGAGATTGATTATCTTCGTTTCTAAACAAAGTTTAATTGGTGATTATCATGTTATGAAGTATTTTGTACGGAGAAACACTCTCCATCCCAGTATGATAGAGATGTTGTAATGTAACCCAACATGCTAGAGACATTCAAATTACATACAAAAAACTTTCAAATTACATAAAAATATTACAGTACATTGTAACATCTCTATCATACTGGGTTGCATTACAACATCTCTGCCATACTTTCTGTAAATACACAAATCAAAAGGTGACATTTATACCCAATGTAGTTATATTATTTTTGTCCTTTTAATTAAATTGATTAATTAAAGAAATATATCATATGAACATGTGTCATATGAAGTGAGTCCTAATTTTTTAAATACATATTGTTTAACTTATATATCATTTTTTACTAATGATAATATTAATAAAATAATTTAACAATTTTATGTTTTTTGTTTTCATTTTATTTTAGAAATGTGAGATATATAATAAAATAAGTGTTTTGATATTTATTATGAATTGATGTCTATTGATATCTAAGAGTCATTTAATTTACGTGGCTAACTTTATCATAAATTAATATCTATTTACTTTGCACAAAGTGTTTTTACAAGTTCATTTTTTAAATATTATGTTAGTAATTTAATTTTTTTTTTTAATTGGCTAAAAAAATAAAATTTACATATTTAAGTAATCTGTAAAATTCAAATATCATTTAAAAAATATACTGAGATTAGTGTCAATTTTGTTGTTTGGGGGATGATCACATAAATAAAAACACCTAGTCTAACTAGGGGGAGGAATTGCCCCGAAAGTTATGGAAATTGTCATATTTAAAGAAAATCCGGCAAGGATTTTTGTAAATCTAAATTATAGTTGTTAAACTTCAAAATTTGAAGTGTCCTAGATGTTTTTGATGGTGTTGAATCTATTTCCACCATAAAAAACACGATTCAAACACTACCTCTACAAGATTTTTCGAAATTTTTTTGCCCGGATTCCAACCACTTTTGGCCGTCCGGGCAATTCCTCCACCTCGTTAGATGACTCCAAAAAAATCGAGGCGTGGTTTTCTACAACATGCATTTTTGAATTTCTTGGCACCAAAACATTTTCTGAAAATTGAGATCGTCTTCCTCATCTGCTATTTTGCCAGTGTTGCATTGGTACATTGGTATCTAACAGGATTTTGTGTGGAGTTAATTGTAATTTTACATTTAATTGCTTGCCTTCTCAATATTAAGTTCATACATTCATCGTGATAGCCCTTGCTATCCTTGAAGTTTAATAATTGGGTCATGGTGAAAATGGCATTGCCAAATGATTTAATTTGTTTAAGCTTTGTGTGATGTGCCATTTTTGAAAATATCTAATTGATTCAAAATGCATGAACAAGGAACCTAAGGTAATATTTCAAACCTAATTGTGGTGGTTGGTAAGTCTAATCTGAGTAATCAAATGATCTGCTTATTGGGTCCAATGTAATGAATGTTGATTTGATCTTCATCTGTTATTCAAGATTGTTGTAATCAACCCTTATAAAACTTACAGGACTCACTTCAATTCACATGTTTGAATAAATCAAAATGGTTGCAATCAACCCTTATAAAACTTACAGGACTCACTTCAATTCACATGTTTGAATAAATCAAAATGGTTGCAATCAGCCCTTATAAAACTTACGGGACTCACTTAATTTCACATGTTTGAATAAATCAAAATAATCAAGATAGTTGCAATCAACCCTTATAAAACTTACAAGACTCACTTCAATTCACATGTTTGAATAAATTAAGATGGTTTGCAATCAACCCTTACAAAACTTACAAGACTCGCTTCAATTCACATGTTTGAATAAATCAAGATGGTTGCAATCAACCCTTATAAAACTTACAGGACTCACTTCAATTCACATATTTGAATAAATCAAGATTGTTGCAATCAACCCTTATAAAACTTATAGGACTCACTTCAATTCACATGTTTGAATAATTCAAAATTGTTGCAATCAACCCTTATAAAACTTACAGGACTCACTTCAATTCAATTCACATGTTTGAATAAGTCTGATAAACTTGTGTCATGTCTTAATCAAGTAAGCAGTAAACTCACTTTAATTTACATGTGGAGTAAGATTACTTAGGTGCTGGTAATTGGTAGCTTGTCTTTTGCTTCTCTGGATTCTTTTGTATCTTTAGGACTTTTCTTCCTGCACTCTCTTTTCTTAGGACTTTTATTCGTTTGCTAGAGTTTGAGAAATAATGACACCAAAAACTAATTTTTGAAAAAAAGAAAAGAAAGAAAAGTCATCACTTTTTATAGTCTTGATTAGCTATAATATTATATGTTTTAAATTAACTATAATTGTATTAAATTGTAAATTCAAATTTAACGAAATGACTAAGCGAGTTGTTGAGGTAGGATTTAAGCTGAAAATTGCAGGAGCTGTGAGGAGTGGCCACCCTCTGTGTGAGTTCGATCACCAAAATTGAGTTCGTTTGGGTGTATTTGAAATTTTTTCAAATATAAATGGTTCATCAATATCATTCATGCTAAAATCAGAGAACACACACACTAAACACTAAACGCACACAACATGTCTTCATTCGATGGCTAAACCAGTTTTTATACACAGCAGAGAACTTTCTGGAGTCGGTGGCTTCTCAGGAAGCTATCCAGCTCCGCCGAATTCTAGAAGAAGCTAGACGCAACATATAATGGTGGTGGTTGGAATTACTATTGTTTTTCCAACACTCCCCCTTAATTCCAACCATATGACAAATATACAATATATAAGACACTGTAAACATACTCTTAATTGACATGCCTGCTGGTCTAAGTCTCAGCTAGGCTTACAATATAATCTTGATTTTCTACAACACATAACTTACTTCTACAAAACTCAAATTTTGCCTTCCCAAGAGGCTTAGTGAATATGTTAGCTACATTCTCATTTGTATTATTGTATATTAGAGAAATTTCTTTTGATTGGACCTTTTCTCTTACAAAATGATATTGTGTGTCTATATGTTTTGACCTTGCATGACATACAAGATTGTTCCCCAGTTTAATGGTGCTTTGATTGTCACATCTGATCACTATAGGTTCTTGTTGACCTTCACCAACATCTTCAAGTATTCTTCTAAGCCATATAGCTTCACAAGTGCCACTAAATAATGCTTTATATTCTGCTTTAGTTGATGACAAGGAAATTGTTGCCTATTTCTTAATACTCCATGATATAGCTCCCGATCCTATGTTGAAGACGTATCCAGTGGTGGATTTCTTGTCATCTGGATTTCCAACCCAATCGGAATCAGAATGAACTGTCAATTCAACATTACAAGCATTAGTATATTCTATACCAAAATTGATAGTTCCCTTTAAGTATCGAAGGACCCTTTTTGCAGCTATCCAATGGCTTTCGTGAGGCTTAGCCATGAATTAACTAAGTATGCTTACTGCATAAGCAATGTCTGGTCTGGTGGTAGTGAGATAATTAAAACTTCCCACTAATTGTCGATACAATGTTCCATTCACCTCTTTTGTTCCATCATCACTTCTTAATTTGATATTTTGTTCCAATGGAGTACTCACTACTTTACATCCATTCATATGAAATCTCTTTAGTAATTCATTTGTATATTTGCTTTGTGTGATTAAGGTTCTTCCATCATTTCTCCATACTTCAAGACCTAGACAATAATGCATCTCACCAAGATCCTTCATCTCAAATTCCTCTGATAACTTTATTTTTATATCTGTAATCAATTTATCAGCAGTCCCTATTATTATTAGATCATCAACATATATAGAACGTATTACTATATCCCCATTTCTATCTGTCTTGACATACAAATTAGGATCATTTTTACTCTTTTTAAATCCTTGCTGAAAGAAGAATTTATCGATTTTTTCATACCAATATCAGGGGGCCTGTTTTAGTCCATATAAGGCCTTTTTTAATTTGCATACAAAATGTTCTTGACCCTTCTTTACAAATCCTTCTGGTTGAACAAGATAAATCTCTTCTTTTAAGTCACCATTTAGAAAAGCTGACTTTACATCTAATTGATGTAGCTTCCAATCATATTTAGTTGCCAATGCTATCATTATTCTAATTGTATTCATTTTTGCAACCGGAGCAAAGGTATCTTCATAATCTATACCTTCTTTTTGTGAATAACCTTTTGCAACCAATCTTGCCTTATACTTATCTATGCTACCATCTGCATTAAATTTTGTCTTTTACAACCATTTTGATCATATAGGGACTTTATTTTCAAGTAATTCTATTAATTCCCATGTTCCATTTTTATTATAGAGTCATATTCTTCTTTCATAGCTTCCATCCATTCTTTATGATTTTTGGCTTGTTCATAATTTAAGGGCTCAAAAACAATCATTACTTGAGACATTAAAGCATAATCTTTATTCCTGATGGGGGTTTGAATTTGTCGTGTTGACCTTCTTAGAGGTTCATTACTTTGTGGAGTACCTTCTCTTTTTCTTCTCTGTGGAGTTCCTTCATCACTTCTCTATGGACTTTGATTCCTTGATGTGTCTTTTGGAATGTCCATGTGTTCTAGTTCTTGGGTTGATTCCACAACTTCTTCTTCTTCCTTAAAGCTTTCATAAGGAGACTGCCATATATTATGTTCATCTTATTTTATTTTTTTATCTACATGCTCATGAAATATAACATCTCTACTTGCAAAGACCTTGTGAGTACTTGGATCATACATTTTATATGCTTTTTGATCAGTGCAATATCCAATAAAAATACATTTGATGCCTTTGGCATCTAACTTTCTTCTATCCTCTTTAGGAATATGAGCAAAGGCCTTGCATCCAAATATCCTTAAATGACTAACTTTAGGTTTAAAACCATACGATGCTTCAAATGGTGTTTTTTGCTCAAGATACTTAGTAGGACTTCTATTTTTAAGATATACAACTGTATTAATGGCTTTAGCCCAAAAACTATTAGAAAGTCCTTTACTTTTTAGCATACTTCGAGCACATTCAACTAATGTTCTATTCTTTCTTTCAGCTACTCCATTTTGTTGAGGTGTATGTGGTATTGTAAATTGTTGCATAATTCCATTTTGTTTGCAATATTTGATAAAATCTCCTTAAGTGTATTCACCACCTTTATCTGATCGAAGAATTTTAATGCTCTTTCCTGTTTGCTTTTCAACAATACTCTTGAATTCTTTAAAGTATTCAAACACATCACTTTTGTTTCTTATAAAGTACACCCAGGTGAATCTAGTGCTATCATCAATAAATATAAGAAAGTAATATGCTCCACCAAGTGACTTAGTTTGCATTGGACCACATAAATCAGTATGCACTAGTTCAAGTATTTCATGTTTTCTTCTATTTTCATGCACAAGAAATTCTTCCCTATGTTGTTTTCCTAGTGCACAACCTTCACATTCAAAGTGTTCACCCTTAATAATTGGAAGACCTTCTACCATCAATTTCTTTTGTAGTAACATTAGGTCATTATGATTTAAGTGTCCATACCTTTGATGCCAAAGCTCTATAGTTGACATGCCTGTTGATGCCAAAGCTTGATGCCCATTCTTCATTACATCCAACTTGTATAAGCCTCCAACTCTCATTCCTTTTGCAACAAACTTGTAGTTGTCCTGCACATCCTTTACCAAACAATGTGATTTCACAAATTCAACTTTTAAATGTTGATCTGTGATAGTAGAGACTGAAATTAAGTTCTTCTTTAATCCTGGAACATACACCACATTTTGAATTTGTTTTTTGTTCCATTAGGCATCATAACACTTATATTACCATATCCTTTAATTTCATGTGATCTATTATCTCCTAAATAGATGTGTCCACCTTATTAATCTCATGATAAGTATCAAGCCAATCTCTTTTGCATGACATATGGATTGATGCACAAAAATCTATAAACCAAGCATTATCATCATCAGTTTCTGCTGATAAAGCAGCATTGGACACAAACAATTTAAGATTGCTAACATATTGACTAATTGCTTCATCTTTATCAACATAATTTCCTGAATGCCTTCTTTGTTTAAATTGATCAGACCTCCTTTTCATGCAATTCTTAGCAAAATGACCAGGTTTTCCACAGTAATAACACACATCATCTCTACTTGATTTGGCATTTGTCCTTGGTAAAGGGGTACCTTGAAATGATTTTACCTGTGGATTTTTGCCTTTATTTTTCTCCCATTGTTTTCCTTTGAAGGACTGCTTCCCTTTGGCCATCAATGCCAAATCTGAATTGGGAGATTTCTGTTTAAGGCTTCTTCTCTGCTCTTCTTCCTACATAAGTATACCTGCCAACTCATCAAAAGTAGGAGCCTTCTCTCTAGCTGAAACACCAGTGATAAACATTTGATATTCATCAAGCATTCCATTTAATGTCACAGTAACCAAGTCTGTACTAGATATTGATTCACCAATGTCACCTAATTTATCCTTTAGATCTTTAATTCTAGAAATAAAATCACTACACACTTCATTTTCTTCCATCTTAATTGAAAGAAGCTTACTCTTTAAATACAATATTCGATTTGTAGTCTTTGTCTCATACAAATTTTTTAGAGTGTCCCATGTCTCCTTGGATGTTTTGCACCCTCTAATGTGTGGAACAATGTTCTCCTTAATCGTCATCCGCAAAAGCACCTTTGCTTTGTTTTCCCGTCGCTCCCAATCTTGAATTACAGCATCTGTGACTTGAGGGGACACTGGCTTAACTTTAGCTCCAGACTCAATTGCCCATGTATTGTTGCCTTCCATCAAAGTCTGCAACTTAAACTTCCAATTTGCATAATTTTCACCATCTAACTTGTTAGATTCAGATAAATAAGATTCTCCCAATACATTAGCCATTTTCAATAAGCTTCTGAATCCTTAAGTACCAACCACCAAGATACAAATTTTTCACACCTTTAATAATTAATTTCCTTAATCAATCACTAATAATAACAACCCTCTGTTTGTTTTGGTTTTTTTTTAAACACAAAACACCTTAATATTTAGCAGACATAAAAAACACCCTTCTAGATAAGTTCAGAGACTGTGTAAGTACTCGACCAAGAGTCCTGTTTGTGTATGTGCAAACTACTTGACTGATTTGGGCACAAGATCAACTAGTAACAAATGCAATCCAAATGCTACAGCAAAAACATTTGTCTTAGATATTAAGCATAGCAGTAGCAAGGACAACCAAACGTCTGCAGTAGCATTACTACAATAGAGTCTCCATGCGTAAATTTGTACAAGGATCCCATAACTTCACAAAAAAGGGCACAAAACTTCAATCGCATAAAGTACAGGCTATCATTTTCTCAGAAAAACATATGTTGCATTTTTTTTTTTGTTACAACCATATACAACATTCCTCAAAGGAAATATACAACACACAGTTTTATACTTAGCAGAAACACAAACCTCCTTCAACCGAACACAAGCTTCGCCCTCTGTCTAGCACACAAGCAAATTTCTCCGCGAAGCTCCTTTGAAATCCTCAACTCTATTTTCTTGACAGCAACAGGCTCTGCCAGCGCCTTCAACCAACAGCTTTCTAAATCTGACTCTGCTTCTTCTGGCAGCTCCTTTACCAGCAACTCTTTGCACCCAAACTTCAATCGCACTCTGCTCCACTTGCAGAAAAAACTCTCGGCAGACGCACCATTTGCAGCAATAGAATTTGAACACTTAACACTGGTCTCTCACAAGCTCACATAGCCTCACGCTCTCAACACTGGTCTCTTACAAGCTTAGACACCCTCACGCGTCTCCTCACACAGCTCATGCACTTTGATACCAAATCAGAGAACACACATTAAACACTAAACACACACAACATGTCTTCATTCGATGGCTGAACCGGTTTTTATACACAGCAGAGCGGTTTTTATACACAGTAGAGAAATTTCTGGAATCGGTGGCTTCTCCAGTAAGCTATCTAGCTCCGCCGAAGCAAATTTCTCCGCGGAGCTCCTTTGAAATCCTCAACTCTATTTTCTTGATAGCAACCAACAGCTTTCTAAATATGACTCTCTTCTTCTTGCAGCTCCTTTACCAGCAACTCTTTGCACCCAAACTTCAATCGCACTCTGCTCCACTTGCAGAAAAACTCCCAGCAGACGCACCATTTGCAACAATAGACTTTAAACACTTAACACTGGTCTCTCACAAGCTCACATAGCCTCACGCTCTCAACACTGGTCTCTTACAAGCTTAGACAACCTCACGCGTCTCCTCACACAGCTCACCTGCACTTTGATACCAAATCAGAGAACACACACTAAACACTAAACACACACAACATGTCTTCATTCGATGGCTGAACCTGTTTTTATACACAGCAGAGAACTTTCTGGAGTCGGTGGCTTCTCCAGGAAGCTATCCAGCTCTGCCGAATTCTAGAAGAAACTAGATGCAGCATTTAATGGTGGTGGTTGGAATTACTATTGTTTTTCCAATAGCGAAACATAGTTATAACTTGCCCAATTACAAGCATTTGGTGTAATCTACACTCCATGATAATCCCAATTTTGGTCCAAATTTGATTTGATGATTTGACATTCACCCACAGCGTTACAAAGCATCACAAAGTTATTTAATGTTGACTGGTTTGTTTTGAAACTTACAGCTATGAATTTCATTTTCAGCACATGGATGTATACCTAAAATAAATCTGAGGCATTAATCAAATACTTATCTATCACTTGCTATCCTTGAATTTTAATAACTCTTGCTATCCTTGAAGTTTAATAATTGAGTCATGGTGGAAATGGCATTGCCAAATGATTTAATTTGTTTAAGCTTTGTGTGATGTACCATTTTGGAAAATATCTAATTGATTCAAAACGCATGAACAAGGAACCTTAGGTAATATTTCAAACCTAATTGTGGTGGTTGGTAAGTCTAATCTGAGTAATCAAGTGATCTGCTTATTGGGTCCGATGTAATGAATGTTGATTTGATCTTCATCTGTTATTCAAGGTTGTTGTAATCTAACCCTTATAAGTGATCTGCTTATTGGGTCCGATGTAATGAATGTTGATTTGATCTTCATCCGTTATTCAAGGTTGTTGTAATCTAACCCTTATAAAACTTACAGGACTCACCTCAATTCACATGTTTGAATAAATCAAAATGGTTGCAATCAACCCTTATAACTTACAGGACTCACTTCAATTCACATGTTTGAATAAATCAAGTCTCTATTAACTTGAAAATTAATTGGAAATCTGTGCATACAGAGATTACTTGTCAATCCTGTCTGGAAGGTTATCGCTTGAACATAAATCAAGAGGTGAGTGAATTCCTGCATAAGTGAGTGAGCAGAAGCCACGATGGCCCCCAAGCATGTAATCAGGAGGGCGTTCCTCATCCTGCTTTGCGTTGCAGGGGTCGCGTTCGCATTATCGACTCTCTTGCGGAACGCTAAAAACGCTAATATTCCCTTCTCTGCTCTTTCCAATTTCTTTTCACGCACACTTACAGGAGACTCCGAGATTTCCATGGGATCTGCTAAAAGAATGCCTCTGGTAATTAATTACTACTTTTTGTCTCATATTTCAGCACGTAAGAAATTCAGTGCACCATGTTTTTACTCTTTTGTATTTTTTGCGTACAGAAGAATTTAATGGCGCCTGCCCCTTCCCGTCCCCCTCAAGATGAATTAGACACAGTTTTGGCGAAAACAGCTAATGCGAACAGGACACTAATAATCACGGCATTGAATGGAGCCTGGGCTGAGCCGAGTGCCATGATTGATCTCTTCCTGGAGAGCTTCCATGTGGGTGAAGGGACACAGGATTTGCTGAACAATTTGCTAATTGTTGCTTTGGATGCAAAGGCTTACAACCGCTGCCTTCAAATTCACTCACTCTGCTACTCTTTGAAGACAAGTGGCGTTGATTTCTCTGCAGAGAAAGTGTACATGAGCCACGATTACTTGAAAATGATGTGGAGAAGGCTTGGCTTCTTGGCAGAAATTCTGAAACGTGGTTACAGTGTGGTTTTCTTGGTAAGTGGGTAAAGAATTCCGGGAAATTTGTCTCATGTTCGGCTCTGTTCGGCTCTTTTTTGGTTTTTTTAGTTTTAAAAGGTTCCAACGAAATTTCTGGATTTCAGGAATGTAAATTTCTGGATTTTAAGAATATTTTGGAATTTATCGAGTTTTGGGTATTTTAGTTTAAAATATTCCAAAGATTAAACTGGTTTGAAATTAATTGTTTGAAGTAGCTCCTCTCCATAAAATTCTGAAACATTAAATTTAAAAAAAATAACATTTATTAAGTTCTGCAGGACTCTGACATAATGTGGCTGCGAAATCCCTTTCAAAGGCTGGGGAAAGATGCAGACATCCAGATCACTTGTGACGATTACAATGGCAACCCTTTTGATGTCAAGAACGCGGCCAACACAGGATTCATGTACGTCCGTTCCAATGAACGAACCATCAGTTTTTACAAAGACTGGTATCTGTCAAGAAGCTCTTTCCCGGGCCAGAAAGAGCAGGACGTCTTAAATATTCTAAAGTCCACAACCGGATTTGCTGCAAGGGGTATGAAACTTATGTTCTTGGAAACCAAGTATTTTGGGGGATTCTGCCAGAGGAGCCCAGACTTGGTTGATGTTTACACCATGCACGCAAACTGCTGCAAAGGCCTGAACGCCAAGCTCATTGATCTGAGAAATGTACTTGATGACTGGGCGGAATACAGAAGCGTCACTGTCAATTCATCGTCTCCCATTGTGGGAAAATCATGGAGACCCGCTGATGCATGTATAAATTCTTGGAGACTTTAAATTATTTGTTTTGGTATTCTCATCATCAGGGATCTGATCAAGTTCCTCTTCAACAAGTGGGTATTCCTCCCATTGGCTGAGGTGATCTGCCATGCCATTTTTCTTGCTAGGCTTATCAACGGTAGAGAATTTAGTAGTGGAAGTTTTGTGAGTATAGGTTGTCAGACCGCAACATTTGAAATAACAGGTTTTAACAAAACTTTATCATAAAATTCTGCAAGCATTTGGGAATATTGGGAGACATTGATGTTATATTTTTATTTATTATTTTCATACTGTATTTAATTGTTGGATCTCTTTATATGGTAAATATTGTCTATGAAGTTGATATTTAGTTTACAATCTTTTTATCGGGTTTATTTGATTAGGATAATATTATTTTTATTTTATTTATTGGAAGAGAATAATGCAATATCAGACTGATATAAGGGAAATCTAGGTAATAAGTGAATTATTGGTTTATACTTACTCCGTGTTTATTTGCTAAATTACATAGTATTTAATGTTAATGATATATAAATAATCAAATTGAGAAGTAATTCAATTTCAATTACTTCTAAATCACTATATCACTCATCTGATATACAAATAGTCAAATTCATATCTAATTATTTCAAAGTCATCATATCACTTATTACAACATTTAAAATTACTACTAATTTATTTGGGTACAACTTCACATATTTCATATCAAGAATTATATACTGTTTGATACCATCAACATCCATTATGTAACTTGCAAGAAATATCAAGATCATCAACACCCATCATATAACTTGCAAAAAATAAACTTGAATAAAAAAAATTCCATTACTTCTTCCCCACCACAATCACTAATAATAACTTTAATTAACAAAATTAATATCTTTATATTTATATTTTATTATCTTTTCAAAATAATAAATATATTTTATTGAGTTAATATAAATAACATATAAATCATCTAATTTAAAAGCAATTCAAACCCAACAACTTATATGCCGCTGAACACAAATTCTAGCACTATTCACGGCATTGAATTTTTGAACTGACAAATCAGTGTTGCAGGCAACCAGTGAATGTCACGTAGACGCAAGCGTTATACGTGGAGATTTCGTAATGAAAAAGAAGTTTGTCGAGATTCATGGTTCAATTCTATGGGCAAGCGTTGTATGTTTTTCGTACTACCAACAGAAAAAAACCAACGACCAACTATTTTTATTGAATAAAAAGTAGTTACAATTGCATAGTTATCCATTTCCTTTGAAACCAGGAATCGAGATTCTAATACTAAACACTGTAATATAAAATATTATAACCCAAACCCAAACAACTCTGTTAAGTTTTGGTATGTGGTACGCTGAGAGCAAATTTACTTCAATTTTTTATATTAGCTTAATATTAGCAATCACATGATAGTAAAATGCAGATAAAACATAAATATAAATCACAGAAAACAAGTCAAGACAAGAGGACACAAGATGTGGCATCAGCTATGGACAAACCCCAATGTGGGGGAATCCTGTGATCAATTCTTCTTATGTTCTTCAATAGTTCAGCAGAAAGAGATAGTACATATACATCAAAAGTCAACATTTTGACTTGACAAAATAAGAGCACAGATCTTCTTTAAGAAGATGACACATGAGGGAGCAAATCTAAACTCAAGTGATTCCATCACTGAGCTGCACCTCATCATCATGATGCACCCATCACCTATGTTGCATCTCATCATGTTGTGTTGCACCATGTTGCACCCATCATCATTGTGATGCATCATGCTGCACCCATGTGCTGCACCATCACACTGTCCATCATCACTGTGTTTCATCGTGTTGCACCCATGTGTTGCACCATGCTACACCATCACACCATGTCCATCATCACTGTGTTGCATCATGTTGCACCATCACACCATGTCCATCATCATTGTGTTGCACCCATCATCATTGTGTTGCATAATGTTGCACCATCACACCATGTCCATCATCAGTGTGTTGCATCTCGTTGCACCCATGTGCTGCACCATGCTACACCATCACACCATGTCCATCATCATTGTGTTGCATCATGTTGCACCATCACACCATGTCCATCATCATTGTGCTGCATCATGTTGCACCCATGTGTTGCATCATGTTGCACCCTTGTGCTGCGCCATCACACCATGTCCATCATCACTGTGTTGCATCATGCTGCACCCATGTGCTACACCATCATACCATGTCCATCATCACTGTGTTGCATCATGTTGCACCCATCATCACTATATTGCATCATGTTACACCCATGTGTTGCACCACGCTACACCATCACACCATGTCTATCATCATTGTGTTGCATCATGCTGCACCCATGTGTTGCACCATCACACCATGTCCATCATCATTGTGCTGCATCACGCTGCACTCATGTGTTGCACCATCACACCATGTCCATCATCACTGTGTTGCACCATCACAGACTCAATGTATACTACAATGCATCATCATCATGTTGCCACACCCATTCATGTTGTTGCATCCATCACATCATGTTGCCACACCCATTCATGTTGTTGCATCCATCACATCATGTTGCACCTCATTATGTTGCAGCATTCATCATCATGTTGTCTTCAAACTAAGATAACAACCCCAAGGTATTCCTAGCTATGGTGCTATGGCCTACGGCCTAGCACATAGCAACGCTGAAGAGAATGTCTTTGAAACATATAAAGACTGTGACTTTACTTTCATCAAACCATGAAAGAGTACAGACACACATATATATATTATACCAAGGCTATTTACTGAGCTGTTGTGATATCACTGATATACATTGCAAGGAGGCAGATCCATATACTGTAATACAGTGTCCTCGTCCGAAGTCATTCCTCCGAGAGATCATAGGGATACTACTCCTTGTCATGCGAGGCTAACATGGATAACAAGAAGACAGATCCATTCCAAGTATGAGTCCAGAATTTTACTCCTTGCTATAGTTAGGTGTCTTTTGAACTGCATATAGGTTTGTTGTAGATAACATCCTTAGGACAACATATAGGCTTCCTTTTGACAACATCTTAAGGTCTCTTATTAGACCTGCTTTTAGGGCACATGGACAACGTTAGATAGGTTGTATATATGTCTCCTCTTTTTTGATAATAGATCTTCTCACATGCCTGCAGCTAGGGCACATTGTGATAGCAAATTTAGGGCCTCATAGATTAGCATCATAGGGTCTCTTAGACCTGGGTTATAGATTCCTTCTCTACTACATTAAAGCCTTCTTCACCATGATTGTGTTAGAGTCTAGGGCATCCTTACACGACAACGTATTAGATTTCTTCATTAGGCTAGTAGTTAGGGCTTCTACATACTAACATTAAGGTTCTCTATGGCAGCGTAGAGCTAGGACATCTTCTTCTTAGGGCAGCGTATACTCTTAGGATCTCTCCTCTCACCAAAAACCAAAGACAAGTGAAGAGGAAGAGATCATAAGAGGTGTGTCTAAAATGACTTGGAAGGCACCTCTATTTATACTAAAACATGGAGGACAAGTGGGGGCAATTTGGTTGTTGGTCGACCTTGACGAATTGTCCCATAACATAAATAAATTCATATCTCCATGAATACTTGTCAGAATCAGATGATATTTACATCAATCCTACACCTCTTGATAAGAGGAATCCAAGAAAACTATCAACTACCATGAATAAGTAGACCCACATGGAGTTTGGCTCTAGTTTTCAATTTTAACACTCCCTCTCAACTAGGGAGAACTCCATTGATAATCCATCTTCCAGATTGTACTATCTCTGCCATCAATGCCCTACATTGCTTTGCTCTGTTGAAGTATGAAGAAGAAGAAATTATGCAAAATGTGTCATACCATCCTCTACTGACCCAAAGTTAGTCCCATATAAAAGAGAGTGTCTCATACCACTCTTACTAATCCGAAATCAATTCCAAATAAAGAGAGTTTGTCATACCACTCTTACTGATCTAAAATCAGTTCCGAATAAAGAGAGTGTATCATACCACTCTAACTGATCCAAAATCAGTTCCAAAAGAGAGTAAATTATATCACTCTTACTGACCCGAAGTCAGTTCCAATTGATCCCAGGCCAATATCATCCTAACATAAGCAGTATGGTAGTAACCTGATGCGTCCATCGGTACTACTATCGTCCCTATTGTCATTTCCCTACTCATTGGTTAGATGAGAGGTACTTCCCATGAGTCCCAGATTGCATGGGTAGGATGTCTCAGCAGGAGAAGTATGAACCTCTCATCGTGCCTAGATTTCGCCAGGGTTATCTCTGAGGAAGGTCGAACCACTCACCCTGTACACAACAAATCACTAGGGGAAGGCTGAACCACTCACCCTATGATTGCGTCTCAGCAGGATAAGGATGAACCACTCATCCTGCTTACATATCAGACCACTATGGGAAGGTTGAACCACTCACCCTATGGTTACTCATCGCTCCAATATGTACCCCCAAGGTCCCCGGAGCTCCCAAAGCTCAATGTCCATATCATACAAGACCCTTAGGAGAGAGTCTCTCCATGACTCCTAGTCATTCTCGAAATGTCAAGAATTTGACATTTCCCAGGGGCTTCGACAAAATATCGGCGACCTACACATCAATCCTGGTGCGATGGAGCCTTCTTGCTCCTCGATGTACCATATCCCAGATAAATTGGTACCGTACGTCTATACTATATGCTTGGAGTGATCATAGAACACGGGATTCCTCAATAATCAAATCGCCCTCTAGTTGTCACAGAAGATCACAATGGTATCCAGCACGTGTCCAAACAACTTAGTGAAGATATTCCTCAACCACGCAACTTCACACGAGGTCATACTCGTAACTATGTATTTGCCTCAGCAGTGCAAAGAAATTGACTTTACTTCCTGCTCATTCAAGATGTCAAAGCATAACTAAAGAGAACCAGCACCCAGAAGTGCTCTTACG